>OZ038481.1:117934869-118079869 GCA_964036315.1 Acanthosepion esculentum
ATCTATCTATCTATCTATCTATCTATCTATCTATCTATCTATCCCAGTATTTTCTTATCTATCTATCTATCTATCTATTTATCTATCTATCTATCCCTGTATTTTCTTATCTATCAGCCTATCTATCTATTTCTGCATAAATTTGTTTATCCTCATCAGCCAACCTCATTTTCTTTCTTTCTTTCTTTCTTTCTTTCTTTCTTTCTTTCTTTCTTTCTTTCTTTCTTTCTTTCTTTCTTTCTACTCTCCATTTTCGCACCCCGCCACATATAATGGTGAGTGAAAAAATAATGCAATTTGTTTTATTATAGAAGAAAGAAGGAACCCAATCAAACATATTGTACACCAAGATATAGCTAGACATAACAGGTTCACACCCCTCCTTTTCAACATGGTCATCATCTCTTTCAATGGAATTGTTCCACCTACGAATGAGGGCATGTATCTCAGCTTCGTAAAACTCAGCTGGATCATGATGTAGCTATAGCCTTACTGCATCCCCACCATAACGTTTGCCTCTCAATACCTCATTCATTGGATCAAATAGTTGATACTTTCGTCTACGTTTACAGGAGTTTCTCTTTCGGCAACAAATAACTCGATTACTGCTCTTGGCTTTTCTGACGGACTTGCAGCGGCGCAACGATTTTCATAGTAGCAATTACCAATATTCACATTATTAAAAGGTAAATAAAAAGAAGAGACCTGCTCTATTCATCAGAGTTGTTGATTTCTTCATTTAGGGATACCGCTTGGGAATACCAGGTGTTGTAAGCTTGGGTGTGTGGATGGTGTAACGGATAATGGTTCGGAATTGGAAATGGTAGAACCCAATTCGTTATATTCACTTACGTGCAAATTCTCTTGGGAAAGGTATGAAAACATCTCTTCTTTCACACGCTAGGGGTTAGCAGGGCTTGTATCAGTAAATCTTCAAAACATTCTTGCAATATAAAAAAACAAATTAATAAAAAAAAAATTACATTTGTAACTGTACAACTGAAAGTTCCGTGCTGGGTATGACGATAAACTACATCCGCGTCCTGGGTAAGACCATAAATAATGTCCAACAGCAAGGCCTCTGATCAGAAGGTTTTGAGGAGCTTAGAACCACCTCTTAATTGCTGGTGTTCCTAGGTCCACCCTGACCCGGGGTGGTGGCACCGGTTAGGGTAACAGCTATGGGCAAATAGTTAACTCCGAAACTGAGGTAAAAAGCATTATAAAAGTGTAAAAATAGGTTTTAATACCAGAAATACTTTGTAAAAAATTATTACCAGAAATAAATTAAAAAAAAACTATTACCAGCAATACGTTTTTGTAAAAATGACTATTGCCAGCAATACGTTTTTGAAAAATGACTATAGCCAACAATACGTTTTAAAAAATGACTATTGCCAGCAATACGTTTTTGAAAAATGACTATTGCCAGCAATACGTTTTTGAAAAATGACTATAGCCAACAATACGTTTTAAAAAATGACTATTGCCAGCAATACGTTTTTGAAAAAGGACTATTGCCAGCTATACGTTTTTGAAAAAAGACTATTGCCAGCAATACGCTTTTGAAAACATAATAATACCAGCTATGCAATTTTGAGGAAAAAATATTTCCAGAAATAGATTTTGACAAAACAAAAATATTACCAGGAAAAAAAAAGTTGTCGGCATTAAATGACCCATTGAGGTTGATATGCCGTGAAACAAAACAAATAAACAAACAAACAACTGAAAGTTCTTATAAGAAGATTTAAAAAAAAGACAATCCAAAAGTTAATCATCGAAATATCTTTTTTAATACTATTTTTTACCCAAAACAAAGCACAAGAGCCACTCACGCTAGAGGGTTTTTGTATGTGGTTGTTGTAAGTGAAAAAAAATGAGAAAATACGATCATATTATAAGGATATGTAGGATAGATAAAGGTTAGCCCTCGACTTGAATAAATAATCGGGGAAGCATCTGCTAGAAATCAGTTCCACATTACTTGGAAAGAAGCCCTGAGTGGAAAATCCTCCTTAAAATTAGAATACGAATGAAATGAGGTGAGTATACCCAGTGGACGTTCAATGGCAGGTCCTAACTGTGAAAATCTAAGTTGGCCAGGTCAGAACATTTGACATGAAAGTAGTGATCGTGTGAATTATACAGTTCCAGCCTTGAAGTGCCATCAAAACAAGAAACACCCGGAGCAATCAAGGGCAGTTTGATGCCGTTCTCGTTTTAATCTGATATTTTTAAGAGTAAAAGAAAGTATGAATAACATCCTCCTCTTCCTTAAATGCCGTTTTCCTTTAGGCGATAAGGGCTCTTTTTACAATACCTGTAGATTATGTGTCAACATGATTGTTCTTGGAAAAGATAATATAATTGTTTCCCGTTGCTTTTGCCATGGTTTTGAATTCTGGGTTATCCGCCTATTAAAAAGGAAAATAATATGAAACGAATATGTGGTGAATGCGCGTCAGTACAGACGCAAAAAAGGCCCGGGATGTGTGTCAACAGGTCTGTCAACATCAGTTATATCCGGGTTTCCCCGTTAGCAGCGGAGCAGCTTGCCATGTCTAGATACAGACCTCTCTGCAACTGGTTAAAATTTTTGTAAGATTTCTCATGTTAATAAAAAAAAACCAAAAACAGGAAAACCAGAAATCAGCAAGACATGGTTCTCGTAAAGTTGGTCCCGTTGGCATTTTGCTTCTAAAGTTGCTGTGGTTTTCAAAGTAGCGTAATTTTTGTTACCATCCATTTCTTTAACTCTCTCCCCCTTTCTCTCTCTTCCTCTCTCTCTCTTCCTCTCCCTCTCCCTCTCTTCCTCTCTCTTCCTCTCTCTCCATCTCTCTTCTTCTCTCTCCTTCTCTCTCCCCTCTCTCTCCATCTCCCCCCTCTCTCTCTATTATCCACGTAGTTGCTGGATAAGCAATCGGTTAAACGCCCTCTCCAATCTTAACACACACTTTGCTTACATTACAACAGAATATAAACTTATTCTAAATTGGAACACTGGCGCGCTATTAGTCATTAGCCTCACCGTACCTCCAGTAACAACATATGTATCCCTTCAATATACCGATTTTCAATCTAAAAAATTCATTTTCACTCACGTTGTAGCAACTGGTGTCAAAAATACCATGATGATTTTTGCTAAATATATTTTAGTCTCTGTAAAGTATCATAGCAGAGGATGGAAAGTGTGACACAGTCATCCGAAATCTCATTGGAATAGCGAAAGAGGTTTTCCAAAATCTAAAAAGAAAAAGAAAGAAATATTAAGAAACTCTAAAATTTCGTTAAAAACACAGAAAAGTGTGCTTAATCTTTATGCAATATCGACCCTTCTATATGGCAAAGAATGATGGGCGATCTCAAGGACACATGGCACAGTGGATAAAGGCGTTAGTTAAATCCAGTGACAGAACCAAAAGAGTGTGAGTTCATTGCCTGGTTAAGGCGGTGGAAAACTTGGAGAGGGGAATTAACAGGAGATAACTGATATCTGACATCCATTAGACATGGCACGTGGAAATAGAACTGTCTATCCCAGTGAGCGAAATAAAAGATTCAGTTCGACTTTCCAATCACCTGAAGAAGGCCAGAGCGTACAACGGCCGAAACGTTGTAATAAATATGGCGGCAGTGATGAGGACAATAGTCCGAATAATGTAAATAGTGTTCATCAGGACGATTAGCATGAAAATATTTATGAAATTATTATGCCATGAAAATATTTATAGGCGAAGGCAAGCTACGTTACGGCGATGGGACAGTAACTGGAGCCGAAATGCCAGGTCAGGCCCGATAACATTGCAGATTCTTGTTGGGATTTTTTTCAAGAAACTCTAAATACGTAGCAGAAGCACCAGATCAGATGTGAGTGTTGTTAACTTAAGCTAATTATAATACAAGGCTATAGGAATAGGAAGATTGTGATGCACCAGAAATCCAATAGAAATGAATCTGCTTTGAGAATTTATTTTTTGTTTTTAATCCTGAACATCAATCAGTAGCAAAGGTGGGGAATATGAAATTATTTCAGCCATTAAGGAAAAGAAGTAGACTGACGGAGAAAAAATAGGTGAAGCCATGTCGTCTCGGTCAGTATACAAAGGGATGGATTTGTGGAAATTTGAAATGCTCACCGCGATTACCATTAGGAAGTGGATTTTAAAAAATCGGGGATATAGATTAGCAACAAGATGTGGCAAACTTTAAGAGAAAGTATTTGAGTCAAGAGCCAACAAGCAGCCAGTCAGGTCACCACAAATGAACTTTTCAGAATGCAATGTCAGCCGAAAGCGTTAAATTAAGTATGACAGCCGGTGATGTTTCATGTAAGTGGTAAGTCAGAGAGGATTAAGGTAGACGGAAAACAGGAAGTTGGCATGGTGAGATGGGGTGAGGCTTTTCTTTGGACCCCTGTTTTTGTTACGCTCATGAAAATCTCAGTTGTTAGTCAGAAAAAAAAGACCAATGCAAACTCCTACAGCCCGTTATAGTTTTGACATTATTACTACGAAATGAAAAATAAAATCGTTCAAGAGTCAGTATTTATCAACGCACTGTGTTTATTGACGAGACTCTTAATAAAGAAAAAGGCAGGTTCATAGCTGTACTGCTTTATATGTCCTTTCATGATATGAGTTTTCGTGGCTCTCCCCAGCTTCCTGTCTTCTGTTGCTCTAAGAAACTATTTATCATTCATTTTTGTCCTTGTTCTATTCATTCGCTCAAACTCGTTAAGTAGATTATTTGCTGTATTCCTCTGCCTTAATATCGTTCAATAGGTCGTGTGAGTGTTAAATTTTCCACGTTCTCTTTTCTCGTTATGTATTTCTGTAGATTTCGATGTTTTCTTGCCCGATTGTTCGCATCAGTTTCCTTCTAGTTTCTAGTTTTCTTTAAATTTTCTCGTTACACACACGTTTTGTTAATAATATTCTCTGGCCTCATGGGTAGAAAACATATATGACACTTAAAATGTCTTCTTTATTTGGGAGGATATTGTCCAGAATCCACATCTATATAAGAAATTAGATAATACGTAGAAATTAATTAATTTAATTATATTTACTTTGGTTTCTCGGACATTCCCTATTCTATGAATACTTTGCTTCGTTTATTAAAGGCATATTCCGATTTTTGCTAACCGCGTTTAAATTTCTGCATCACGCATTTCATCGTCTGTTACCCCGCTACCCAGACAGTTGAATTTCTGCTTAATTCCGATGCACGGTGGAGTAATGGATAGCGGAATCGGAGAGCCGAGTTCGAATTCCAGTCAAATCCATTACATTCACTTACGTGCTAATACCCTTGGGAAAGATATGAATCCTCTTCTTCTCCCACCGGGTATAGGAAAATAGCAGGATAGATCGGGTTCTGTAGCCTTGGATAGCAACTGGTCTACCCTGGAAAGAAATGGCAACCTACTGCAGGAAAGATCTGCCGCGTCAGTCATGTATCGAAAGATACATGATCGCCTAAGAGTGTATCACGCACGGCATATAACTGGCTTAATTTCGAAGTACCTAATGGATAGTTCACACATTAGGCTGTCTCTTTTGCTAATAACGATTTCTTTTTGAAAAAAAAAAAATTACGCGTAACAGTTTCTTTTCTCGCACTTCTCCCCTGTGGAACTCTCTTCTGACCTTTTGTTTCCCAGCCACTTAGAATCTTTATAAATATTAATGCCACACGAAACACCATCTTCTGTTTCCCTGAATTCTGTTCCTTTATTGTCCTTTCTCCTCACTAAATTCTTCACATTCCCTTTCACATCCAGTAACTCTTGCGTCTTAGTGGCAATATCGTCTTGCATAGGGTGAAATGGTAAAAATATATATATTGTATTACACAGAAATTTTGTATAACCTTTTATAAAAGTGCAAAATAAGAAGCTAAGGATAAGATTTTTTTCTATATTATTAAAATAGATGAATTATTACGATTTTTGTAAACATATATCGGGAAATTGCACAGAACCAAACTGTTGTCAGATCTTCGTAGAAAAACACACGGATTTTCCAGGATATTCTGATATTTGTCCCATTTCATCGTAACACAAGACTTTGGTTTCTATTTTCGTGTTCAGGTTAAAACAATGGAAAAAGGACGGAGCAGCTTATAAAAACAACTTAAATACATAGGCTTGAGGAAGACCGTGGATTACATCGGCTGAAAAAAAAACGAGAAAGAAAATGTGTGAGATAATTGCGTGGACACTGTGTGCATACTGTGAAGATTTTGATTAGAATGAATTGATATTTCATAAGAGGAGTTTAGCAATACACAAGGCTGCACACCTGACGTCCATACAACAAAATCATTCAGTAACCCTCTTTCTTGAGCCGTCCTGGGTATGACAATAAACTACATTCGCCAGCAAGGCCTCTGATCGGGAGGCTTTGAGGAGTGTGAAACCACATCTTTATTGCTGTTGTTCCAAGGTGCAACATGGCCAGGGGGAGTAGCACCTGTTAGCATTACCAGACTGGGTTCAAACCACTATGAAAGTATAAAGTACATTTATGCAAAAAATATATTACCAACAGCAAATTTTTGTAAAGGAAATTACTGATGCCTCTAAGAAATTAAATTTCGGCATTAAGTGACCCATAAAGAGTAATATGCCGCTAAACAGACTCTACCTTGAGTGGCTCTTGGACCTTGTACAGAGCGGATTCCACTATAGTAGTCATGATCTTCGAAACACCTAGCGAGATAAACATTGCTCCAATCTGAGTCGTACATAGATATGCATTTTGTCTGACACAAGGTCACAGTTTTCTGGCATCCGTTAAAGACTGAATTCACTACTGTTGTAATGGCCTACAAGAACAGAGTGTTAACCATTACCCCGCGACAGACGTCGTAGGTATTTATTAATGTTTAGCATTTTTTAAAAGTGCCATGCCCCTTCAGGACGTTAGCAATCATGGCTCTGCACAACTGCTTTTTACATTATTTACAATATTCGGACTATTGTCTTCATCTTTGTCGCCATATTTATTACAACGTTTTGGCCGTTGTATGCTCAGGCCTTCTTCAGGTGTTTGGAATGTTGAACTGAACCCTTTATTTCGCTCACTGGGGTAGACCGTTCGAGTTCCACGCGGATGTTTAATGGATGTCAGTTATCTCCTTGTTAATTCAGCTCTCCAGGTTCTCCACTACCTTAACCGGGTATTGAACTCACACTCTTTGGGTCCTGTCACCGGATCTAACTAACGCCTTTATCCACTGTGTTATGAGTCCTCGAGTTTATCTAAGCAGGCCGGAGCGTATAACGGCCGAAACGTTGTAATAAATATAGCGGCAAAGATGAGGACATTAGTCCGAATAATGCAAATAATGTACATAATACCTCATCTCAGAAATATGGACAGAACCTGTTTTTAATATCTGTGAATTGCCATGATATCCTTAGAAAGGTAGTGGAGTGGTTTCCCGTTGCATTCTCGACGGTTTGGATTTTGAGTTTTCCTTACTCCCTCTACAGTAGTAATTGGAAGTTAGAATAACACTAGTCATTATGCTATGCCTTGGCTCCAAAATGTTGATTTGCTTTGCTTGGTTTAGCCTCGAACATGACAAAAGTAATTATTTGCATGAGTAATATTGTCCTCATCTTTGTTGTTATTATCTTAACTTTATCGCCTTCATTAGGTGCTTGTTGATCTGTTTATCCTTCAGGTAATTGTGAACTGAACTCTTTATTTAATCTATGAGGTAGATTGTTCTCGTTCCACTAACAATGTTTGGGATATATTATCTAATTTCTATTTAGTATTGCTCAGTTATTGCTCGCCCTGTTCCCACTGACTCCAAATATACACTGCCCGGCCCAGGGATTGAACTCACAATAACTCCAAATTCACGAACAAACGCTTTAATCTAACGACTACAAGTATAGGGTACGCTGAATGTAACGTTTTGGCAACTGTTGAGTACCATTTATATTATAGTCGGTTAGCCAATCTGTATTGGTTATAAATACTAATAAAACTGACCCTCTACTATTTTTACAATATCAAATGTAACAAAGACAACAAGAAGAGAAATAATCAAGTAGAAGAATTTGTTCAACAATAAATATTTGTATAAAACACAACAAATACAGAATATATGATGCTAAATTTGTTAAAACACTTTAGAGTTCTTGATTGTGTGTTATTTGAAAGAACTTAAGTTTTTTAACTATATGTATGAAAATGAGGTGTACATAAGTATATTTGTCGTTGTAGGAAATTTAAACAGTTGTTTTTTGTATTAAATTACAAAAAGAGTGTTGTTCCTGACTCAGTGTAATTTGTACAGAGTTGTCGCTCTTTTACCGGAAAGGTTTGTTGTGGAATAATACATTTTGTCGGTGTGAGCGTTCTTTCGCAAGCTGGGTTTATGTTAATTTAAGTAATTAACGTTAAGCCTGGAATTGTTGAGAAGGTTCGTTGTCGCGTCGAAGAATTTGGTTGGTTTCCTTTGTTGTGTCGATTTCCAATGAAGTGAAGTGAACTACTTGAATATTTTAAGGGCCCACTGACCAAGTCGAAGTTTAAATTTTATTAGTTCTCTTGGTCACGTGGGAGGATCGTGAACATGTTTACATTTTGGGTCGGTACCTTCGGACTTAGTTGACGACACCTAATTAATATTTTTCAGCCAATCAGAATGCATCAGTTGTTATACTTGGTTGGGAGCCTCTATTGCACAAATTTGAAATTTAAAACAAATGTAGGAATCTCATTCTACAATAGTGACACAAGCCCAAGTAGTACAGGATTCATCGCTGGTCGTCTGAGAATTAACCGCGTCGAAGGGTTACAGAGGAAGGCTTAGTTTCGAAAAGGAACCCGCACACGAAGAAAGATAATGTAGTTGGGGAAAAAACAGGGGGACGTGGTGGACTAGAGTATTCTATTTGTTTTTTCTTTTTATCCTTCTTACCGAAATGAGAGAAACATCAGCCCCCTAAAAATCTGTAGAGCCATAAGTCGCACTCTTGAACAATCATCTTTTCTCTGTTTCTTTTTTTCTTCTTCCCAGTCTATTAGCTTTTCTGACACAAACCACATGGTCTTATCTTCTCCCGCAGTCCGACTGCCAACTGACCCCTGCGTACTTGGCTGGGACTGACCCGTGCGCGTTTAACTGTGACTGAACTCTCTAACCGTGAACGGTCCTCAGTCAATTCAAACACTGCCTGTTTTTGTCAATTTAATACCGCGTTCATCAATCAAAACGATCTATTTCTGTCTTACTCGAGAGCCGATTTCTACTTTGACAACCATGAGGATAAGTGTTCTTTAAGTGATTCTCGTTATCTGCTGGTCATGTGTTCAAGCCTTTTGTCAAGCAGTATAAGTCGTACACACTATTTTTTTTTTCATGCAGAAGAAAAAGGTGGTTTCACAAATACGCCATATGTTAAGAATTATCATATGCAATGAACCCCCCTGAAATGAGAACTCTAAATAGATTCAATAAAAAGATCAGTCTTAAAATTCCTTGAATATTACCGAATATGACAGTACAAGATGTACTCAAAACGATATAATGGCTGAACACTTGTCCCAAAAGATAATTCATATACGGTTTTTCTTTTTCTCATATTCTTTCCTACCTTCCGTCTTAGTTGCTTTATTGCCTTGCTTGAGGGGAAATACACAATCACGAATACACATTACCATCTGATGCCAGCTTAGACATACAAGAATCTTCACAAACTTCCATACATATGAAATTATCTATGGTTTTAATGCACACGATACGTGACTGACCAATGAGACCTAACCAAAACAAAATTGAAAATGCCAGAGTTTCTGTCTTTTTGTTTGTTTTCTCTCAATCTCAAAGTTTGACTAAGCTTTAATAAAAGGTGTTGTTTATTTTATCATATATATATATATATATATATATATATATATATATATATATATATATATATATGTGTATATATATATATATATATATATATATATATATATATATATATATGTATGCATGTATGTATGTATGTATGACAAAGTAGAAAAAGTTTACGTGTGACGGATTTCAAACTAACAATTTCCTGTGACGGACTTCATCATAACTAATTAAGTCCGATGAAATCCTGAAAGATGGAACACGTTACAACTAAACTTTTACATTTTGTCATACCACTTCCCAATACTATTCTTTATATCTCATATATATATATATATATATATATATATATATATATATATATATATATATATATATATATATATATATATATGTGTGTGTGTGTGTGTACATATATATATATATATATATATATATATATATATATATACACACCCTTGTGGAAATTAATTGAAACAAAACGAATAATTCCGTTATTATTTACTTTTTTCGTATTTTCCCAATGAAACACGACCCATTGCGCATATTAGTACGCCGTATGTCCATTCCACGAAGTCGTTCCTTGCAGATTGACAACAGATTCTCGATTGGATTTAAATCAGGAGATTGGATTTAAATCAGGAAACTTTCCGGGCCAGTCTATAGTACATTGATTTGCTCATTGGTAAGGATTTCCAGTGTTCGTGCAGCGTTACAATTTTGGTAGTCTTCCTTGCAGTAACGTCCATCGCAGACAATGGTAATCGACAGTCGAGACAATAGTGTCTGGACGTGAGGAAAATCTGATGCAATCAAGCATGACGCAGTATTTTCCAGGACAAACTAATCATCATGTACCCTGAAAATAGATTTATATATATATATATATATATATATATATATATATATATACCGGTGTAACAGCAAAATTGTCCAAATCTTGTAACAGCAAAATTGTCTAATGATCTGATTAAGCTCTGAACCGTTATATCTTAGAAATGATTAAATATATCTTACAGGTTTTTTTGTACAATACTGGACTATACTTAACAGAAGGATCGCGATGAAATCGATTATAAATGAAAATTAAAATATTCATCAATAATTAATCTTTGCTAAGTATCGGAATCTCATGAAAGCCTGAAATAAAGTTTACACACACACACACACACACACACACACACACACATATATATATATATATATATATATATATATATATATATATATATATATATGTGTGTGTGTGTGTGTGTGTGTGTAATAAAAAAGGCTCAAACACTAATATTCCATGGTTATAATTTATTACATTGGAATCGTAATCACGATGCAATTCATCAGACCTACAAATTCAAAAAGAAATCGGAAGTATAACTCCGGGTATGAAAAACAAAATTTTAGTGAGAGTGTATGTGTGGGAGTGGGAAACAAGTGTGAGAGAGAAATGTATGAAAGCTCTAGAGAGAGGTGTAACCGAAGAAAGAAGAACAGGAAGGCCTAAAGGTGAAGATGGGGATTAAAATTTAACAGAGATAACTTTTAAAGAGAGGAGTTAAATAACGGTTTAAATGAGTGAGTTATAGATAAATATGAATTTTCGATGCATAATTCGCTACCGAATCGCTGACCTAAATTAAAATTAAAAATTAGACATCAGAAATGTGTGTATACATTTATTGTAACACTACGCACAATATAAAACGATATGATCTAAACTTAAAATCCAGAAGATGAGAGAGATAAAGAGAGAAAAAATGACTTCATACTAAAAACGAAGGGCATTTATACGAAAACCAATGTGTAATCAAGAAATATTATCTATATAATAATCATTTTTCTAACTTATTCAATCTGATCTTCGCTCTCTCTAACTTTCTGTGCTGGAGTAAAAAGATGCCACACAGGTTTCACGTAAGATTCCTTTTCCAAGTCTCTTTTCAATTTTCTTTGGACTACCATAGATTAAACCGTTCTCTCATGTGTTAAACGTCTTATGGATTGAGTTGGATCTTTTCTAATTGATCTCTTTAGTTAAGTTGAAATAATAATCCTTCTTCCTGTTGTGACATCCTGATCTAGTTTTCCCTCTACTGTTCCATCTTTTTACACTTATTCACCGTTCTCTTGATAGTTCTTGAATAAACTTTGGACATGGAAGCCAGAGTATGAATGTTGGTACCATTACTGAAAGCCTGAATGATTTTCTCGCTAACCATTGCTGAGTTGGAAAAACAGTTGGGCTGGCATAAAACGATTTTAGCTGAATGACTCAAAGGGTTTTTCAAGTGATTTCGTACCAAAAATAGTATCAATAACTAGGCGTCTTATCTGAAAACCTGGAAAAAGTAACTCAATTAGTTTAAGTTTTTTTTTTAGATATTAAACATTTTGTGAGATGGACAATTATGCTGTAACCCGATTTGGACAGTTTAGTTGTTACACTCGGGGTAGGAATAAAATATCGTTTTCAGTTACACTATATTTATGGATAAAGTGTTCAATATCAGAAATAGGGCGTATGTAAATATAAAAGTGGAGACTGAAGTCAACACTAAGCGGCGACAGACTGTTTCAAACTTGAACGTAAACTTCAGGATATGTGTCTTCAAGTACATGCGTTTTAGCATGAAGCAGACTGTTGCCACTTTTATATATATATATATATATATATATATATATATATATATATATATATATATATATATATGAAGAAATATAGTCTTAAGGTGTGCTATATTTATGGGATAAAGTGATCAATATCAGAGATGGAGCGTATGTAAATATAAATATAAAAGTGAACATTGAAGTCAAAACTCAGAGGCGACAGGCTGTTTCATGTTAGACGCAATCGTATGGCGTCTGACGATTGCGTCTGGCATGAAACAGACTGTTGTTTCTGAGTTTTGACTTCATTGTGCACTTTTACATATATATATATATATTTTTATATATTATATTTTTATATATTTTAGATTGCGTCTAGCATGAAACAACTTGTCGCGTCTGAGTGTTGACTTCAATGTTCATTTTATATATATATATATATATATATATATATATATATATATATATATATATATATATATATATATATATATATATATATTCAATTGTTGTCTATTCACCTCACCAACATAATCCTTCCGCATCCTCTTACATTCATTTAACACCCATTCAGTAACCACTACATCGAGTGGCTCTCGAGCCTTTCATGATTAAAAATTCAGACAGAAAAGATCTTAATCTGAAGAGCGAAGTATTTTTTATAGGATTGAGATGTCATTTTTGGGTCCTTGATAAATTTTTATTTATTCTTTTACATTCCATATCATTTAAGGATATGGGGGATCAAGGTTCTTCACAATTTCCTGTATTTTGTTGCTCTAATTAGCCTTTGCTCACCTACCATCTGTATTTTTTTTATTATGCCATACATTTACTCAAACTTGTTTAGTATGTTAGTAGCTGCTCGTTTAGAGTGTCTTGTGAATATTAAATTCTCCACTCACACTTTTCTCATAAAGTGTCCCAGAAGGTTTAGCTTTCTCTTTCTGATTGTATGTATCAGTTTACAAACATAAACTTTAAAATGTCCCCGCTACGCACTTATTTTGTCCATGTTATTCTCAACATGTAGCGTTAGAACGACAACTTTCTCGCTTCGAGGCCCTTTTTAATCTCGTCCTGGGTTAGACGATAAACTATATCCAACAGCAAGACCTCTGATCCGGAACTTTTTCTGGAGCATGGAACCACCTCTTAATTCCTGGTGTTCCCAGGTCCACCTTGACCCGAGATGGTAGCATCTATTAGCTTTGGGCAAATACCTAATTCCCAAACTGAGGTCAAAACACCATGAAAATGTAACAATACGTTTTAATACCAATATATTTGTGTAAAAAAATATTACCAGCAATGGATTTTTGAGGAAAAATATATTACCAGCACACATTATTACCAGGAATATATTTTTGAAGAAAAAAATACCAGCAATGCATTTTTAAGAAAAAAATATTACTAGCAATACATTTTTAAAGAAAACATATTACAAGCAAAATATACGGCCTGTCAATTACAACAAGGACATCAGACACACAGTACTTATCGAAGTATGCTTGTTGTAACCAATATGGTAGATTTTTGTAGCGTTCGCAAAGTGTATTTTACACTAATTCTGTCGGAATATTCTTTAAACTCAATGGGGTGATTCCAAGAGGTTCCAATCACTGCAGGGATGAATTGAGGATTTTTCTCTGGCATGTTTCACAATGTGGCAATCTCAACCATCAGTTCAGAATAGTTGCTGATCTTTTCTCTTTATTTTGCTCTTATATTGTAGTCAGAAGTTATGATCACGTCAGTTAATTTGCATTCATTGCCTGTTGTTTGAGGACGACTATATCTGGTTTTGGTGTTTAATAACAATTATTATTATTATTATTATTATTATTATTATTATTATTATTATTATTAAAAAGGAATTACCGTACAAAATACCGGAGACCCTGCTTGGTATCAGATGTTCTACCATACCGGATATGCCTTAACACTCCTTAAGATTAAGTTTTAGAAGAAAGACGTCATTGTAAAGACCTTTCCAGTAATAGTAAAATACTAAGACAAAAAACAAATGAAAAAACATAACATTAGGGCCACAGAGAAATATGTTTGTCATACAAAACGGCCAATAAATGTAGGAAGTTTTCATTATTTTTGTTTTAAGTTCAGCTGTACTGCTAAATAACTTTTTATATACAGTGATGTTTTCTATTACGGTTAATGCAATCTGATGTTTTTTTCTATTACGGCTAATGCAATGTCATGTTTTCTATTACGGTTAATGCAATGTGATGTTTTCTATTACGGTTAATGCAATGTGATGTTTTTTATTACGGCTAATGCAATGTGATGTTTTTTATTACGGCTAATGCAATGTGATGTTTTCTATTACGGCTAATGCAATGTGATGTTTTCTAATATACTGATTTCTTGTTTTAAACATGACATTCCCAAATGTAGTAAAAACTTTTCCATGAATATGTCCTGCTGAAATGGGGTGCATCTAGTATGCCCGTGTTTCTTTTATACCGTAATGGGTGGTAACTAACATTCCACTATTGTTGATCTTAAGTGCTTTCGTGGGGGGTGGGGGTCACATTCTTGGCGTCTTCCATCGTAGTCGACTACCACATAATAACTTCAATACCTATCCTTAAAATCTTCATTCCTACCACGCACTCTTTCACTCATATCACATCTCATTCATCATTTTAAGAGTTATTCTCTAACTTGAGTGGCGCTTAAGCCTTGTATTGGTTGAAGATTAGTATAAAAAATAAAGTTGAAAATTGAATATTAAACTCACTATATTAATAGTCTGTGAGAGAAGCTTGCTAACCATTACTTTAAGCCGATGCCTCTTGATAAGAGCCGTTGGAACTACTGATACGAAATCAGGCATTTGGTTCATAGAGTACAAATAACGATAAAAGCAATGAGATCAGTGGCGACACCTAGCGGTAGATAACTGCTTCTGTGACTTTTCTCTCTTTCCGCTGGTAGATGAACTCTAGCTTCATGCCCCACTCCTAAAACCCGTTTATTAATTGACAGTGGAAGGGGACCAGAGTGGTTCGTAACAAAATGACTTTTAGGATCAATCGTGTCAGTCAAACTAAGATACATATTTTTTTACGTTCCTCTGATAGAACCTCGTCTTGATTTGAGACAAAGATTCCGAGCGCTCTCTGATGCCTGGTATTTAAACCTTAAACGCTATTCTCTCGGAAAATGATTTCCATATGTGTCAGTGTAGTTTTTAAAGCAA
This sequence comes from Acanthosepion esculentum, assembly GCA_964036315.1. Taxonomy (NCBI): domain Eukaryota; kingdom Metazoa; phylum Mollusca; class Cephalopoda; order Sepiida; family Sepiidae; genus Acanthosepion; species Acanthosepion esculentum. Next base: position 117,950,561 of record OZ038481.1, read on the forward strand.
TGTGTGGAAATTGGATTAATACCAGACACTAGACACGCATTTCATGAATTTTCGATCGACCACCAGGGGGAGATATAAACTGGTTCACCCTTATTTATCAACAAGTAAAATTGTAAAAATAATACTTTATGAAAATATCTCAGAATTAAAGTTGGGAACTTAAAAGGAATATTTTGTTTTTAATATCACGCAAACTTACGGCTTTTTACCGGCGATCATCCAACAGACGGAAGAAGCTGGATCAGATAAGATAAAGAGGACGCATAACAGAAAAAATGAATGAAGAAAGTTAGTAATGCTTTTGTGTGTTTGTGTATGCGTTTGTTTATGTGTGTTGCCACTTGCTTGTGTATGTTTCTGTGTTTGCGACTTTATGCGTGCCTTTATATGTGTGCGTGATCGCATTTTTGTACGCATTTGTGCGTGTGTTTTTGTTACGGCGTTTATGTGAATGTGTTCTTGTGCTTGTGTGAATTTTTTTGACGTGTATTTATGAGTATATATATATATATATATATATATATATATATATATATGTTAAGCGTTTCACCCCAAGCAAGGCGGGAAGCCACTAGGATGCAAGGCGTTACAGAGAGTTGGAGCTAGAGCAAATAGGAGTGATAGAGGAAAGGATGAAGAGAAGGATAGGGGATAGATCAGGGCATCTGGAGACGTCGATTGGCATTACATTTGAATAGTTGGAGATTTTAGCTATCAGGGAAACAGGAAACGGGGAGGAAGTTCCACAGACAAGAGGTGCGAGAATGAAGCTATTGGAGTAGAAGAGACGGCTACATTTAATAGTTTCGACAGTGAAAGGGTGTGAGCGACATGCCAGACTAATAGAACGCTTAAATTCATGAAATTTGGGAACCAGCGAAAGCAGCTCCCCGGAGCAGTTACCATGAAATTATTTGTAAAAAAGACAGAGGGTGGCGACGGCGCGTCTGTGAAAGAGCGTCTGCAGTCGTGATGCCAGATCAGGGCCAATTACGTTTCGTCTGCAATCGCTCTCTCTCTCTCTCTCTCTCTCTCTCACACACACACACACACACACACACACACACACACACACACACACACACACACACACACACATATATCTCTCTATATATATATGCATTGATCTGAGCTTGTTGTGACCCTTGGTTTCACGCCTTTGTGATCGTCAAACATACATGTCATTGCAAGTTCATTGTTAGACAAAGACCATTTCTTGCATTTACATTATTCAGACAATTGTCCTCATCTTCAGTGTCATATTCACAACGTTTCGTCCGTTGTACACTCCGGCCTTCTTCAGGTGATTGGAAAATACGAACCCTTTATTTCGTCAACCGGGGTAGATTGTTCTAGTTCCACGTTCCATGCCTTTTCCGAATGTCTCAGCTATTTCCGTTTAGCTCAACTCTCCAAGTTTTGGTTCACTACTGCTGTGGCCTGGTACTGAACTCTCAACTTTTTGGGGCTAGTCACTGGATCTAACCAACATCTTTATACACTGGGCCATGTGACCTTCAGGATAAGAATCCGAATAATGTAAAAGCAAGTAATCATAATACCTCATTTCAGAGATATAGACAGATATTAAAGACCATTTCCTCAATGATTTGTTTGACGTCAGTAAGTGTGTTATTTTTGTTATGCCTTTCTAGCAAACCGTTTTAGCTCATCCTCTTATCTACCGCTTAACACTTTTTACTCCGTTTGCTACCCATTTGTGCATCATTCAAGAAGGCTTTTGCGCCATCAGTTTTCTTTTATTGCTGCAATGTCCCTCCGAATTCACCTATCCATTTTTGTTGTTTAACCATTTCTGATAGGGAATACTGAAACATTTAAGCCCGACCCACTTTTCAAAATCCGACTAAATGATCAAATATTAAACTATGAGGGTAAATGAATTTTGGGCCGTGACGCGTTCTGCATCAGCTTGTAATGATATTTAAGCTAAATATTCTTACAGTTTAATCTTTATATAGATTCAAGCGGAAGAAAAGCCCGGATGAAGTCGAATTATAACGATATATACATATGGGGATGAATCAATAATTCTGTAAGCTGACCGAGTTATTAGTTGGGTTTCGATTTTCAGTTTCCACTATATGGTGCTCAAACGAGTTTACTAATGAAGAAGCACTGGGTTAAGTTCACTGACGAGCATGGAGAATATGTTGAAAAGTAAATATTTTTTAGGACAAAAAATGAATTTTTTATCATTAGGCTACGAATTCATTGATATTTCCACAGTGAGGACCTCAGTGGAAGAACACAAAGGAAGTTTCATAACATACTTCGCCTTATATGATCGTTCTAAGGGCTTTCCGATTTATATGAATATATTAAAGCTCTTCCTGCCTTATATTATGCTTAAATAAACCTTCCAATTTATATGATGGATCAAAGAACTTTCTGCCTTATTTAATGTTTCAAATCACTTCCCAGCTCTAAATTATCACTCAAAGAAATTTTCCAACTTATATTATGGTTCAAAGAATCACCCGCCTTACTTTTCAAAGCACATTCTGCCTTATATTATAGTTAAAAGCATCTTCCGCCTTATATTAGGGTTAGTACCTTTCGCTTTATATCATAATCTAAATAGCCTCGCGCATTATATGATGGTTTAACACGCCTTTAGCCTTATATCATGAGTTAAAGGACTTTCTGTCTCATATGATAGTTCAAAGCAATTCTTCATTATATTAGTGATTTTCCAAGTGTAGCTTCAATGTGGCACAAGGCCGAAAGTACGGGACACCCAGTGAGGATTGAACTCAATACTTAGTCGTAATTGTTCTAACGAGAAATCTTGCTAACCATTACACCGTCTCCAGGTGCCCCTTCCTCCTTATATTATGATCTATGACACGTTCCACCTTATATATGGTTTTCGAGGACCTTTGTGTTTTATACGGTTGGTCAAAGCACCTTTCCTCCTATATTATTGCTCTAAGCACATTGTTGAAGGACCTTTCGCTTTATGTCATGATTTAAAGCACATCCTGCTTTGTATTATGGTATAAAGCAACTCCCGCCTCATTGTATGGTTACAGGATTATTTGCCTTATATGATATTTCAATGCACATTAACCTTAGACTATATTATATTATGGTTTAAAGGACCTTTTGTCTCATATTATAGTCCAAAGCACATCCCACCTTATTTTTTAGGCTTAAGGATCTTTTGTTTTATATTATGTTTCAAAGTACCGTTTGGTTTTGTTATGACCCAAAAGAAAATCTTGGTTGGCCTTTCATTTTTACCTTTTTAGATTTCCCTTCTCTTCTCATAATTACTTCGACGTTATTCATTCGCTCGCTTACTTGGCAACAGAGGCACTTCGTCGTCGCGACTAATTCAACTAGACATGGCCTAGAAGGCGACTACTTATTTTCACACAGTCAGTTCCTAACATGGCGAAATGCATTACTTTCGTTGCTACTAACAAAAAAAATCATATTTTAATCTAAAGCTTTCTCTTTCTCTCTCCCTTTTTTTCTCTGTGAACTGTTTTCTCCTATTTAATTTCTTTAATCCACTTTCAGAAACCCCAAGCAGCGTCTATTTTCACTTACCTACTTAACACCCACCAGTCTTTAATCACTAACCACACCCAATTTTTATTATAAAAAATGCTACCGACAACATTATGGACGACCTACACCAGTCGAAGTAATAACTGCAATAGCCCTATTCGGCCTCATGAAATATTTTTGCTTAAAGAGACGTTCGAATAAATACTCATAATTGCCTTATTCTGACGATAACGTTTCTGTTAGTTTCTCATAACTACAAATCCTTCCTTACTAATTTCATGCATTTGCTAGGATGTGCGAGTGGTGGTGTAATAGTTAACGGCTTAGAATGAGAAAACAGGTAGCCGAGTTCGAATTCTACCCCGGTTCGTATTATTCACTTATGTGTAAATTCACTTGGGAAGGGCTTTATTCATTCTTTTCTTTCGAGCTATGTGTTGAATAGCAAGACATCTACCTGAAGAATAATGGTTATTCTCAAAAAGATTTTAAGGCAAATATTTACTTAAAAAATTATTCCTCCAATCTAAAATATGTTTCGGCTTCAAACAACTCACGAAGAGTTGATAAGCTGTAAAAACCAACCAATCAGTGCATTTCTATAATAAAAGAATAAACATTTATATTAAACATATAAGCCTATTTTGCCAGTAACACTTCCTTTAATATCTAATTTTTTTCTTTTTCATTTTCAATGCATTTCTATATAAGAATATATTTCTATAATAACATTATTAACACCGCATGTATATATTACAGATGCAATAGTCCTGTATCTAACATTGTCTTAATTTCAGACGACTGACAACCATTTTGCCGGGTGCTTAGCATTTCAACGTGGTGCAATACTTAGCAAGCTTTTCTCTCTAGATCAATTACAACTGAATAGTAGGTTCCATCCTTACATTCGGTCTTGTGCCAAATGTAATTCACAATTAGAAAACCATTATTGTGCTAATTTCGGTTGAACCAATTTTTCAGGAAAATAGGTTTCCCATGTCCAGTAACTGTTATTGCTCTTTCTAGTACTGATGGTGTTTCCTTCCTAACTTTTTTTTGCAATGTCAGCATCTTGATTATATCATTGTTTTCTCTTTTAGTTACGGGTGCTATCCATTTTAACTGTTGACAGTCCTCAGGTGATGTAATTTCATTTATCTGGTACTGTTGTTTGTTTGTGATTCTACAGCGCCAGTCTGCAAAATTCGAAGAAGATGGTCCTTGCTTTGAGTTACTAGCTTCATTCATTCGAAGACATTTTTAACCATTGGTCTGAGAAAACTCTTGTATAAAACTGACAGTTTAGACATTTCTGAACGAGTTAGGCTCCATATACAGCATCCATCTATTTAAAGACATGACTCTGTATTCAAGTAAAAATGTTGATTTTCTAGCAATGTGTAGTGTTGGATGAAACTGTCCAACACCACAAAGCACAGACTTTTTTATGTTCAACTTCCATATCTCCTAAAAAATATCCCCCATTAACTACTATATAAAGCCCGATATTTGCCAAGGTATTCTTAACTATTTCTCTGTGTAATGAGTCTGATTCTAACAAAACGCCCCTCTATTTCGGTTCTGTACGAGTGAGTTTGTAGCATGAATCCTACAAAATCATTCTCTAGCGAAACAACTTTTATCCTCACTAATTAACATATCTTCGTGAATATTTTTCTTTTGCTTTTTGTTAATTTTTCAACCGATATAAGACCTAAGCTTAGTTCAAGGTAGAAGCTTACAAAATGAGGTCATCGTATGAGGAGGGAAGGTAAGAAGAGCAGATGAAAAGGTTAAGATTGTAGTCATCGGGGAAGCATCAACTCGGAAATCCTTTTCACAATGTAGCGGTTCTTGGGAAGAAGTTTCCAAGTGGATCTTCTTCCTTACTAATGGAATACGAAGAACATTGGAATGATTAGACCTAGTGTAAATGGCATGGCGAGTTTTTGCTGTGAAGACCCGAAATAGTGAATTTACGACGTTTCGTCTGTTGAAAAGGAGGATGGATAGTGTAAAATAAATAATCACCTGCATATTTACGTAGACGTTTTTGAATGTTCTCAGTGTTTGAGGTGAGGACTGTACAGCCGAGATATCGCAGCAGTACTCCTTTTTTGGACTGATCTGGCTCTTATATATAAAAGCGTCCCTCCACCAAAAAAAATCTGACATCATTTCGCAGACCAATAATTTTGGCAATTCTTGTTGAAATAACCTCAAATTTTCACAGAATGTATAGAGACAGATCAAGATTTTATATTCGATGTTTTATTTTTGTTCTGTTTTCAGGTTGAGCCATGCATTTGCTCCCAAAGAGAAGTCATTTTGCCTCTTGGTATATGCTCGCACACAGTCATCCAAGACTGTGCAGCGTGGCTTCAATGCAAAATTTGGAAAAACTTTACCATCTGGCAAACAAATTTGGAATTGTTACCAAAATTCTAAAGAGGAGAGCTGCTTATGCGGGGCCCTAACATCTAGTAGACCATCATCAACATCAGCGTGTTTGGCAAGAGTTTAACTACCGACTTGACGTGTGTCGTATCACAGGCGGTACACATATTGAAGACTGATAAAATCGGTCCCATAATAAACTTATGATGTTCAACACCTAAACTCTTCAATTTCATTGAGATAGACTTAGTAGTTTTCAAGATAATTGTTTTTAAAATCTTGTCAATTTTTTTGGGACACTCTGTATGTATACCCTTCAATATTCAAATATTAGTCGTGCTATCGGCTCAATTTAAACCGTAAACTACGTGTTTCTGATCAGATGAACGTTGCCATAACACCACCAAGTACAATGGCTGAATGATCTCTTTACTTTAATCAGATTGATTCGTTTTCTACGGCCTTTCAGTCGTTTGCTGGTTATTTAATGCCAGAAAATATACAACGACATTAGAATCGACAACAGAATATTTGAGTATTAGATAAGGAAAGTGTTACTCCATCAATTTAGTTTTTTTATTTTAACAAACACATTAAGAATGACTAAAGATAGTCAAACTCGTTTATTATTAAACAAAAGCTATAATTCAACAACTTAAACCATTAAAATGGAATTCTATATCCCGATAAAACGAACATATCATTTATAAATAAGCGAAATCGATGTCTTTATTATCTTTCTTTCGTGTTCACTTAGTTTGTATATTTTCAATTTTCATGATTTACATTTATTTATTGATTCGTTTTTATCAACCCATTACAGAATATTTAAAGCCTGGAAATATTTTTAGATTTTAAGAATTATTTTGTCGAAAACAATGATTTAGAAATAAATGTCTCATTATTTAACCCATATCTGGACGGGAATCACTTCCGCACGGGATAATGTTACAGTGTGTTTAGCGAGAGATTAACTACCGACATGACGTGTGCCGTATCACAGGCGGTGCACATATTGAACACTTATGAATTGGGTCCCATAATAAACACTTATGATGTTCAACACCTAAACTCTTCAATTTCATTGAGATAGTCGTTTTCAAGATAATTGTTTTTAAAATCGTGTCAATTTTTGTGGGGACACATGTATAATAGAACATACGAAGAGGAGTCAGGTATTGTCTGGAGTGGTACAAGGCACGGGCGATTTTACTATTAGTCTTTATCGATATATCGTACACATGAGATCCAGTTGCTTTCTGGGGGGTGAAATTGAGTCCCAATAGACGTTCAAAGCAAGGATCCTCCTTCAGAGAACAACCGTTCATCATGCTAAATGAAAGTTCAGCGTTCTCTGGGTGATAATATAACGTTAATACTTTTGGTATTGGAGATATTGAATGCTACAAGTCAGTTTTAACCCCATTGATCTGTTAGAGCTAGATCAGGGGAGAGATCAGCTACCGGGGTCTGATTATCTAAACTTTTGTAGGTGTACCCATACACAGTTGCGTCATCCGCATAGATATTTACTTACGATTTACAGTCCGTCTGAAGTTATTATATAAATTACATAAACCTCAAAAACTCAGATTTACTTATAAACCATCCTTTCCTCAAAGACATAGTATATGTATCAGCAGCACTACATACAGTTTTAAATTCGGAGTTTTCATTTGTCTATAACAGTTTCTACCCAGTCTATCCTACTAATAGCAGGGGGAGGGAGAAGAGTAGGATTCATACCATTTCCGAGGCTATTACCATGTAAGTTAATGCAATGAACTCGACTAGAATATCGAACCCGATTGACGGATACTTCAATCTGATCCGCAATACATTATTCGGCATTTCTTAAGAAAAATAAACCATTAAAAGTGTTTAAAAATTTAGAGAGATTACCAAGTCTAGAAATGGTGATTATCAAAGCGTAGCTTAGCTGTGGTATGGGACCGAAAGTATGGGACACCCAGTGGAAATCGAACTCACTACGCAGTCGTAATTTATCTAGCGAGACAAGCCTGGTAACCATTACACCACGGGGGAGTACCGCGAAATGATTTACTAAGCTTACCTTAGTTGTGGCACACGGTCAAATATATAGGACACACTTAGAGAATGATACTCATGACTCAGTCGTAATTGATCTAGCGAAGCAAGCTTGCTAAACATTATACCGCGTCGAAGTGCCCTTAACTGATTTACAAGCGTGGCTTAGTTGTGACACAATGCCAAGCGTATGGATCACCCAGTGAGGATCGAAGTCTGTACTCAGTCGTAAATGATCTAGCGAGACGAATATGGTAACCATTACTCCACGTCGAAGCGCCTTACCAAGGGTGGAAATGGACTAGTTTAAATTTGACAAATGTCAATTCTGGTCTTTTTGAGTTCATGAAGTTTCTGCGATTTACATAATAACTTCAGACGGGTTGTATGTTCTTCGGCAGATCGTTTATATAAAGCAGAAACGGATAGAGTCAAGAAATCTTTCTTGTTGAGTGAGGTGGATTAATCTTAACTGATAGGTGATTGAAACGTGAGGCAATTAAGTAAACTGTATGTTTTTAAAATACTATGTTGCTACTTGTGCGATTTATTTCTGGAGAATCTGATATTTCTACTTCCCTCTGATTCTATATTCTTCAAACTGTCTACTTGTAAACACATCAAGAGAACTCTTCATGTTTTTGTGCGTACGTAATTGGAACCACTCTCCGTCGTAAACTGATGATTCCTTTTCCACCCGTCTATTTTCTTCATTCAGAGTTTTAAGGAAAATAAAGAAACTTAAACAAGTCTTTTTTTAGCAGTAAGAGATCGGATTTTCGAGGTTATTTTTGGATATATTTGACTATTTCTGTCTAGATACATTAATTTATATTTTCTTTATATTTTTGGATATATTTTACTATATCTGCCTTGTCTATGAAACTGCGAGGCTAGGACTTCAAAGAGAGTCCTGTCTATGAAACTGCAATAGTTAGCACTGTTAAGTTTACCTCCTTCATCGACTTTGAATGGTCCAGGAAAGGTTTGATCGATAATTCCAGCCCATATTATCACATTGCCGCCCCTTGCTGTCTGCTTTTAGCCACAGGCACATCTGCATCGGATAAAATTCATCTTTTCCCCTCATACATCAGGTCTGTCATGTGTCACCCAAAATTCTTTCATGGAAATTACTTTAGAAAAGTCAATTTTCATGTATTTCTTACCCTACTTTACTTATTTCACTGTGAGGAGTTCGCCTCGGAGATTTAACGCTTCTCTTTCTTCTCAAACACGAGCATAAATAAATATTTTGATTTACTTCTAATTATTTTCTAATTACTAATACTGATTATTTTATTTATTTTTAATTATTTCACCCCAAGCATGGCAATAAAGCTACTAAGACAAAAGGGGTTACTGAGTGTGAAAAACTATATGAAAAAAAAAAAAAACACTATTACGGAGACAGAACAATAACAGACAGAAATTAAGAAGACAGAAGATAATGATTGACACTACATTTAAATTTTTTTTAAAGCTTATCATCCCAAGCAAGGCTGGAAGCCACTAGCACGCAAGGGGTTACAGAAGGTTTGGAGGAAGAGCAGATAGGAGTGGTAAAGGAGAGGATGTGGAGAAAGATAGTGGATCGATCAAGGCAAGGGGGTTACAGAAGATTTGGAGCGAGAACAGATAGGAATGAAAGGTGAAAGGATGTGGAGAAGGGAAGTGGATAGGTCAAGGCAACTGGAGATGTCGATTGACGTTACACTTAAATAGTTGGTGATTGTATTTGTCAGGGAAACAGGAATAAGGAAGGGAGTTCCACAAGCGAGATATGCGAGACATGAAGCTATTGGAGTATGTTTGGATATTAAAGATGGCTGGAAAGCAAGAAGCTGGAAGACAGTACCACAAGCGAAAAGTGCGAGAAAAGAAACTGTTAGGATATAAATTACGGTTATATCTAGCAATTTCAACTGTAAAATGATGTGCTGCTTTTAAAATCATTAATTCTATGTACCATAGAGTGAAGCTGCTCAGTACAATTACAGTGAAAAATATTTATTGAAAAGGCATAGGGAAGTTACTCTAGGGCGGTGGGAAATTGACTGTAGCCGAGATACCAGCCGGATAACATAATATAACGCATTTCTGTCTTAACCTTTTGAGGCATTATAATTATTAAACAAAACGCTATTCCTATGACAAAACTTCAGGTGAGTTTCATTTACTAGTTCCACTCTTTCATGCCTTTACTGCACAGATATGCCATGATATGTTCACAGAGTCAACTTAACTTTTAGGAAGGAAGGTCCATTTGAACAGCTTTTTCCAAACTACTGCCCCTGCCTGGATGCTTTGCTGAATACTATAATCTTCTTATATCTTCATGTCAAAGGCCAGGAGATATCTCCCCGCCCCACGTCAACCAACTTATCCTCAAAATCTTCACTTCTTAAATTCATATTACACACCTTATTGAGTTACCATCTTTATTTGTTGGTTGCTTGTTTTTTTTTAGGACTCCTCATTGGGTCATTTAATGCCAAAATCTAAATATTTTGTACGCAATTTTATTTCTTTTTGAGATAATAATAGTTTTAGTGATACATATCTTACTAATTAACCCATAGCTGGAGGAAAAGATGTAGATTCATAACTTTTCCAACGGTATTTGAACGTAAGTGACTATAACGAATCCATCTGGAATTTGAACTTATTCTCCCGATAAACAATTTCGAGCCATTATTCATTATACCACCCGCACATCCAAGTTTACAGCAGCTGTTTTCTCAAGCGCTCACTAATCTGGGTAATGACCAAACTCGGCGTTGCTTAACCCATCTTCTTAAGGTTGAAATTATGAAAATCAATCATGTCATGCTAAGGATGTGATCTGGTTTGGGTTTGGAAAACATTATTGAGAATTTATCTATCTCAGGTCATTGGAAAACGTGAGACCTAGAAGGCGCAGTGAGACGCTCTCATGCAGTTGAGCACCAATCATGATGATAGGAGGCAGGGGCGTTTCTCTATGGTGAGTAAATGAGAGCAGTTTCGTTTTGGATGCTTTAAAATTTACAAGTCATTTCCTGGCCGAGTCAACCAGAGATTGGAGGTCGTTTTTTGAGAACAACGGCCAGGTTAACTTTGTCAGGAATATCAGATTTACTATTAAGACAGGAGTAAATGGTTGTGTTGCCTCCGTAGATGCCGACTTGAGAAATGATGACGTTAGGAAGATCATTGATGAAGATCAGAAACAGTGTAGGACCAAGGATAGAACCTTGAGGAGCGCCAGCGTTCGTATGGAAGGAACTAGAGGAAAACCCGTTCAACGCAAACCTTCATTTGACGGTTATACAGGAATGATTGGAATAAATCAAATAATCGTCCTGTAATACTTTATCCCTGAAGCTTACGTCGAAATCTAGCTTTATAAACCCTGTCAAACGCCTTCGATATATCTAGAACAATAGCTCGATCTTTGCCGTTATTAAGAAAAGGATGTAAAATTTAGAAAAATATCTTTAGCCAAAATTATTTCGGTTGAGCTCTCCGGGGAGGATGTGTGGGTTTGTAAACCGTGACTATTACGGCTAATAATGCAAGACTCTTCGGTAAATCTAATCGAGTTCTTTCAGTCACTGTGTGTTTATCTAAAAATAAATAAGCACGCTTAAATTCACCTTCTTCTCTGCCGTGCGCCAACGGCTTCAGGGTAAAATTTCCGACTGACGCGAATTCAGCCGGTTTTCGATTCTAGCCAGAGGCAACCGGACGTCTAGCCACACTGATGAGCTGTGATACAGCGAAACAGTCTGTCTGTGGATGACAATATATATATATATATATATATATATATATATATATATATATATATATATATATATATATATAAACGAGGGCAAGTTAAAAATTACCCGCGCCTTTGCCATAACATAACATTACGTTTGTCGCACAACCTTCTGCGCGTCCTGGGCGAGACGATAAACTACGTCCAACAGCAAGGCCTCTGATCAGGAGGTTTTGAGGAGCGTGGAACCACCTCTTAATTGTTGGTGTTCTCAGGTCCACCTTGACCCGGGTTGATAGCACTTGTTAGGTTCCCAGCTATGGGTAAAATGTTGACCCCAGAATAGGGCTCAAAACGCTGTGGCGGTGTAAAAATTAGTATTATTACCAGAAATTTATTTCCGAGAAAAATTTTTTTTTTTACCAACAATACTTTTTTGAAAGAGTTATTATCAGCAATATAGTTTTAAAAGAAAACTTATCGGAGATACAATTTTTAAGGAAAGATTATTGCCACCAATACGTTTTTGTCGGGAAAATTATTACTACAATGCTTTTGTAAAGGAAGAATTATTGCAAGAAATACCTTTTAAAAGAAAATTATTGCAAAGAAAATATTACCAGCAATATATATTTTTTCGAAAAGTATTACCTGCAATGGATTTTGGAAAAAAATTATGACCTGCAATAGATTTTCGTGGACCATCTTAATATTGATCTACGTAGCAGCGTCCCTACCATGAACCCGTGCATATTTAAAAAAATAATTATCTATATATTGTGCCCGACGAGTTGGATAACCAATGAAACTCGCACACCAATCGAATGTATATATATATATATATATATATATATATATATATATATATATATATATATATATATATGCACATACATACAAGGCTAAGTTAAATATTATCCGCGCATTCACCATAGCGTATATTTGTTTGTCACATTGCCTTCTGCTCATGCGGGCTGCTAGTAGCTACTATTGTTGTCCAGTGATAAAAGTTTGAGCTACGTTTCGTATTGCTTTTACAGTGTAAACATAGCCGATCCGTTAGCAGTGTGTACCAAGGAAAAACAAAGAGCAGTGATCCGATTTCTCTAGTCGTAAGTGTGTATAGAAGTGTGTATGTATGGATCGAGAATTTTAAAAGTTATCGGACAAGTGTTACCAGGAACCAGTACGACCGTCAACCTCCACGACTAACGAGAAAATTCAGCAAACTCGTGTGATGTTAATGTCGCCCCGCCCAGTTATCATTGATGGCGTAACCTATTCTCTGTAGTTTCTGATCACTACTCTTTGTTCTGCCTTCGTGCACACTGCTAGCAGAGCGATCATATTTACACTGTAACAACAGCAATAAAACTGGTGCGATCAACCGCAAACGTCGAACATATGAGCACAAGAGTAATCAATATAAGTTCGTATGAGCAGAAGGCTGGTTTAGGTTTTGTTTTAGAACATATCAACCTCAATGGGTTATTTAATACCGACAATTTTTATTGCTGGTAATATTTTTTTTTTACAAAAATATTCTGCTGGTAATATTTTCTCCTTCAAAAAATTTATTTCAGGTAATATTTTTTCCCCCAAAAATGTATTGTTGGTACTCATGTATTGCTCGTGATAATTTTTTCCTCAAAACTCTATTGCTGGTAATAATTCTTTACAAAGCATTTCTCGTATTAAAACCTATTTTCTCATTTTCATAGTAAGTATTGCGGTAATGTTTTTTCCCTTCAAAATCTATGTCTAGTAACATTTTTCCTCGAAAATCTATTGCAGGTCATAATTTTTTTCCAAAATCCATTGCAGGTAATACTTTTCGAAAAAATATATATTGCTGGTAATATTTTCTTTGCAATAATTTTCTTTTAAAAGGTATTTCTTGCAATAATTCTTCCTTTACAAAAGCATTGTAGTAATAATTTTCCCGACAAAAACGTATTGGTGGCAATAATCTTTCCTTAAAAATTGTATCTCCGATAAGTTTTCTTTTAAAACTATATTGCTGATAATAACTCTTTCAAAAAAGTATTGTTGGTAAAAAAAAAATTTAGGGAAAAGGGAGATCATCGCCCCTTGTGGGATGAGGTTAAAATAATAGACAGAGAGCATCACTGGAAGATATGAAAAATTAAGGAATCAGCACATATTCTAGGCCACAAAAATGTCCTGAGCTGACCAAGGATAGAAATGAGTAAAATATGGGAACCAGTAATTACGAGTGCTAGAGAAAAGCAATGAATAACGACAAAAATTGCAATATATGCTTTAGATAAAAAAATGTAATATGAGCACTAGTAAAAAAATATTTGCTGAGACATTAGATTATACATTAGTCCCAAACATTCATACACAGATGACTAAAAATATTTTTATAAAAAATCTAAAATTTTCAGCATATACATGTATTTTGGATAATTGTGCATGCCAATTTTTATCATCGTGTCTGTCGGACGATCAACAAAGAAAGTAGTTCTATGAATAGAAGGAGCTGTTTACACCAAATACATTGATAGTATTGCATAACAGAAAGCTGGGATATCAATACGAGATACCGATTCAGAATTTCAACTGATGCGCGGGTTTATATTTACGTTATCTGCATATGACGTTGTAAGTTCACTGTAAAATTTGTTAAGTCATAGAGAAATTTAGAAGCAGGTAATATTCTCGAAGTGCGACGGATTAACATGAGAGTAGAGAGAGATGGGTAATCTCTTATAATAGTTAATAATTTTTCCTTCTCAAAGATTATGTATGTGCGTCTGTATCAAGTCGCCTTGTGAAAAAGCGTTTATTCTGAAGTTGTTCACGTGACTATGGTGACAGGATGCCAATTCAACAGAGATTTTTTTTTTCTAAGAAATATCCTTGACTACTACAGACGCAAACCTCTCCCCGAATCCAGCTGGGTATATATTTTTATATGGTCGTCAACAAGACAATGAATTATGTGAAATTACTCATGAACTTTACTAGCTCTGAATACGTTTATAAAAAGAATAAATAGATGCGAGTTAGCTGTCAGCCAAGAATTTCGCATGTAAACTTTTCTGGCCAAGATTAACTTTTTAATTTTTTTTAGTAAGAAATAACTTCTGGATTAATAGTACTTAAGCAAAAAGATTATGGCACTTAAATAACTTCTATCAATATAGGTAAAATTAACCCCGTTCTGTTCGCGTTTTAGGCAAACGTAGTTGTGAACAGGATGAAATTGGTGATTTACTTAAGTTTTGTTACTGTAGCCCTCCGCCTATTCCCGGTTGATTTCATTGATTATAATTAATTAACACTTTATTTAGTTTTTGGATAATCACTGTACTTCACATTCAGATTTAAACGACAAATTTACTTTATTTTTCTATCAATCTCATATCGCAAAAATGTTCTTATATCAGTTATCATTTAATTCACCGATAGCTTCAGGCCAGTTTGGAGAGAGTTTACAGGTTGAGGATCATCCTCACACTATTAAATATATATATATATATATATATATATATATATATATATATATATATATATATATATATATATATATATATATATACGAAGCTGGATCAATAAATCAATAGCTAGACACGTAGTTGTTGGTTGAATTTTCGTCTAAAATTGCCACTGTACAATATACGAGTAATCAATAGCGAGTCATTGGGCCAACTGGTTAAGAGGGGAGGAGATTACATTGCAAAATAAATGTTGTATAAAATAAATGCTCCTTTCATCACATATTCAACTACCAAATTAATTGGCGAACACACACACACACACACACACACACACACATGTATATGTATATATGTATGTAAGCGTGAATTTGTAAACAGTGACTGCTACTGCTGATAGTGCAAAGCTCTTCTACGAATCGAGCACTGTGAGTCACTGATAAAAAATAAATACGTAAAAATTCACCATCCTCCCTGTTTAGGGGAAAAATCTCTGACTGATCCCAAATCAGTCGGGTTTCGATCCTGGCTTGAGTCAACGCTGATGAGCTGTGATAGAGTGAAAAAGTTTGTCTGTGGATGACATTATATATATATATATATATATATATATATATATATATATATATATATATATATATATATATACACACACACACACACACATATATATATATATATATGTGTGTGTGTGTGTGTGTGTGTGTGGACTCTCCCGTAGTTTTAGGCTTATGAGTGTCAAGCAGTTCAGTTCTTAGAACCAACAGCCAGACAACACACTCATATCATTTGACTATATTAGTGAAGGCTTGTAGAGCGCCAAGCATACATTTTGGGAGACCCGAATATTAAACAAAAAACTGGTGCAGAATATGCCACGAGGTCCTCAAAAGTACCTTCACAGGTTTTGAATTCCGAGTTGTTCTCTTCCTCGACCGTTCACCACTCAAGGCTATAAGAGCCTGTCTCACCTGCTATTTAACCCATAGCTGAAGGGAAAAGAGATGGATTCATACCTTTCCCAAGAGTATTAGGACATATGTGAATATATACATCTATATTATGTGTTTTTTCACAAGTATTTGGATCTCCGAGGAAGAATTCTTTTATTTTTATTTTAAGTGTTGGTGTTCAATAGAACGATACACCTATTTGGCTAAGTATTGCAATTGTGATAACTTTTGTCTTTCGATAGTTTCTCAAGGGAAATTAACATATCACCGTGGTAAAGTAGTTTCGTCTTTTGTAGCCATAGTCGCCTTAATTACAGGAATCCCTCGATTAATGCGAATTCGTTTAATGCGTTTTCGATTAGTGCACTACGATTGTTATATACTAAAATTTAAGGACACATGGCACAGTGGATTAAGATCTGGTTAGATCCAGTAACTAGAACCAAAGGGTTGTGAGTTCAATACCAGGCCACAGCAGTGGTGAACCCCAAAAAACTTGAGAGTAGGGTTAAATGGAAATAACTGAGACACCCGGAATGGGCATCGCACGTGGAACTTGAACAATCTATGGACGAAATAAAGGGTTCGCGTCGAAATTACAATCACTTGAAGAAGGTCAGAACGTACAACGGCAGAAACGTTGTGGAATATGGCTTCTTTCGTAATAATTGATATATTAAATCGATAACATAATCTCTTGGCAAAGTATTGGGTGTAACATTCTTTCTGTAAAGTGTTCGTAGCAAAGAAATTCAATCTCAGTTTTAACCATTTCACAGTTAATATAGATTTTCGCTCTATAAAATATTCGCCATGATCTGAAAAGATGGAGCAAGGTCAGGAAAAAAAGGAGGATGAGGCAAAACTTCCCTATTAGTACCATAATTTTTTCCCGAGTGAATCGAGCAGTATGTGTTCTCTCGTTATCATATAAGGCCAACACACTTTTCCGATTAACCAATTATTTTTAAAGATGAAATCATTGAAAATATATTAATTTCAGAAAAAAATAAAGTTTGTTTTTTGAGATCTGGTTTACGTTGGCAAAGGTTGTTACAAAGTGGGTATTCTATTAATTATTTTAACTAATGATGAACACTTTTTATCTTCTAACTGAAGACAGTACTTCTATAAACGGGATATATTTTTTTTATATTGGCGTGGAGGTTATTTCTCCGCCTTTGATGCTCTCTCATCGCCACAGGCATTTAAGATCATGACGTCTATTGGATCTAACAAAACTCAAAAGAATCTTGTTAGCAGCGGTTTTCTGCTTGCTAATGCACTGTAAATAAAACAGTGCGACTTCACTTGTCGGAAATAATGAGCAACGCCAGAGTATTAGTAAAAGAGCTTTACTGTTGGGCGAATAGACAGAAGAGTTAATAAAAGAATGTAAAAGATTAAGCACGTATAATTCGAAGAGAGAAGAATGATATAATCAAGATGCTGACGTTCCACACAGACTTCAAACAAATGCAAGGAAGGAAACCCCAAGTCAATACTGGCAAAAGCAATAACAACAACAGGACTTGACAAATTAATACTGTCCTTTATACATAAACAATATATATCGTTTTCTCACACACACACACACACACACACACACACACACACACACACACACACACACACACATATATATATATATATATATATATATATATATATATATATATATATATATATATATATATATATTCAGTTGTATGTATATGACTTTGTAAACCAGGGTTACAAACTCATATACCTACAACGGAATATGTTAGGTCTATCAAGTACCGTGCCTATATAATATATATATAAAAAAAAACAGAAAAAAACAGCAAAACGAAACAATTCATAACAAAAAGGAGATTATATATATATATATATATATATATATATATATATATATATATATAATTTTGTCTAAAGACCAGATTTTTTACTTTTATTTTCTTCCTAAATTTTACATCCTTTTCTTAGTTCCGGGTATATATTGAGATATAAATTGTCCAATGTCGTTAGCCTTCGACAAAAAGTTGTTTGTTTGCTTTGTTGTCGGTTTCATAATGTTCAAATATCGCGTGAGTTTCAGCGCTTTCACGTGATAGCTCCTGTCGAATGTTATATATATATATATATATATATATATATATATATATATATATATATATATATATATATACTTTTTTTTTCTATTTAGAGAGCTTTTTCAAGCTAATAGATTTTCAAATTACTTGCATTATTTACAATATTCGGACTCTTATCCTCATCTTCATTTGCGATAAAAAAAATTGTCATTATCATAAAAAATCTTCTGAGCCGACCAAGCATAGAAATGAATACACTATGGTAACCAGTAAGACCGAGTGCTAGAGAAAAGCAATGAATAACAACAAAAATTGCAATATAAGCTCTGGTAAAAAATGATAATAATAGAAATGGCAATATGTGCATAAGTGTAGCTGAGAAATTAGGTTTTAAAGTCCCCAAAATCCATACAAAAAGACACATGAAGAGATTCATACAAAGGACATATGGTCTAGTGGATAAAGACGTTGGTTAGATCCAGTGACTAGACCCAAAGAGTTGTGGTTTCAATACTAGGCCACTGCAGTGGTGAGCCAAAAAATTGGGGAGTTAAGTTAAAGGGAAATAACTGAGACATCCGGATGAGGTATGGAACTTGGAACTAGAACAATCTACCCCGGTGTACTAAATAAAGGATTTGGTTCGAAATTCCAATGGCCTGAAGAATGCCGGAGCGTACAACGTCCTAAACGTTGTGAATATGGCAATGAAGATGAGGATGTCAGTCCGAATAATGCAAGTAATCATATAATGCCTTTCTCAGAGATATAGACAGATTTTCAAATTGTTTTTATAGCGTTTAACTTTTAAGATTTTTAAAGGAATTTTCAAACAGAGCAGTTATATACGTAAGTTTTGTTGCACAAAAAACGTGGCTGATGCTTCATACTTTTCACTCTATAGGACACCCTGTTTGTATTTATTTTCCATATTAAAATCACTAATATACACATCGTTGCCCCTGTCACGTGAATGCCATTTAACTCTATTTTTGTAGCCATGTGTCGACTTTTTTTTTGTTATACCGACTGACTGCTTACTTGACGCTAAAGAACACCATCCCCGACTACTTGAATTGCAAAACTGTACCAAAAATAAATGGGGCTTTCGTTCCTGTGGCCCGGATTTCAATTCCCCTACTGTTTCTCTTCGTGGCTCATTTGTAACTCCTGTGCTCCCTCTCATTTACTATGTGATCCGTCTGTGCCATCTCGAAAATTAGTTAAAGAAAGGGAGAAAAAAAATGACGAAAAACACACCCCATCGCTGCAACTTTAGTCGGTTAACACTTTAGTTTTCTTTCTCTGAAACGAGAATTTCGGAAAGCCATGTCTTAAATTTATTGCCAAATAAAATCTCTTTTAGAAGGAAAAAAAAATGAAAGGCAGTAGAAAGGCGTCTTAAGAGTGGAACTATGCCAGACTTCAACAAAATAAATGCCAGTCTGATTCCCTGAGGTTTTAATCAATCAACTTGCTTTCCTATAAATAAACAGATACTTACATGTATTTTCATTATTTGTTTCTTTTTCCAATTTTCTGTTACATTTCTTTAGATTCTTCACAATTATGTCCGTTGCCCATCAAATTAAGTCACGTAAATCAGTATTAATCGGAAAAGAATGACTGTATACTTGGCTCCTCTTGGTCGCGAGTTTTTTTCTGGACAAATCAGTTAATGTTAAACATTCTTCCAGGATATGGCATTCGAGTAAAAATCTTTACTTTTGGTTTAAACTACTTTCTTAAAGGTCGAAGTTGGTGACCTCTTAAAGCATACTGGCAAAATGATAATGGTAATATTAGCCGTTTCTTTATAAGGAAATATTCAGTAGTCATTAACCAAACAGTATTGCTATCGGTTGAAATTTATAAAATATATCTTTTAAAGCAGTTTTTCAGGAAAACAGTTTTCTCAAGTCCAGCAGCTGTTATTGTTCTTGCTGATATTGACTGGGGATTTCCTTCCTTGCCTTTTGTTTGAAGTGGTGTGGAACATCATCATCTTGATTATATCATTCTTCTCTCATCGAATTACATGTGCAAAACTTTTTATTAGATCCCGTTGAAAGTCCTCAAGTGATGTGGTTTTTGTTATCTGATACAATTCTTTGTGATTCTATAGTCGATGTGGTTCGAAGAAAGATGGTCCTCAATGAGGGCTACCCTCTTCAACTTGAAGCCATGTTTAACCAATGATTAAAAGTACTAATGAGATGAAAGAAAAAGTATTAAAATATGAGTAACACTCAAATGGGGTTGTCAAATGAAATCGTCATAATAAGTATTTTGTGCAGAGCGAAACTGACTTAGTCTCAGAAATAGTTAGTCTACTTAACATTTAAAAATTTAACGTGAACGCGTGGGTGCTCTGATTAAAAAATGGTATTTAACGCTACGTGGCAAAAAGAAAATCCAGAATATACACGAGCACCTTGATTAAAACAAGTTTTATTGATAGTGGGCTATTTTCTCTTAATGTAAAGGGCCTACGAGATTTGTAATGGTTTTTAGAGTTTGAGTGGCAAAGAACTATTGTATTGTTGATCAGAATCTGACAGATATTAGAAGGGGCTATGTAAAGCAGCGGGTTACTGAGCGTAAAGGGATATAAGAAAAAAATCATTATTAAGGATCGAGAACAATAAAAGAACAGAAATTACAAAAACAGAAGATTGTCTGGAAAGCAAGAAACCTGAAGAGAGTTTCACAAGCGAGAAGTCCGAGAAAAAGGAACTCTTTGTATAGAACTTACGATTAAATCTATCCATTTCAACTGTAAAATGATGAGACCTTACCGCCAACCTAGTACTACTTGTAATTTCATGAAGTTTACGTACTATAGTGGAAAGTTTACCATAAAAGTATTTATAGAAAAGACACAAGGATGTAGCATTACGGCGGTAGAACAGTGACTGAGGCAGAGATGCCAGGTCAGAACAAATAACATTGCAGATTTTTCTTCGGATTTTATGGAATATCTTTAAATATACAGCAGGAGCTCCAGACAATATGTGGCAGTAATATCGTAAGCATGACCGAATTGTAGACTTGTAAGATAGATTCGGGCGAGAAAAACACACAGAAACCTTGCGAAGAAGCTGTCTGAGTGGAAGTTGCTACTTATCAATTGAAATAGAAAAGAGAATGATTCGACCCTGTGTACATGGCATGGTGGGTCCTGGCGGTAAAGTTTTAAGTGGTGACACTAGCGAATGTAAATCGCCCGAACATTTGTTTTGGAAATAGCGATATAATAGCGAGAGGCTAGCAAAGTTTCGCCCGTGGAAAAGGGGTTGTAAGGTGAAAAATAATTCACCAATGACAAGGCTGCGTAAACGCTTTTGAAATCTGTCAAGGCTGGAACGTGAGGATTGGGTAGCTCCAATCCGGATATGACATCAAGACGCCTGTTTTGTTCGGATGTGACTCTTGTAAACATAAAGCATAGCAGAAGGTTTCGGGTATATTTATGAGCGGTTCAAGTAAACGACCATTTTCCTAGCCACTTTATGATATATATATATATATATATATATATTATTTACACACACACACACATATATATATATATAAATAATATATATATATATATACATTTTTGTCATCCACAGAAAGACTGTTTCGGTGTTTCACAGCTCATCAGTGTGGCTAGACGTCCGGTTGCCTCTAGCTCGGATCGAAACCCGACTGAATTGGCGTCAGTCGGAACTTCTACCACTAAGCCGTCGGGATGAAGGTGAATTTTAGCTTGTTTATTTTTAGATTTAGATAAACACACAGTGACTGACAGTGACTCAATTCTGCCGAAGAGTCATGCTATATTAGCTTAAATAGTCACTGTTTACAAACTCATATATATATATATATATATATATATATATATATATATATATATATATATATATATATATATATATATATATATATATATATAAGTTGCGTATTTTCTTTCTTCGTCTATAGGTAAGGACAAAAAATCCGAATGATGACTTTTAAGGCAAGTAGACTCTTTCTAATTAAGAATAATAGCGTAGCCCAATCATTTTAAACCTCATTTTTACATATTAATTTTGTATCGTACGAAGCTGTGCTTAAAATATCAGGGTCTTCTTTGGATCTTTGACAAAAATGCTTCGATTCTGGAGTGAGTAAAATTGGGATGGATGAGAGGGTTGTACATCACTCACTAGTGCTGTTGGCACTGGTAAAATTAACCATTTGCCTCTTATTCCTATATGAGTGATGGGGCAACTGGTAGCAAAAATAGTTTGAGTACAAAAAGAAAAAGAGAAATATTTTTTGGGGGGTGGGGGTATATATAATATTTAGATATTTTTGTATATGATTTCTTCATATTTGAAATGAAATATTACTATTTTTTATAAATTAGAATTGAATTTTACAAGTATTTAGATGTAAAGCTTTCAGAACATGATCGTAGCGCTGCATCACTAACATGTGAAGTAATAAAGTTGTCATGGTACACATGATCGGGTTATGTATGAGATTGCATTTACTCTGACGACAGGGGTCCTTACTAAAGTTTAGCCCCAAGGCCCGGATGATGGATAATCTGCCTCATTTCAAAGATCGTCTTAGAATCTTTTGAAAAAATAAAAAAATAAAAAACAAACAATAATAAAAAAAAGATTTCAAATGGCAATATTCAAAGTAGGTATTATATATCTCCAACAGGATCCACTAAAGTTACCGGATGTTGGCCTCTTGATATCAACATGGGGACGCTACAATTTTAATTACTAATATTCCCCAAGAAAATATGATAGTGCAGGTGGCTGGATTTAACGGCGATTGTTACGGTCGAGATAACTTCGGTTATCAGATACGCTTCTAGCGGTAGGATGAAAAGACGATTTCTTCATGACTTTATCGCAGACATTTGTAACGCATGCGCATTTACAGATACGCGGACGTACTTCCGTTTCAGACCGAAGGGCATACAAGCAGTCGACACCGAGGAGTCAGAGAGACATAAGTATATTCTATCCGGGAAAATTGTAACCCGTCTACGTTGACTGATGTCATTCCATCTGTCCGACCCTGTTTTCTTTGATTAAGCCATATTAGAAATAACATTAAGACAACAAATATCATTTTACTTAAATTTCCCATTTTTTTTCAGTGATGTTTACCCTGTACAAGACTCAAGAGCCATTCAAGTTATAGGTTACAGAGTAAGAGATACAGTTTATGGCGATATATAGGTTGACCGTAGATTTGAATATGTTAAGATATTAATCATAGGAGAAGCATCCACTTGGGAGACGGTTCTACAAATCAGTGGTTCGTAGGTAGAAGTTACTTGAGTGGAACTTACATCTTACCAATGAATTTTTGTATTTCTGAGGCAATACCCTGAATCCGTCATAAAAATGTCGAATTGATAAATACTAACAACTTCAGATACGTCGGTGTTGGGATAAGTTAAAACAAATTTAGCATTGGTGATAAAGAAACTGGACCCAGAATACCTTGCGCTTCGAGTGGTTCTATGCAATACTACAAAATACAATAATTCTCTAACAATTGGCTAGATGCATCCATAAGTTCTATCCTAGCAGGTACTTTGCTCGCACTTGTCTCTTGAGAACTTTCTTTTAGCTCTCCAACCAACTTTGATCGTCAAAGAATTAAATGCAATGTCAATCGTTATCTACTGTCTTCATGGTTCCTCTTCTTTTATTATTCATGCTCCTTAATAATGTTTCTCTTTTTCTCGTTCTTTTACACTCAGTAAACCCATGTGTCTTGGTGGCTTTATTACCTTGCTTGGGGTAAAATGATTAGAAAATAAAATCAACATCTTTGATTGGTTTGGTTTATTTTACACATTATCAACCTCAGTGGGTTATTTAATACCGACAATATTTTATTGCTGGTAATACATGTACTTTTTTTTCCAAAAATGTATCACTGCTAATATTTTTTTTCAAAAAAATGTACTACTGGTAATGTATTTCTGATAATATTTTTTTTGTTAAAAATGTATTGCTTGGAATAATGTATTGCTGATAATATTTTTTCAAGTATGTTTTGCTGGCATTAAAACTATTAACTATTTGCCCATAGCAGGGACCATAACAGGTGCTACCACCCCGAATTATGGTGTACATGGGAACACGAGACATTAACATGTAGTTTCACGCTCCTTACTATCTCCTGATCAGAAGCCTTATTGCCGGATGTAGTTTATCGCCATACCAAAGACGCCTCATGGGGTGGGTATTACCCATCTGCAGGGGTGCAGTCGGCATATTTTGAAGTCCCAGCCGACAAGGCAGCAGCAGGTTTGAGTAGACATAATTTAATTTCTTAGAATATTATCCCCAAACATTATTCCAACTTCCCACAGTTGTCTTTTGAGTCATAGTAGTTGACATAAATAGTTTTAAACAAAGAAAATCAACATTCTCTACCAAGAAACAGGACTCAAGATAAACATTTCCAAAATAGAAATTATGCTCTGGAATTAGAATGAAAGCAGTAACGGTACCTACCCTGAATCCATAATAGAAATTCAATGTAAGGGGTCAGTAAATAGTAAACACTTCAAATACTTCGGTGTATGGATCAGTTATAACAATTGTAAAATAAGAGATACAGAAACTGAATATAGAATAGAGTGTGAGTGACGTATTTTCGCCCAACACTGCAAATTACTACAAAACCAAAACATTAACCTAAAAACTCGAGGCAAATTTTTCGTATGGATGTTATGCATGTCACCCAAAACGTCCGGAAATGTCTAAACTGTCAACTGTATACAAACGCTTTCTCAGATCAACGGCTAAAAATGGTTTGGAGCGAATGAGCCCTATATATGTTACAGAGAACTGTCCTTCTTCAAATCACGTGAACTAGCGCTCACTGAATCATAAAAAGAAAAGCGCTAAAAAGCAGAAATCACATCATTTAAAAACTTTCGTCAGTAGCATCAACTAAAATAGATATCGCATGTAATTCGAAGAGAAACTAATAACACAATCAAGATACTGACGTTCTATACTTTTTCAGGTGAGAAAGGAAATCCCCATCAATACATGAAGAAAATATTTTAATAGAAAGATTTTATAAATCTGAACCGAAAGTAGAATTGGTTGTTCGGTTAATGAATGCCGAATGTTTCCTTATAAGGAAACGGCTAATAATTCTATTTCTGATTCATAAAGGAATGGTATTTAACTACCAGAAAGAGATATTCGGTACAATGTTTTATTCTCTTCTTAGAATATTGGCGCAACATAATCTTCCTCGATCCTTGGTTCTGAACCATACTACTAAAATTAAATTCAGCTATTGCTGCAGTGTAATGTTATTGACTCACGGGAAGTAGTATGCACTCTACCGCCTCATGGGTAATAACCCTAGCTATTTATTTTCTTTGTGACTTCCTATGTAAATGAGTCACTTCATCTCCTCAGATTTTGTTCCCTTATTTTCCTTCGTCCGTCTGGGAGCTTTTGTCTCATCACTATCTTCCTCCTTTTCCTTAAGAGATTGTCTAGATATGGGAGATAGTGATCCTTTTCTTTTTTTCATAGGAGTTTTCCTCCAACGATTGTTCATCTTCAGCGTCAATATTTCTCTGGATTTCACTGTCTAGTTCGTCTTGCCTTAACATGACACTTTCGCCTTCATTACTTTCAGGTTCTCTGTACATTTCTTCATCGCTTTCGTGTTGCAATTTAAATTGGTCTGCGTGCACTAATACCACATTTCCATTTTTTCTATTATATTTTTGTCCACTTTGCATTATAAATCTTGTCTCTTGTAGATTAGATTCATTATTATTTTTGTACCATAGTTTTTCGTTGGTAGCATAGGACATGGTCAGTGGGACTCTAATTTGTCTACCCATGAGGGCGGACTGACTTTTCAATCTTCCAGCATCTCGTTTTGTCCTACAACTTAACAACAATCTCATAAGAAATGTTTCTATCTTTTCTTTCCGTTGTATACATATTTTCAACCGATTTTTTAATAGTTTGTACCATCATTTTGTTAATACGTTTGATTGTCAAAGGTACGGGATATTATATGGTTTGCATCCGATTTTGTTCAACCATTGGAGTATTTCCTTGTCATAGAACTCTGGAGCGTTGTCAGAATTTAATTTCTTGAAAGTATAATCCTTAACGCTTCTTTCACGGCCGAACTTCTTTTGTTGGAGACATGTATTACTTCTCTCCAGCCTGAGTACTGATCTACCAGTATTATTAATAATCCCACTCCATTAACATGGACATGATCCATGTGTACTCTATTCCAAGGTTGAGACCTTTAGGCCATGTAAGTGTTTTGTCTAAATATTTGTCATTCAATGAACATTTTACACCTTTTTACCTATTCTTACACATTTGTAGAATAGCCTGGCCACCATGCCTCTAGACGTAATCTTCTTTGCGTAGACATTATTCCGCAATGAACATCGTCTTATATAGCTTTATATAATGTTGCTCCTTTGCGTTGCTAGGGGAACCACTACGTCTCCATTACAGATGACACCCTTTTCTACAGTTAGTATGTGTTTAACCTCTTTCAAATGCCTTTCTGTTCGTGAGCAATTATTCCATTTATCACTTTTTATCCTGAGCAATATACTGTTCAATATAATATCTCATTTCGTATCCTCAGCTAATTTGTCTATCACAAACATATCAGTTTTGACCCAGTGTAAGAAAGTATCTAGGAATCTTTCCCCTTCTTTCTCATTTTTAGAAGTAATAAACCTCAATCTCGATAAAGCGTCTACAGACGGAATGTTATTGCCTTTCATGTCCCCAATATCAAAGTGAAACGCCATTAACATTAAGGACTATCTTAGAATTCGAGAAGACGTTACCTTAGAAAATTCTTTCCTAGGGTTAAATATGAATCCTAAAGGTCTCTGGCCGAACCTTAGAAGGAATTTATTTACGATCAGAAACTAACGAGCTCTATTTGCCGTACATATTATGGTCAACGCTTCTTTCTCAATATTTGAGTACTTCAATTGAGCTTTTGACAATTTTTTCCAAAGATACATAATAAGATGACCATCCTGAGCTAATATTCCCAAAATGAGTGTTCACTTGATTCAGTTGTTATTAATACTTAATTTCTAAGGTCAACTATTTTTATTACTGGCTTCTTTGCCAGAACAGCTTTTAAATTTTAAAATGCCACTTGTTCTTTTGACCAAGGAAATTACAGTTTCTTTTTCTTAAAACAGCAAGAAAATTTGAAGTATCGTTCTTTATATCGTCTGTAGAAATTTACAAGTCCTAAGAAAGATTCCAATTCTTTTTTGTTTTGAGGTACTTCCACTTTTAATTTTTTGTCAATTAATGAGTTGTCTGGTGATGTGCCTTCGTTAGATATGGAATATCCCAAAAAATGACTTTTTTTTTTTAGTGTTGTGCACATATCTTGTTTAATTGCTGGAATTAACCAATTGGTAATCCAGCATTTTTGAACTTATTCAAAACCATATTGGCTTTCCATTTTAATTGTCCATCGTTAATAGCACCAACACAAATGCCATTTTGGTAGCATATTGTATTTTGATATGGTTACCAATAACTTGTTTTATAGCCCTTTGAAAAATCGCACTTGCGGCTTTGATTTCATACGTCATTCTTTTCCATCTTAATAAACCTATTGGTGTGTTTATTGCTGTGATTGTCTTCGTCAATAGGTATTGATGCTATGCTGACTTTAGACCAATTTTAGAGAATGTTTTCATACCAGTAATGAAGTTCAAAGCCCTTTCTACATTAGCGATAGGATATACGTCAGCACATATTTTCTGTCTCACACCTATTTTATAGTCATCACAAATGCACGGATGCCCATCCTTCTTTTTTAAAATTGCTAATGGGGAGCCCTATTTGCTCCCTCCTGGCGGAAATCGTTGAGGTAAATCTTCTTCCAGTAATTTTTCTAGTTTTTTCACATCAATTGGAAGTAGATGAACTGAGACTTTTCTTGTTGGGGAGACATTTTCCTTTAATCTTAACTTTGCTTAATAGTTTTACTGTTTCTTTTGTCTTGTTTTTGTTTACTAATTTTGTCGAGCTTATATTCAATACATCATTTCCTATTAGACAATGATTCTTTTCACAGTTTGCCACGATAATTAGTAATACGTCAAATTTATTTCTTAGTTCCGCGTAGGTTTCAAAGTAGCTTAACTTTTTTATCACAGATGCGTCGAACTGATTTAATTGCATGAAAGGTTTTTCTTTCATGTTGATTTTCCTAATTTCTTCCAGAAACTTCTGAGTATCAACATCATTTCACTTCCCGTATCTCGTTGCATGTTCAATAAAACATTATTGATTCGAAATTTTACTATCACTTTTTCGTGTTTTCTTTTTAATGTAAAGACGTCCAGACTTATTTTCTCTTCATTTTTGTTGGATTGTTTTTCTTTTTGGATTTACACATACGTTTAAGATGATTCATTTTGAAACACTTTTTACATGTATTTTTAATATGCCTGCAATTTTTGCTTTTCTCTTTGATGTTTTTATCCACAAAAAGTACACATCATTCTGTCTTTTTTTTCTTTAACGCGCATGTGTCCATTTTCTCTACCAAATCCGTAACTTTTGTTTTATTAAATCTTCGCATTGTTGCTGAACAAATCCAACACACTGTTCTCGTGAAAACTTTCGCAGTTGTAAATGCGTCATTTTCTGATATTCCACATTTTGAAGGCCGTTTACTAATTTTATTTTGATCAAATCCTGTCCGATCGACGGGTTTTCCGATCCCAGTTCTTCGATTTTACACTATTTAGAGACCTGGTTTAGACGGAGAACATTCGAAAACAGGTTCATTCACTTTTAGAGAAACATTCATAAACTTACCTCTCTCTCTTCTTTCACGAGCTTTTTTCTTGGGTGCTATGTTTTTCACAATTAGTTGACTTATACCGTCAAACTTCATTTCCTCCAACTGTGTTGGGTATGCAATTACTGATATTTATATAATTGCCTCACAACCAGCAGTCACCAAGAGGAGATCAGTTATTTGGTTTTCTCCTCCAACTGATCTTAAATCCTTTAGCTTTTTTGGTCTAGCTTTAGTTGCTAGTATCCTAAGCCACGCTTGGGCGTATTCATAATTATCAAGTGCTAATTGTTCGTTCGGTTCGTTAGATATCGGTAACGTCATTGTAGTGTGACTGACTAACGAGACCGAGTATGCACTCAACTGCCTCATGGGTAATAGTCGTAGCTATTTATAGTCTTTGTGACTTCCTATGTAAATGAGTCACCTCAATTACTAATCTACTTTAGCAGGGAGATGTGGAATGAAAGGTTAGTAGAATTTGGGTGCCATTGATTCTGCCTTTATGACAGAAACTTGTTAACAAAAACCGTGTCAGGGAAAGAAGGCGTCCTATTTTTAAAATTCCATCAACATGTCCCATTGACTTGCAGTAGAGTGTTTAGCATTTATAAAATATGTGACATTGTTTGAAAATATTGTGCCAGTCACACTGGCATAAATGATTCAACGAACGAGAGAAGAATGCATATATATATATATATATATATATATATATATATATATATATATATATATATATATATATATATATGTATATATATATATATATGTATATATATATATATATGTATATATATATATATGTATATATATATATATATATAGAGAGAGAGAGAGAGATAGAGAGAGAGAGTAGTTGCTTTATCGGAATTCAAAGAACGATTATCCGAATGTAATCGGATGTCAATTCATAAATTACAAGAATGCGCATGCCCGAAACTATTTAGAAGTATGCTAATAAACGTTTTACTACATTTGGCCACGTACCATAAATAAATACTCAGTTTAGGCAGTCGGTCGACCTTTATAAATAAATTGCCAAGAAAAGCCTTATGATGGTAATAAAGAAAATATTTTAAAATAATTTGAAAAATGTTGTTAATACTCAAGTCCGGAGAGATAAATCTTTTTTAGAGAAATTGACAATGACGAAAAAAAAAAAAAAGACAATTAAACACAAAATATCTGCAACGTTTTTAATTCGTTATCTAATATATATATATATATATATATATATATATATATATATATATATATATATATATATATATATATCTGATAACGAACTAAAATAGATATATATATATATATATATATATATATAAACTAAAATACATATATATATAAACTAAAATACATACATACATATATATATATATATATATATATATGTGTGTGCGTGTGTGTGTGTGTGTGTGTGTGTGTGTGTGTGTGTGTGTGTGTGTGTGTGTAGTACATCAAAATATTTTACACACTTTGGGGCGGGTTTCCAGCACCAAATCAAGAACATATGTCCGCAAATCCTTCGTTTTTGAGATATTAAGTTTAAAGAAATTTTACGGTAGATGGTGCTGCTTTGCCATAAGGACTATGTTACATTTGTTATTCGTGTACATTTGTGGCTAGTCTATTTTCAACGTTTAACGTCTGTAGTAGTGCGTTAACTGAGAAGTGTCCCGCTTAAAAATGCAGGATATTCATATCGTAAGCAAGTGTAGTTTGTGAATGTATTTTTGATACTCTCTCGCTCTCTCTCTCTCTCTCTGTATATATATATATATATATATATATATATATATATATATATATATATATATATATATATATATCTAGTACGTGTGTGCTCGGTAAGTGTAAAGGTTATCGGCGTTGATTTGCAATCACCCAGCAGAGTTCAAGTTCCGCTTAGTTTGCTTCCGCCTTGGAAAAGGCATGAATCCATCTTCATACCGCTATAGATTAAATGGCAGGGCTGACTGGGACACCGTGCCATGAGGAGAGTTATTTGCAGACTTCGTAGAATACTACGCACCTATTAACAATCCTTCCGAAAATGTTTTGGTTTTCACCACTATAACCAAATCATACACGTGGTTAATCTAGAAGCAGTTCTAAACACAAATGTTGCGTCTTCATATGTCGAAATCGACGCGAGTTCTCTCTCTTCTCTCTCTCTCTCTTTTTATATATATATATATATATATATATATATATATATATATATATATATATATATATATATATATATATGTATGTGTGTGTGTATGTGTGTGTGTGTGTGTGTGTGGCTGATTGAATAAATTACAGACATTATGTCTACTAATTGTTAACAAAATCCGTTCATACTCACGAATAACCTTCCGTGTATTGATGTTACATGACGAAATAAATATTCTACAGTTGTTTAAATTTATTTCATTTCTATAGCACATTTCTCTCATCCTTTAACATTAAAACACGAAAGGTTATTCGTGAGATATGAACGGATTTTGTTAAAAATTAGCAGACATAACGTCTGTAATTTATTTAATCAGATATGCCTAAAAGCTAATTTTCTGCCTAAACGCGTGCAAACACACACACACACACATATATACATATATATATATATATATATATATATATATATATATATATATATATATATATATATATATATATATGTAAGTCTCAAACACTAATATTCCATGGTTATAATTTATTATACTGGAATCCTATTCGCGATCCAATTCACTAGACCTACAAATTTAAAGAGAAAACAGAAAATATATCTTCGGGTTAAAAAAAAAAATCTGTGAAATTGTATGCATGGGAGTGAGAAACAAATGTGAGAGGGAAATGTATGAAAGCTCTAGAGAGAGTTGTAACGCGTGAATGGAGAACAGGAAAGGCCTAAATGTGAGGGTGGGAAATAAAATTTTAATGGGAGAACTTTTAAAGGGAGAAGTTAAATAACGGTTTAAATGAGTGAGATTCAGATAAATATGAGTTATTGACAGTCTCTAAGTTTTTGTTCTCTCAGGTATTGAAATCACAACTCTTTGAATCAAGTCACGTTGGATCACTCAACCAACGGTTGGAGACATCAGTAAGTGAATTTTGTGACTTATATATAGGTAATGTCACAGTAACGATTTTTACCTCAGCTCATATAACAATTTTTTGTTATTGTTGATTTTCTATAGCTCTCTGTATTACTAGTTCCCATATTGTATTCATGACTATGCTTGTCCAACTTAAGAGATATTTGTAGCCTAGCTTATACACCGATTCCTTAAGTTTTCGTATTTTCCAGTTCTCTGTCTATTATTTCAGCATCATCCCACAGAGGCCGGTGATCTTCCTTTTCTCTCCATACATGGTCAGCTATGCTTGATTTTTCCATTTCCCTCGTGTTGCGGCCTTATGATGTTCTGACCGTCTTATCTTAAGGTGGCGGCATGTTTCTCCTTGTGTCTCACAATTATCTGTGCGAGCAGGTATAAAATCAATTATTTTGAATACAGGTAAGCTCTCTGCAACTGAAAGAATTAAACAACATTTTCTTGACACCATTCATTACGTGTTCATATTAGCCCTGTGTCAGACTAAGTTAAGATTAATACCTATTCTAATTCGTCTATTCTGGATAAGTAAAACTTTCACGTGCTTGGGACTCCATGTGCCAGATTTGATTGATGGCTGGCTGAGGGACTTACAAGTCGACTGACAAGTAAATATCTTTATATATATCGCAACATCAAAATTAGAAAGAATGAGAGGTTATTCCTATATTTTAAATTGTTGAGTCTTGACTCATTGTTGAATCTCGCCTAATGCATGGAATAATAATGCAACACAAAATGTACTTAGAACAAGAATGTATTATAACAAGAAAGTGTACACAATAAGTACATATAGTATTTCTGTATATTTCTGGGAAGACGTTCCTGGAGAATGTGTTGACTAGTCGCAGTAGATCAGAGTCTCTAGTTGGATCTCGTGATTCCTCCCCTCGTCTTCCGGTACCAACCACTATTTATATAATTGGTAGTCACCTATGCAGATTAGGTGGATCCTACCACAACACCCCCCTCCCAAGCCTTGGAATCCTTTTGGATTTCAACTGGCTTCTATATGGGATGATGATTATGGTTATTTCTTTGTAGATCCCCTTTGCATAGTTCATATGTATATCTGTTTTTTTTTTCAATATCTTTTCCGTTTTGGATTCACGTCCAATGGGTCCGTGAACTTTCGTTTCCTACCGGATCTTCTCGGTTCAGGAGCACTCTGAGTAGGTTCTACTTGAAAAGTATCATACATTACATCAATGGGATCTTCCTCCTCATCCGGTATACTCTCTTCATGCTCTAGCACATAGCATTTTTTGAGTTGGTTCTGGTGCCTTTTATGAGTATTCTTCGGCCCTTTTATTATGTAAATCAGGTCACCGATTCTCTTGTCCACTATGCCTCGCTCCCAGAACTCAATGTTGTTTCTATAGCACTTGAAAAACACCTTCTCTCCGGGGGTGTATCTTTTTCTAGCTGTATACATAGTGTTCTTTATTCTATTTCTTCCTGGCAAAAGCTTGTCAAACACTGACTTAACTTTCCTAGCGAACATTAGTTCAGCTGGTGCCATGTTTGATGGTGTTCTCTGGTTAGGCGTGATTCAGTATACTTGTAGGAATTGCTGAAGCGCCTTTTCCGTTGGAACTCCTGAGGCTTTCTTCAGATCGCGCTTTAACCTATCTACAAATCTTTCTGCGAGTCCATTGGATCTCGGATGATACGGCGGCGTCGTTATGTGGTTAATTTGATATAACTCACACAATTCCTTAAATTCGTCAGAAGTGAATTGTGTACCATTGTCACTCACAATACACTCTGGCACACCGAACCGTGCAAATAGTTCATGCAAAAAAGTTGTTGTGGTATTGGACGTAGGCTTTTTGCAGCGTAGTACTTCCGGCCATTTTGTAAAGCTATCTACCACTATTAAGTAGTAATAATCTTCTACTGGACCAGCGAAATCAATGTGTAATCTTTCCCACGGATGATCCGTCTTTGGCCATGGTTTGTGTACTATAGGTGGTGCCTTAGCTGCTAACGCACACCCTTTACATCGATGAACCATGTTTTCGATATCCACATCCATTCCTTTCCAATAAACAAAGCTTCGCATTAAGCTTTTTGTTCTATTAATCCCCGGGTGACTCATATGAAAGTCCCGTAGGATTCTTTTCTGCAACTTTTTTGGTACTACTACTTTCTCTATACTTGCGAAAGGCACGTTACGTTTCTTTTTAAATATAGGGATAGTATTTTCTTTTAATTCAAATTTAGCTTCAAACTTGTTAAATCTTCCAAGACCAGGTGTAAAGGTTTCCGGAATGTTTTTCTTTAACTCCTCTTTAATGTCCTGTCTTGTTTGCGTATTACTTTCTACTTTTCTGCAGAATGAGTTTAACGGTTTATCCCACAATTCGAATGTTTCAATAAAATCTGTACCCAACAAGTTTTCTCCATTTCTCAGAATGAAAACTTTTATTTTTTTAACGATCCCATTCAATTTCATTGGAAGTACAACCTCGCCTTCGAAGTTAATTTGCTTTCCAGTTACCGTTCGAGCGAGTTTCGTTGACTTCATTATTGTAGGCCTTTTTAAAATTTTCCATGTTTTATCGTTCATTATTGTTAAATCTGACCCCGAATCGAGTTGAAATTTGATATTCTTTTTGAATATTTCAGTCGTCACATATTTCCTCAAATCTCTATCTGATTTGATATTCGAATTTGTTTGTCTAATTCGGCTCTTGAATTTTTTCGTTTTACAACACGATCCTTTGTGACCATTCTTTTGGCACACGAAACATTTCTTATTTCTATATGGGCAATTTACCTCCCAATGTCTTTCGTTACAACGTCTGCAATTATATGGTGGGACTTTTTTATTTTCGTTATTTTTATTTTCTTGTCTATTATTATAATACGCTGAATTTTTTCTCCAATTTTTCTCTGATGGGTAATGTGACTGCTTTTTTATTTTTTTAATATAAGCAATACCAGCTTTTTCGATTTTTTGCGACTATTTTTTTAAACTTACGGCCCGTTGACACTCCTCTGCTAACTTTTGCAGGGTAAGGCCTTGTTCAGATTCGAGTTTAGACAAAACTCTACGTCTTATTTCGGCACTCTTACTGGATACCAGTCCTTGAGCAAAAATTAAGCACTTGAATCTGAAATTGTCACAATGTCTATTCACTATAGATGCTTATGTTAAGTAATCCTGATCGTCGGATTTAGAGACATTCATGCATAACCATCGCTTATGCCAAAGCGACATATTTGCTCCAAACAGCTCTTTTAGCAATTTCACTGTTTCCGAGAATTCCAATTCAGTTGTTTTTCTCGGTAGAATAAAATCTACAAATTTGCTATGTTCTGCTGTACCTAGCTTTCTTAGTAATAGACTGACTTTTCTTGAATTCGACCAGTTTTCACAGTCTGTGTAGAAAATATCTTCATATCGTTTAAAGTACGCTTTAAACGTTTTTTCTTCGTCTGGCACATAGTTGAAAGTTTCCAGCGAATTAAAAATGGTGTTATTAGAATATGAAGAATTTCCCTCATTTGCCTGATAGTTGTTTAATTTCTCCAGTGTTAACTTTTGAATTTCCAAAAGTCTTTCCTCTTGTCGTTCTTGATATTTCTGCATCGCTATCAGTTGTTCTTGCTGTGCTATCTGTTGGGATTTGAATAATTCAGATATGACTTTGGATAGTTCATCCATCTTTAGCTGATAGTGTTCATGCAACAAGGAATATACTTTTAATTTGTGTATCCACGAATATCATATAAGCTGACCAAAAAATCGAAACAACGTACGACTTTTATATTTTATGTCTTGCTTTTACATTCACGCCCGTGCTAATCAACTTTGGTATTTTTTTTTTCGTGAACAGAGAGCGTCGGACTTTTTTTTTTCGTTTTCGACTTCTGTTCGCGTATTTCAATGACAACGTCTGATTTTCTTATCAGAGGTAATTCGTCACTATATTGTTGAACAAATAAAAAAAAACAAATTTTTTAAAGTTCGTTACCTTTCAAAGTCGACACGGTGTATTTGTGCTCCTTTTAATCCATGCATGTTTTTGTAGTCGGCCAATTTTTTTTTATTTTTAGAGGGTGTCTCGTTGTAGATAATTTTTTAATTTAAAATTACCGTTATTCGTTTACGACACCTTTCAATTTTTCTGAGTGAACGTTCCTTTATGCTTAGTCGTCTTTTAACGAGTTCTACATATCCAGAAGTTCAGAATCCTTCGTCGTTATGTTAACGTTGGACTTTGAATTAATAGTTTTTTTTTTTCAGCCTGGGTTCTTCAATGACTTGTCCCAATTGTTGAAAACTCTCACTATTAATTCTTCCTTCTTTCCGTATGGTTCGTTCTACTTCTTTGCCATTGTTGAAACTTGGCGTATGGTTCGTTCTACTTTGTGGCCATTGCTGAAACTTGGCGTATGGTTCGTTCTACTTCGTCGCCATTGTTGAAACTTGGCGTATGGTTCGTTCTACTTCGTCGCCATTGTTGAGTCTTGACTCATTGTTGAATCTCGCCTAATGCATGGAATAATAATGCAACACAAAATGTACTTAGAACAAGAATGTATTATAACAAGAAAGTGTACACAATAAGTACATATAGTATTTCTGTATATTTCTGGGAAGACGTTCCTGGAGAATGTGTTGACTAGTCGCAGTCGATCAGAGTCTCTAGTTGGATCTCGTGATTCCTCCCCTCGTCTTCCGGTACCAACCACTATTTATATAATTGGTAGTCACCTATGCAGATTAGGTGGATCCTACCACAACATAAATACACGTACAAACACACTCAAAAGCAGCCTTATATATTCTGCGTAAATTAAAATTCTGTAGCTATGAATTTTCATCGCGTTTATTTTGTATACACATTTTTTTATAATACTGTTCTTGGCACAAAAATAATTGATACGTATACCAAGAATGTATTGTATTGGTATTAATGCAGATTTTTCCTGGACATAAATCAAAAATTCATTATGTAATTTTCACATGTTTAAGGCATTTATAAATATATAATTTACCACACATTAAAAACACGACAGCAAAATTTTTCGACAAATGACATATAATACCATAAACAAAACTGGCGGTGTCTGGATATTTCTTTACAGCAAGTTAATTCTTCTATCTATCTATCTATCTATCTATCTATCTATCTATCTATCTATCTATCTATCTAAGTCTGTACATATCTATCTATCTATCTATCTATCTATCTATCTAT
Organism: Acanthosepion esculentum; assembly: GCA_964036315.1. NCBI lineage: Eukaryota > Metazoa > Mollusca > Cephalopoda > Sepiida > Sepiidae > Acanthosepion > Acanthosepion esculentum. The sequence continues at coordinate 117,987,964 of OZ038481.1, forward strand.
CTATCTATCTATCTATCTATCTATCCCAGTCTGTTCATATCTATCTATCTATCTATCTATCCCAGTCTGTTCATATCTATCTATCTATCTATCTATCTATCTATCTATCTGCATATATACATTTGTATATAATATATAACTTTAACGGTTAAATTCCTTTGAAAGCACCAGTTCTCGTTCGATCGCCGAAGTTAAGCAATTTCGATCTTGGTCAATACTTAGGTGGAGGATCTCCTGAGAACTTTAGGTCCTGTGACCATCACAGGAGTAAACCTTGATAAAAATTGTAATACAAACAGGTGATAACAAGTGGATGCTACTATCTGCTGTTTCAGATCGCATTTTATATTTGGTTGGCCGAAGAGACATCGTCTTTAAAAACAAGACACTGCAACCTTTAGTAGGAGTTGCGACGGCTAATTTGACCAAGTCACTTGGACTGACCCTGACAAATATTACAATCACTGAATCTAGCCATTCAAAATACAATGTTCGTTCGTGAATGATGTTATGACGAGGATGATGTAACTGGAAAAAACGACACTGGCCAACAATTTGCAGTTTTCTCTATTCAAAGTTCAAGAAGCAGGACGCCAATGCTACTTTGTAAATTTTTCTGAAGAGGTTTCTGTTTTTCATCTTCACGACAATGTTCGCGATTTTAGTAATTACTTTGAAGTCTTTCGTGTATCCCACAAAATAATTTGACTGGTTATATATTAGTATTTCCTTTGTTAGTATTTCCGTTGGACAGAGAAAAAATGGAGTCGTCTTTTGCCATGTGTTATGGTCCAGGTTCCTTGTACCACGTGATGGTCCAAGGTAGAACCACTGAAGAATAACTCGAAGACAGGTATGGAATAACACAGATATATTACAAACAGAATATGTACAAAAGAAGTAGAAGTGTTAGTAATGACTATCAGATTTGGTTAGAGTGAACTATGTTGTCTCACTATTCCAATGTCTTACAGTAATCGTCTGACTCGACTCTGTCTCTGACTGACTCTGACTCTGAACAGTATTTACTGTCCCCCCCCCCACGTGGGATAGATGTGGCAAAAGGCCGAGTTTACCGTGGGTATTCCCGAGCCCGTAGGCTCGGCCAAAAAATGCCCGTAGAACCCATATAAACGGGTTGGTCAACCTCCCCAAACGAGGCTCTGCCCTTCGGCGGAGCCTCATCCGGGTTCCTCTCTGACCAGAGGCAGAGAGCTCGACCGTCTAGCCGAGTCGTCCAAAAACGACTGACTCAGAACAGTATTTACTGTCCCACCCACGAAGGATAGATGTGGCACAAGGCCGAGTTTACCGTGTGTATACCCGAGCCCGTAGACTCGGCCAAAAAATACCCGTAGAACCCGTATAAACGGGATCGGGTTGGTCAACCTCCCCGAACGAGGCTCTGCCCTTCGCCGGAGCCTCGTCCGGGTTCTTCCCTGCCAAGAGGCAGAGAGTTCGACCGTCAAGCCGAGTCGTCCAAAAACGACTGACTCTGGACTGTCTGCTCCCTCTAGAGGCGCAGTATTTATGTTGTACGGAATAGTCCATTATTATTATGGGTAAGTTCCCATAACACCATGGCTTCATAAACCGCGTGTGGCCATGTTTGATTTTGATAATGAAACGTGCCGTGTGTAGAAAATATTAGCATGAAAGCTCCGAACAAGTGGGAACGACACAAATATAACATATTTCGGTCTGGAGTGAGAGAGATTTATTAAATTTGCAAATTAAGCTGTCAAGGGGGAGGAGTTCAAGCTCTATGAAACAGGATCCGTTTGGTCAACAAGAGGCATCTCCTTGCTCACCGTTACGAGAAACGAAGCGTATTTGACATTCTTCGCTCTCCACATTTTCTAAAGTCCAGTAAGAACCGTCCTGTTTTCGACAACGGATTTACTTTGTGAACACTATACTTTTCAGCACCCAGTCATAGCAATCACCCGAGAAGTGGCATCTAAAACTTAATTAAGTGCTGATCTAAGGAGCAATGCTATATACAGTGCTGGGAGGTTTAGTTTTTAAACCGGCTGCTTCTGTAAATAAAGTCATGTAGCACCTATATCCAGCTAAGTGTCTTTCTCTTCGACTAAAATAGTACCGTTGCAGAATACGGAATTATAACAATTTCTTCCTTAACTTACTTTATAATTTGGAGGCTGTTCAAATACTTTACCTGATAATTTCATGCTGTTTGCTTGATATCTGTATTTCGCATCATTCGAAATATCCGTCCATTTTCTTAAGAAACAAAACAGGAAATAAAATAATAAACGAGAAAACTTAACAAAAACACACCGAGGCATTAAGTACAAGTTCTGTTAAAAGATATCATTGAAATTGTGAAGGAAACTACAGTTTTCAGCGTGTGTGCAAACATAAAACAATTATTTAACGGTATCCAACGCATATTTGAAGAAATCGGACTATGCATTTATTACTAAAGTTATTCCTGAACCTGATGAAATATCCTAAGGAAGTTTTTTCATGGTTTACCGGTAAATATATACATCCCAGTCGTAAAATTTGTATGTTGGTGAAGCTAAAGACCACAATTAAACTCTTGCTTTTACTACATTACTTAATTCTGTTTTTCATCTAGTTTCTTAAAAGGCATATCGCTTATTTTCGTATCACGATGTATGTCTAAGGCAGAGTGTGTTTTTGATTGCCTTCGAGATAAGATTTTTAAAAATACAAAAACGAAGAACAAATATTAAAGTTAGGTGAATGAAAGAAGACTAAAAGTTAATGAAACAGTAAAAGATTTATTCTAAAGGGGGCACAGCAGATATGAATGACCATCTGTTTCTTCTCCATTATTGATTTAGGAACGACTTATATTCATTCATTTGACAGGGAAGTCATATCTCTGCATTTAGAGACAACATCTTAAGTGGCCCCTTTTGGGATTACTTTTCACTGATCTGTGTGAACATATGTTGCAGATAAAAACGTGACCTCCATTGATTTTGTACCACAAATTGTTTTACTTTCTTTTTAATGTTAAACATTACTCTTCTAATATTCTTAATAACCTATATTTAAACATCTAAAGAATTTCTGATCAAAAGGTAGAATTTTCATTCTTCCTGCAATTGGTCGGAATTCTTAATCATTTTTCATTTATGCACAGTGATGTAAACAAAGTCTTCTCAGTCGTCAAATGTCGTTCAGTGTTTCTTCTACGTGCCGTCTCACTTCAGGACATAGGTGATCATAACTCTCCACAACTTCCTTTTGTAAGCTGATTTTGACTCCTGTTGGGATGGTAACGTAGTGGATATAAAATTTGGTTAAGCATATGATACAGTCATCTAGTGGTCGTGAGAACAGTTCTGGGATCAGATAGTGAAGGCAGATAAAATGGCAGAGAGCAGCAAGAACTGTGTACGCAGAGATAAAATAACAGATAACACATATCTACTAAATGAACAACGGGCACCTGAAGTTAACCAGTATGAATTAGCTGAGACATTTACTCTATCAGGACATATATCACAATGCAATTTCTAAAGAAGTTGATGGATACTTTATTTATAAACCCGACAGATTTTATTATTTAAACGTTATTTTTAGTGGATACTCATATTTGAGTAGATTCCCCGTTTATTTTATTCTTATTTTATGCAAAACACGTTAGGTCTAATGACGGTTTTCCTTATGGGAACGCAGATTCAAATCCTGCTGTAGAGCGCATTTTTTTCTAATAGGATTTCTCGGATATTTAGGACGATAGACGAAAACATCCTGTCAGTATAAAATTCTCCAAGCCTACTTTCTTCATTATGTTTCCTAGAAATTTAAAATGAATCTTTCTGATTATAAGTATAGGTGTCATTTCTGTTTCCATTTTATCTGAAACTTCTTCGGTGCTCATATATTCAGACCATGGTATTCTCATTATCCTTCTGTAGAGCTACATTTCTATCAGCTCACGTATATTCTTCGTCTGTAAAGCCTCATAGAAGGACCGATAGTATCCAACGTCATAGAAGCACATATATTAAATAACAACCCAATACGCTTTTGTTTGTTTCCAACGAAATTTCCCTCTTTCTAAATTACGTTGCTTAAATTTTTGAAGGCATCTTTCGCTGCCCCGATGTGTCTTCGGATTTTGACAATAATTGACTGGTGATTAAACATATATATATATATATATATATATATATATATATAACAACAAAATTGTCCAAATCGTGTAACAGCAAAATTGCACAATTGTTAGATTAAGATTTGAGCCGTTGTACCTTAGAAATTATTAAATATATTGTAGCATCTCGCTACCACTTCCTTTTCAATGTATAATTTTGTACATTATTCTGCAAAAACGTGGATCAGAGAACCTGCTCAGCTTAGTAAATATTTTCAGGAAATATCAGCTTCTAATTGGTCAATAAACACACAAGTGGGCGTTGCAATCCACCCACGTACAAATATTTTTTTCCAGCGCGTTACCCAGTCAAGTTTCCCCCCATTTGCTGTGATCCTGTCACGTGATTACATTATCTATAAATAGCAGACACGAATTCGCTCATTCACTTTTACTCTTCCACATTCCGGCGAAGATGTGATCTTAAGAATTCTCGTCTAGACCATGGGCGGTCAGACGTTAAAAGCATATTCACGCATGCACGTACGTACGAACTTTTCAACCTAGATTGCAAACATACAGAACATTTCCAAACATGGAACAAGACTTTTCTCTTTGAAATATTCTTCTAAAACTACAGTTTATTCAGCATTTCTCAGCTTTATAATTAATTCAACTTTTGCGAGTTCAGATAAAAATATTCCCAGTCTAAGAGACATAACTCCAACAGATCTTTAACTTCTACGCATGTACATCAACACACAACAAATGTTATGTTTTAATACCATTTTGTTCCTTCTTGTATTTCATGCTTTGTGGTATTTTACGTTTAATATAAATTGTGTGGGCATCTTATTCACGCAGCTATAAACAGACGTACAGAATTGTCCATTCTTATTAGAAACCACTACATATGCTAACCTCGACGTTTGACATGGGGCTGAGAAAACAAATAGACCACTACAATATCATACTGGTATTTTCCGAGGTCTTTATAACACTATTGGGCTCTATTTTGAAAATAAGAATGTATAATTACTGTCTAAGCTTAACAGAAGAATCGTGATGAAATTGATCATAAACAAAAATGACATGTTCATCCTTAATTAGTCATAGCTAAAGATTGGAAGCTCATGAATTATTGAAATAAGATTCATATGTATATATATATATATATATATATATATATATATATATATATATATATATATATATAATTCCAGGATAATTTTCCAGTTTATTCAACTTGTTTATATGTACTTCTAGCAATATATATATATATATATATATATATATATATATATATATATATATATGATGAAAATGTGGAAAAGACAAAGCAAAATCCGAATATGTGAGTTTACTGTTTTTATTTTGTTTTTGTTTTTGTTATTCTGTCGACGTCAGACGTTTCGGTCAAATAGACCTTCTTCGGGACATGGTTAATGGAGACATATTTATATTAGATCTAAGTTTGATGAAGAGACGATATATACAGGACTGGTCAGAAACAGAAAAACTGAAATTCTAAAGTCAAGTATTCTTTCTTAGAGTCGGATATGCTGGCGTCGCGTGGGCGGCAACTACGAAGACCTGCGCACAGGGAAAAGATTGTGTCCTAAGTGGAAGGTGAGGGGGACTATTTAAAACTATAGCTTATCTTAAAATATATCCACAATAAGAACCTTAGACAGATTTATGAGGCTGGCATGATAGCCACCTCACACACAGTAAATAATAGACCTGGGTTCTTTCAGATCGCGAGCTCTGTGGCAAGATTAATGCGTGACAAACGTACCGATAAGCTATAGTTTTAAATAGTCCCCCTCACCTTCCACTTAGGACACAATCTTTTCCCTGTGCGCAGGTCTTCGTAGTTGCCGCCCACGCGACGCCAGCATATCCGACTCTAAGAAAGAATACTTGACTTTAGAATTTCAGTTTTTCTGTTTCTAACCAGTCCTGTATATATCGTCTCTTCATCAAACTTAGATCTAATATAAATATGTCTCCATTAACCATGTCCCGAAGAAGGTCTATTTGACCGAAACGTCTGACGTCGACAGAATAACAAAAACAAAAACAAAATAAAAACAGTAAACTCACATATTCGGATTTTGCTTTGTCTTTTCCACATTTTCATCATACCGTCGGATCTACATCCACACATTTGCTTACATATATATATATATATATATAATTATTTATTCGAAAAATATAACACAAGTATGTTATAAAATCACTACAAAAATAGCCATTTTGTTTCAACACTTCTGGTGTCTTATCAAGTGATGGTGCTGAATTACTTGATATTTATTCTGTATACACCAATCCTATACTTGGATATATATATATATATATATTGAGAAAGTTCTAGTATAGATTAGTTTTGAGTTGGATATGAGTGTACGTTTAGTTCAAGATTTGGTATGGATATGGGATTAGTATTTAAAAGGTAAAACACGGACTTTAACAATGCAATAAAGATACCAGCTTACCTCGGTATGGATTCCGGAAATAAAAAACCGGATGTAGTTATAAGACACCATTATATAGAAGAGGAGTGTGAAAAGCCCTGTTTTCATTGGCTGACGCTGACTGACATATGTCAATAAGAACGGTCGAAGTCCGGCCCTTACTACTGTTTTTTTTTTGCAATATCGCGGTGTGTAGCACGACGCTTTCAAGGAGGCGGCCTGTTTCACCTAGAATCAGGTCGGGGTTGCTGTTTGTAGCCGATATGATGCGAAACCCGAAATCGGCGATGAGAACTGCATCACTGAAGACCACCCTTGACGCATCTAAAATGTATGATTTAACTATATATATATATATATTATTCCAGTATCATATTCCAAGTTATTCAAAACGATCTTGGTCATCTCCAACCTTCTAATATTCCATCCTGGAGTAACAAGGTGTCTCCCACGTTTCACGTACGATTTCATTTTCAATTGTTTTTCCACTGCTCTTTGGACTGTCATAGCTGAAACTCTATTCGAACGTGCCAAACATCTTATGAATTGAGTTGGATATTTTCTAAATGATCTCTTTAGCTCTAAGTTGAAACGATGAACCATCTTCCTGTTGTGATCTCCTGATCCAGTATTCTTCTCTACTGTTTCCCATTTATAAAACTTATTCACCGTTCTTTTGGTGGTTCTCGAATGGCCTTTGAAGATGGAAGTCAGAGTATGAATGTTGGTACCATTACTGAAAGCCTGAATGATCTTTTTACTCTCATCATTGCTCAGTTGGGAAGACAACCTTCGCGTCGAGTTTCGATGTATGTCTTTTAGAATTTGGCTACTAGACAAACTACAGATTATAATTATAAATGCTTTTGTAGAACAAGCCAAACTTCGAAAGGACTGATAACAGAGTACAATCTATAACCGAAGTCTTCACACAACACAAGTCGGGTTTGAATTTAGAGTTTTCCTTCTCTTTGACCGGTTACTAACTGACGTGAACGTGACCAGATGCCTTGCTATTTAACCCATTGGTGAAAGGTAAAATTTTGTGGATTAATACCTTTCCCAAGGTGATTTGCTTGAAAGTGAAACTGAATTGATCGGAATTCGAACTCGCCTCTTCGATTCCCCAGTCAGAGCAGCTGTCCATTACTCGACCGTACCTCCCCTTCTATCTCTTTTTTTCTCTCTCTCTCTCTCTCACTTTATATATCTCTATCTATATATATATAAATACTACGCCAATATTCGGCCCAGTATATAATTTTCTCTGTCTGTCTGTCTGCCTGTCTGTCTCTCTCTCTCTCTCTTTCTCGTCCTGTATACGCAACTGTTGATTATGGGACCATAGCCTCAGTGCGATTCGGTTTCCATAGCAAGCAGTCTTTTAACTGTTTTGAATTCAGCCACGGCTGAAGAGCTCAATCTGTCCTACTATTTAACCCATAGCTGTGGATGACATAATCTCATATCTTTCCGAAGTGTATTTTGCGCAAAAGTTAAAAGGTAACGAAATTGAATGCAATTTGAAATGGGCATGCCGATCCCCACCCCCAGAGCCGTTAACTATTATGTCACCTTCACATTCATATGTTATATTCAAGAAAAAAACTCTATATTCAGTCTCTCGTTTTCAAACAGAGAGAGTGGTGGATTCTTGCATACACCTGTTTTTTTTTCTGGGTATATTCTCTTGCCTGCCAGCCAGGTTCTTTTTTTACTGGTTTCAGCGCAAATAGCTTTCGCCTTTTTTTCATTTCTTTCCGTTTTCTATTACACGTTACAACCTCCGCAGAGTTTTGTTTCCTTTTCCAAAGTTTCAACACACGCACACACAGACACACAAAGTAAATAACGTCTCAGTTTTAAAATGAAGTTGTTTTTTAAAGTAACATGAAGGAAACAATTAATATTTTTTCATCAAATGACAGTTTTTTTTTTCATAGAAAATATGCGTCCTCCGACAGGAATCGAACCTTTGTCCATTTCATAATGTGTGACGTCATTTGTCTACATTTGGATACGCATCAGGCAGATATGAATGTATGAGAGAAAATCATGGAGAATTGTTTAAAAACAGTAAAATCGACGTTTGCTACCCGAAACGCTCCTCTGTGGAGAAATCGGTAAAAGGACATCTGGCTATATGACGGTTCCGTATAGGATACAGGTTCGCTTCCTGTCGGAGGACGAATAATTTCTATGAAAATTTCTCGGACATTCAGGCCGGTAAATGTTGTTAATACTGTTTATTATAAACAGAGCATTTACTTAAATATTTGTATCTATAAAAGAACGTATAAACATACAAAAGTCTTAAAATATATATATATATATATATATATATATATATATATATATATATATATATCAGATTGTGAATAACGGTTGCATTGATTCTTGACGACTGAAAAACTTTATTGTCTGATTTTCAATGGATTTCTACATTAAAATATTTTTCAATACATTTCTGCAGTAATACGTCTCTGCAAAATAATAATTATGTATTGCATTAGTTCTGTTAAATAGATAACACTTAGAATCCTGACTACTTACGATCCTTTTCTTGATCTTCAATGTAATTTGTTTAGTAAAACTGCAACGCATTTACGGTTTGCTAAATCTTCTGTGTAATGATTTCCTTAATTCCTGATTAGTGACTATCGCTTTAATAGATTGCTAGAGATTACAGTGATACATTTTATTTAATACAGTTAAATAATACATTTTAGATGCATCAAGGGTGGTCTTCAGTGATGCACTGTCTTCATCGCCGATTTCGGGTTTTGCATCATATCGGCTCCGGCAGCAACCCCAACCTGATTCAAGACGAGTCAGGCCGCCCCCTTGAAAGCGTCGTGCTACGCACCGCGACATTGCAAATAACGGAAATCACATTCTGAGCGAGGCAGGACTTCGACCGTTCTTATTGACATATGTCAGTCTACGCCAGCCAATGAAAACTTATTTCTTCTGTAAAATATTTTCTAATTAATGCACTAAAGTCACTTGTGATGCATCGCTGTAGAAAAAAGAGTAAATTTCATTTATATATTAATCACATAATAGCATTATTCTGGCGGAAAGTCTGGCATTAAATCCCCAATTATAAAAAATAAAAAAAAAGTAATTTATAATAATTTCACCCCAAGCAAGGCGGGATGCCACTAACACACAAGAGGTTAGAGAGAGTGGAAAGAAAGTAAAGAGGCGTGATAGAGGCAAGGATGAAGATAAGGATAGGAAATAAATCAAGGCATCTGGAGATGTCGATTTACATTGCATTTGAATAGTTGCAGGTTATAGCTATCAGGGAAACAAGTAACAGGAATGGAATTCCACAGAGAGGAGGTGCGAGACATGAAGCTATTGGATTAGAAGAGACGGCTATATTTAACATTTGAAAGGGTGGGAACGAGATGCCAGACTAGTGGCACGTTTGAATTCATGCAGTCTTGGAACTAGCGAAAGTAGCTCATCTGAGCAGTTAGCGTGAAAGTATTTGTAGAAAAGACAGAGGGAGGCGACGGCACGTTTGTGAGAGAGCGACTGTAGACGAGATGCCAGATCAGGGCAAATCACATTGCATATCCGTCTGTGGATTTTCTCGAGGACATTTAGGCGAACAGCGGGGGCACCAGGCAGCAGTATTCCATTCAAAGGCGAATGGTTGATTTATAGATTTGAAGGATGGACACGGGCGAGAAAAAACTTTCTGGCGCGACACAGTGAACCATACTTCACAATAGTGAAGTTACATGTAATGCTTTTTAATTTAGTAAACATTTTTAATACTTTCTGTTGCAAAACACTAGCAATACATATTCGTCTCACATTATAAGTCACTGGTAGTTATTTGCAATTATTAGCAAACTAATGAAGGGATTCGTAGAAACGTTATCATCAGGACATAGTATGGTTCCAAAGGAACTAGCCTTAACTTGGCATAGGATAGAGAAATGCAAATTCAAAATTCCTCAGGAATGTTCTGACATTCCTTATTAGAGAAAAATCCAAAGATCCTATAACTTTGACATTCTGTTTTAGATATGCATGTTCAGTTCTTTCGTTAGAAAAATTAATGAGAAAGTAGGAAAAAGATTTCCTGTGACGCGTTTCCTCCTTTAGGTCTTCATCGGACTAAAGTGACGTTTACCTTGCTGTGACTACCCATGCTGACGAAGGAGAGAAGACGCTGACATTTTAATTTTCTAAATAAATAAAAATGTTGCGTATATAATCTACCCAATTTAACTTAGTTTCGTTTTGTTTTTGCGTAATTTGTTATCACTTTCCTTATTAAGTATTTAACATTGTGATAACAGAAAAACTGCCAAGAAAATTGAAATGAAAGAACCTGGACGCAAATTTACAGTGGCTGATCTAGCGATTAAAGCACTTTCTATACACATTCGAATTAGTAGACAGCGATATATTTGAATTAAAGTAGAATTTTAAAAATATAAATTAAGCACATTACTGTGAGCAACTAATGCATTTAATCTGTTATTTTGTAAAAGATCCCTTTTGTGTTCATATAATCATTTATTTAAATTCATTGAAGTTTTTCATGTGTATTCCATGGGGAAATCTTCACTAAAATACATATTTAAAAATAAATTTAAAAATAAAATTTAAAAGTTCAAAATTTCATTTCCGTGTAAGTTCAATTATGCTGAGCTCAAAGACTTTCGCCAAAAATCTTCCTCAGTGAGGAATTTACTTGTTGGGCATATTGCAAGAATACGCTCAACTTAATAGACTAGAAAGCGCCTTCACGACGGGAAATGGTCACCTGTCTTACCGAACACGTTTTCACTACTCTAGTGATTTCAAATTTCAGTAGGTCTCTTACTTGTTGTTTTACGCTTGATTAAGCTAAGCTTAGTAAATATAATTTGAAAAATTCATAGAAAATTGAAACAACTGTTTGTTTTTAAATGAGCGATTCTGAATCTCTGCTCAAATCTATCTATCTATCTATCTATCTATCTATCTATCTATCTATCTATGTGTGTGTGTGTTCTCATTTATGTATCTTCATATTTAACTATATATATTTTCTATCTATTTTTTATGTATCTATATATATATATATATAACTATCTATGTATATATATATATATATGTATGTATCTATCTTAGTAAATTCATAGATCTATCTATCTATCTAACTAACTAACTAACTAACTAACTACTCAATATTAGAGATAAAGCGTATGTAAATATAAATATAAGTGAACATTGAAGTCAAAACTCAGAGGCGACAGGCTGTTTCCTGCTGGACGTCAGGGCGGCCTGACGATTGCGTCCAGCATGAAACAGCCTGTCGCCTCTGAGTGTTGACTTCAATGTTCACTTTTATATATATATATATATATATATATATATATATATATATATATATATATATATATATATATATATAATGGTCCAAGTTCCTTGTACCACGGTGATGGTCCAAGGTAGAACCAATGAAGAATAACTCGAACACAGGTATGGAATAGCACAGATATATTACAAACAGAAATATGTACAAAAGAAGTAGAAGTATTAGTAATGACAATCAGGTTTGGTTAGAGAGAACTATGTTGTCTCGAAGTATCACTATTCCAATGTCTTACAGTAATCGAATGACTCGACTCTGTCACTGACTGACTCTGAGCCTGAACCTGAACTGTCTCTGAACTTCTGTCTGCTGCTTCCACTTGAGGCGCAGTATTTATGAAGTACGGAATAGTCCATTATTATTATTACGGGTAAGTTCCCATAACAATATATATATATATATATATATATATATATATATATATATAGAGAGAGAGAGAGAGAGAGATGTGTGTATGTATGTAAATATCTATCTTAGTAAATTCATCTATCTGTCTATCTATCTCTCTATCTATCTATCTATGTGTGTGTATGAGTATGTATGTATGTATGTATGTATCTATCTATCTTAATAAGTTCATAGATCTATCTATCTATCTATCTATCTATCTATGACAAATCCTATAATGCCATTTCGGTGTCGGAATAAACTGTTTGATCAGATTAGGAAAGGCTGGAGTGACGGATGTAGATAACACACATTTACAGTTTGAAAACCTTTAGTATAATGAGGGAAGAATGATGAGAAAATGTTACATTCACAGGACTCGCTGAAGACAAGAGAAACAGTGAGTGATCTGCCTAACGAGCTTGTGCAAATGGGTGGTAGGACAGGAAATGCAACAGATAGTAAAAGGACGGAGAATGTTAAGAGCTACAAATGATAGAAACCTATGAAGAGCCATGATCGGCCAAGTCTTGAAGGGACACAGCATATAGTGAAAGATATATTTTGGTTTTCATAGACAACAAGAGATACGAGGACAAATATATGTGAAAAAATAATTTTAAAAATATTGCTAGAATTAAATAAAGATTACTCGACAAGATATGCATCTTAAGTTTCTCGTCTCACTGTGTTTTCTTGCCCTTACGTTTATAATTAACTTGAAGTGGAGCCACTACATCGAATAGCTGTATCTACTGCATAGAAAAATTGGTTCACTGTGTCGTGCCAGAAAATATTTCTCGTCAGAGTCCGTCATGCACATTTATAAATCTACCATTCATCTGTTCATTGAATATCACTGCCATATCTTGTCAGGTGCTCCTGCCATTCAACTCAAGGTTCTTGAAAAAAAATCCGAGGAATGTTCTGCAACGTAATTGATCCTGACTTGGCATCTCGACTTCTGTCATTTTCTCACCGACGGGACGTGGCATCCTACTGTCTTTTCTACAAATACTTTCATGGCAACTGCTCTGACGAATTTGTTTTCCCCTGGTGACCCAACTGCAGGAATGTAAGCGTGCCACTAGATTGACATCTACGTTGAGTTTTACTTTTTTTTACTGTTGAAATAGCTAAATACAACCGCCCCTTCTACTCCAACAGTTTCTCGCACTTCCCGCCTGTGGAACTCCCTTCCGTTTACTTGCGTCCCTGATAGCGACAATCTTCAAAAACTTAAATGCAACGTCAATCGTCATCTTCTATCTTCTTGAATCTCGTTCATCATTTTGTCCTTTCCTCAGTCCTCCCTATTGTCAGTCATCTGTTTCCCATTCACTCACTGAAACCCCCTGCGTACTAGTGGCATTCCCGTCTTGCTTGGGGTGAAATGATAACAAAAAAAAAAAACGCTAATTTTATCCGGGGATTCTTGGAGTTAAAACACATTTTTCTCAACTATTGACATTCGTCTCGGACATTGTTTTATTGATGGATCGTTATTACCACAATACAAGGTGTGGCAGTAATGTGCAGAATATTAACATACATTGTCGGTTTGCTTTCGTTTATCTGACTGGAAATATGATTGACACGACCAACTGCATAGATTTTTCCCTTGGATTTAGAGCTTTGCAAAACATTTCTTTATGCACAAGTTATTAATTCTGAAGAATTCAGATATTTGTAAGTTGGACGTCCTAAGAAAACATGATGTCCAACCTCGAAGGGAAAACGATGACACCACCAACTATTTACTACTCCCCAAAGTTTCAGTTGCTGTCTTTTTCCAACAGTTATTGTCAGGCTTAACAGAATTATATATTTCCTATTTTTTGTTACCTTCGAAATTCAAGCAATTTCAGGTTTTATTCAAATGTTGACATAACCTGTCAACAAGAGGTGCTTTCAAACAACATACATTTCATGGCGAAGGATGTTCTTTTAGTTCCGCTTTCAAACAAATTCCCTTATGATTGGCAACTTGGAAAGATTTCTATTAACATTCTTACGTTCCCATAGTCTTGTTCTTAAAATAAATTACAGCCAGTCAGGATAAGCTTTAAATAATCTACAGGGTGGTCCAAAAGTCTTGTCATCTCTATATAATATAATTTTCTATTTCAGACGGCTGCCACGAAAATGATGGTGTCCATACAGACCTACTTGATGTGTTACATCGTCAATGCCAGTGAATAAACTGAATCCAGTACATATGCTTTGTATTACTGTACAGTTCTGTTCGATAAAATGACTCACCTGATTTTTTTTTACTTAAAATTTTTTTCGCCTATTGTTTTTGGGGTCAAACTAATTTTTAATCTTACTAATATAAAGACCCCTTCCCGATCACCTAGTAAAAAAGTTTACTCACCCTAAGGTATTCTATTGATAATTATAATTTTAGATATAAATGAGATTTAGGCAAAAACTCTGTGCAAAAAAGTGATTCACTTATTTCCTGCAACTAGTAATCAATAGAAACATAACCGAACAGCTTTAAATAAAGAATAATAGAGGTATAATTTATTTATAATACGTAATATAGTTCGAAATATTTAATAATCTATGTGTCCTCCTTTATTTTGAATAACCTTTTTGTCATTGGCATGATTAGATTCTGGCAAATCTCATCTCCAAGCATTGAATTCAATTAGGATATGAAATTCACAATCAAATCCTCTTTGTTGCTCAACTGCTTTCGCGAGAGCATGCACTTTATAATGCTCCATAGGTTTTCCATGGGGTTGAGGTCAGGAGATTGAGGCGGCCATGTCATAAGACTCACCTGCTTTTCATCAAAGTGTTCCTTCATCAATTTTGATTTGTGACAGGGAGCATTATCCTGCATAAAAATGAGCTTGGTGGGGTCGATTTGCACCCTTTCAGCAGAAGGGAGCAGACAAGACTCTAAAATTCTCTTGTACTGCTCGCTCCTGAGGGTCTTTTCAATAGGTTTAAAGAAACCAGTTCCATGAAAAGAAAAGCATCCATAGAACATTATACTGAACGGATGCTTGACAGTACTTACTACTAAATTCAAAGAGCTTTCAAAGCTTCTTCTTCGGATTTTAGATCGCTTGTCCTTTGAATTTAGCTCAACTTTCGTTTCATCGGAGAAGAGAACATTTAGTAAAAAAATCAGGTGAGTCACTTTTATCGAACAGCACAGTATTTCATGTTGTTCTATTATTTTGATTACTTTTTGGTAGGGGTGACAAATCATTCAGGCCACGCTGCACTTTTCAGCGTTTCTTGCATTATTCTGATCATTCCAGTTTATAAAATCTGAGAAGAACCCATCATAAAATTCTGACTGTGAGGTTAGTAAATACTAAAGACTTCGTATACTGCTGTGGTAAACCCTCCTACAGTAGAATGTCCTCTTCCTTCTCTCATAAATACTAACTGCGAGAGGCGGTTGGGGAGCGTAGACGCAGTCTCTGATTGTGTGCGACTTCTGTCGAACTCTCTGCTTTGGCAGAGAGGAACCCGGACGAAGCTATGCCGAAGGGCAGAGATTCGTTCGGGGAGGTAGACAGACCTTGAACCCTTTTACACGGGTTCTAAGGGAATATTTTGGCCGAGCCTACGGGTTCGGAGAACCTACGGTAAACTCGGCCTTGTGCCACATACAACCATCGTGGGGGCGCTGTTAAATATAGAGTAGACGCAGTGTTAACCTACCGTTCGGACGTACACCTCTATCTGCTTATTAATAACACTCTTGCTTTGTATACATCTGTTATTTCAATACACTTGTTCAACTTACCTTCGTCTTCCGTGTCTTTCTGGCCCCTAAACAGACCACAACAATTTTAAATGGGATTTTTTAAATTACTACCGTAATAATGCTTTGACAGTTGCTCACATTACAAACGGAGGTTTTGAAGATGGCTTACCTCCCTTGAAAATTAGAATTCAAAATACTTTTAAATTGGATTCATGGGAAACTCACAGCTACTCTGTTCATTTACTTGCATTATATCCATATCTGTACCTATATTTTAATCTTGTTAGTGTTACATAAAAAGATTAATGGAAGGAAAAACATTTAAAAGATTATGTAGAGCCTGCTATGAGAATCAGCATTCCAAATAACTGGGTTCTGTAATACACATACCGACAAGTGATAGGGAATTATGACCACATCATGACCACCGAAGTTAGTGCAGTCGGTTGGAAATCGTAGACGCAGTGTTATCCTACCGTTCGGGCGTACACCTCTATCTGCTTATTACTAACACTCTTGCTTTGTATATATCTGTTATTTCAATACACTTGTTCAACCTACCTTAGTCTTCCGTGTCTTTCTTTCTGGCTCCTAAACAGGCCACAACATATACCTCGTTGAATGGAACTGTTATAATAAACTTAGCATAGGAGATAAGGGAATTAGATATAGATGTACTTGGGCTAATTTCTCCCAACACCGCAAATTCCTGCAAAACCAAAACATTGATCTAAAAATTCATGTCATGTTATTAAACTGCCTCCTCAGATTGTGATTTTCACATGGATGCCATACATATCACCAAACTCGTTCCAAAATATCTTAACTGTCAGCTGTACACAACCGCTTTCTCAGATGTCTAAAGGTAGCATCGAGAGAATGAAGAATGTAGGCCTTATCGAATATCTCCTTCTTCGTAGATTGGCGCTACATAATCACAAACAAATAACAGAAACTACATCGCGTTTGAACTTTCAACAACAGCAGGAAAAATGGTTGGCTAATGTAAAGCAAAGTGAAAATAATGACATAATTAAGATGTTGTTCCACAACACTTCGAACAAAAAGTTAGGAAGGAAGCCGCAATAAATATTGTAAAGTACAATAACAATAACGTTTTAACAGTAAAGTTTTCTGTATTTCATCCGAAAATAGTACTGCCTGCTCGGCCAATGAATGCTGAGTGCTTCCTTATAAGGAAACAGTTAATATTACCATTATTATATTCTTTTAATTTCCATTTAATTAGGGACCAGAGAAGGGATGTTTGTGCTATAATTCAATATATATATATATATATATATATATATATATATATATATATATATATATATATATATATATATATATATATGTTAGAATTGGTTCGATTCCTGTGAGCGAAAATTTTTCTATGAAAATTTCTCGGACATTCAGGCCGGTAAATTATAAAACAGAGCATTTGCTTAAATACTTGTATCTATAAAAAGAACGTTAAACATAATATAAATGCCTTATATATATATATATATATATATATATATATATATATATATATATATATATATATATATATATATATATATATATATATATATATATATATTATTCTAATGTTTATACACGACAGGTGTAAAAATCACGGATAGTACAATTTGCAAATAAAAATATATTAAAACAAATTGGTATCTGGTGAAAGATTTGGAAAAAAAACAGACTAAAAACATCCGAGTTATCCGAAAAAAATCGCCCAGTGTCGTAATTTCTTGTCAACAAAAAAAACAAAAACAAAAAAACAATCGACGAAAATAAGAAAAAACGTAAAGTGCTCAGTACACTAAGTAGAACTAGCTTTCCCTGAAGATCCATTTAGGTGAAACCTAGTTAGGTAGTTTCTGGCGAATTAGGGTTATACAGGGTGTCCATAAAGTTCGTGTGCACTTTAAAAAATTTATAACTTTATTTGTATTTGCGATAGAAATAATTTGTAAAAAGGATTAGAAAGAAGTAAATCTATATTTTTTTTAAGGTTTTATTGAAATTTTATTTAAGTTTCCAGATGTCCTCCATCATTAGCGATACAAAGGGTAATACGATTTTTCAGTTCACGGAAAACATTTGCCAACTGATTTACAGTAATGCCTGAAATCACATTAGTTATTTTAGCTATAATTAAAACTAGGTACATTAAACTTTATAACTTTTTTTACAGATTATTTCTATCGCAAATACAAATAAAGTTATAAATTTTTTAAAGTGCACACGAACTTTATGGACACCCTGTATGTATATATATATATATATATATATATATATATATATATATATATACTTCCCCTTCTTTCTTTCTTTTTATTTTATTTCTTTCTTCTCCCCCTTCCCTTTCAATATATCACTTCTGTTAAGTTAACCGATTAAATAGGTCAATGTCTGGTCCCTCCTCCCCTAATACTAAGTATGATAGATAGAAATATTAAAATAAACACTCTCTAAACTCGATCATGTCTCTCACACCACTCCTCACTAACCCTCTCTGATAAATTACATAAACTTAATACTACCCGTCAAAAGTATAAATTTTCACTTCATTTTTCGTTCCACATTTTGGAAGTGATATATGATGATCCAGCGTCCTTTAAAAGGGCCATGGTGAAATAAATTATTACATGGAGCCTTAAAGTGGTCTGTTTTTCTTTAAATATATATATATATATATATATATATATATATATATATATATATATATATATATATATATATATATTTCAGATAGTGTGTGTTCACGAACTTGTGTGTATGCGTTTACGTAGCTATGAGCATTCTTGACGTAGGTATGTAGGGGTTCAATTTGGAAGAACAGTTAAATACACTGCCCGGTCCGGTGGTGAGATTGTTTGATTGATTAATCTAGAAACAATCTTAATATCCCTGATTAATGTTTGTCTATATCATAAAATGTGCGTGTCGTGTAACATTTATCGGCGCTTAAAGTGGAAACGACGACTTAGTTCCTGACAGTTTGCACCAGTCCCCTTGGGCAAGATAGTATTCCACCCTTTCTCACCACCCCATCTATGGGTTAAAAAGAAGTGTAGCTTGGGATATCTAAACTTGATAACCAGTCTAAAAAAAAATAACTATTTTCCCCAAGAGGTCATAGCAATTCACAGATAATGAAGAAAAGGAAAGTCAGTGGAGCCTTGATCGTCTACGTCTTTTAAGGGATATGGCCGTAGATTAAGATAGTACGCTGTATTCCAGTATATCTTTATCAGATTTCAGTATCTTTTTTGATATAACTGAATATTTTTTATGACAGAGTAGAATATTTTTGCGACACATTTGAATATATTTTTTGATATATTTTAATATATTTTGTGATATTTTTGATATATTGTATGACATATTTTAATATATTTTATGACATTATCTTTTGTGACATTTCTAATATGTGTCATGTCCTATTTTAATATCTTTTGTTACATATTTAATATATCTTATGACCTGTAGTAATATATTTTATAACCTGTTATTAATATCTTTTGCTACATTTTAATATATATTATGTCATATTTTAATATCTTTATGGAAATATTTTAATATATTTTATGGCATTGTTGTTTTTATTTCATCGTAATAACTTTTATGACATTTTTAATAACATTTTCCATTAAAGTGGAATCTCTTGCAATAGATTTCAATCCGTAGTGTAGAATAACCCGATATTACATAACTTTTAGGCTATTTTATCCATGCAGTAACCCTTTGAAGGCTCTTAAACTAGGGAGCGTTTTATACCAAAATGCTTCTCCATGAACATTAACAATCAAATATGGACAATCAATAACAAAACATCGTATTTCAGGGTGATCTTTTTACACTCGTTTAAAGAGAATCACTGGCCAACTCAGGTCTGCTTTAATCATTAAAACTCAGTTGAGTGCTATATACCATACCTATGAACACTAATGAGTATATTCCGGTCCTCATAAATACGTTGGCTATTGTAAGTAGGGGTAATATGCTAAGTACTTCACCACTAGCAGTGGGTTACCTACTTCACGCTGCTGGCGGGTATTATATCTTGTTGATGTTATAAAGATTACCATTTCATTTCAAACCTCCGTTTTGGTTATTCCTCATTCAGAAACCCTTTCTAGATTACGACATTCAGAAAACAAGTTTTTATCAATATAAAAATTGTTTGTGTTTTCCTTCGATTCAGCACCAACGCCTCAGGTACAATAAGGAATGCGCGGATACAAGAGGAAAGAATGCGCGGATAATTCACTAAATTGATTGCAAGACTGAATTGATTTATCGAGACTCAGACATTGGCACGCAACCGAGATATATTGAGGGAGCTGGTCAGTTACTCTAGTGCTCAGCGACTCAATTATCACACATGATCATGGGAACGATGATGATATGCAATTGTATCTACGCACGCATTTCTATGAAAAAGCTGCGACATAGTTACAATCTTACATATGACCGTTTTTCTAGATCTATGGTGTACATTATATTAAGAAAAGCAGAAAATTAGGATTAAGCACTCTTCTTAAACTTGAACTGCATCTGCGCTTGACAAATCTGACCGTAAAAAATGTTTATACTTACATCCTTATTTATGTACGTAGATGTTAATATGTACACTATTTGCATTGTTCTGACTGTTGTCCTCATCTTTGTTATCATATTCGCGACGTTTCGGCCGTTGTACGCTCCGGCATTCTTCAGGTGAATGGAATTTCGAACCGAAACCTTTATTTCGTCCATCGGGGGTAGATTGTTCTAGATCCCCATGCCAGGCCTCTTCCAGATATCTCAGTTTCAATTTCAGGACCGAGCATACAAAGACCGAAACATCGTGAATATATCGTTACTTAAAATGAGGACAGCAGTCCGAACAAAGTAAATAGTGTAAGCATTTGAGGGTTATTTAAACCCAGAAAATATTTTTAGGTTCTAAGAAATGTTTTAAAAATAATAATGATTTACTGATACAAGTCATACTAATTAACCCACAGATAGAGGGAGAAGAGGTGAGTTCCCGCCTTTTTACTGGTAAGTGAATATAACGAACCTGAGCGGAATTGAAATTCAGCTCTCTGGTTAGCCCTCTAAGCAGTGCTGTACATAATGCAACCCAGCATGTAACTATATATATTCTCACAAATTTATTGTAAAAAAATTAAAATTGTTTTCCTTTAACGTATAAAAGTTTTTTTTCTTTAAATATCTTTATGGTACACTTCATTTGCCGACTTAATTGTAAACTGATCTACAGAAGGCGCTTTCATCGTTGTGTTTCAGTTATACACCACTTCTTTTGAAAACTGCAAACATGGGCGTTTTCGTGAGAAACCTCTTAAACGGCTGCTTCGAAATGAGAATAAAATCTACGCCTTGGTGCGAGACGGGAATTCTCAGTGATTATGAATTTGGCAATGTTTTAATATTGACTCTTATTTTGGCAAGCTTTGTTTTGTCTAATACACAACTACAGTAATTAGTCATTCACTGATAACACACGTTTGCAAGATTCAGTCATTCAAAAATATTTAAATTCTCAGTTATGGTTTATTTCTGCATTTATGAACACATTAATAATATATTTAGAATGTTTTCATCATATAATAGATTACTTTATTTTAATTATCAGCTTCTATGGGGACGTAACCAAGCATATCTCTCCATAGATTTCTTTTCGTTATTAGCCGTGAATTGCTATGCCTTCCCGGGTAAGATATTACAGAGGTTTCCCATTGCCTTTCGAATGGTTTTGTATTCAAATTTGACCATCTCTGAGATTCTTTACCAGTCAAGGTTGGAGAGTTCAGTCTACCTTGCTATTTAACCCACTGTTGATGGAGAAGAGATGAATTCATGCCTTTCCCAATGGTATTAGAGTGAAACAACAGACCAGACCGGAATTTGAACGCAACAGACCAGACCGGAATTTGAACGCAACAGAACAGACCGGAATTTGAATGCAACAGAACAGACCAGAATTTGAACGCAGCAGACCAGACCGGAATTTGAACACAACCGGCCAGACAGAAATTTGAACGCAACAGTCAAGACCGGAATTTGAAATCCAACAGACCAGACCGGAATTTGAACGCAACAGACCAGACCGGAATTTGAAACCCAACAGACCAGACCGGAATTTGAACGCAACAGACCAGACCGGAATTTGAACGCAACAGACCAGACCGGAATTTGAACACAACAGGCCAGACAGAAATTTGAAAGCAACAGTCCGGACCGGAATTTGAAACCCAACAGACCAGACCGAAATTTGAATGCAACAGACCAGACCGGAATTTGAAACCCAACAGACCAGACCGAAATTTGAAAGCAACAGAACAGACAGGAATTTGAACGCAACAGTGCAGACCGGAATTTGAACGCTACAGACCAGACCGAAATTTGAACGCCACAGAACAGACCGGAATTTGAACGTAACAGAACAGACAGGAATTTGAACGCAACAGTCCAGAACGAAATTTGAAACCCAACTGACCAGACTGGAATTTGAACGCAACAGACCAAACCGGAATTTGAATGCAACAGACCAGACCGGAATTTGAACGCCACAGACCAGACCGAAATTTGAACGCAACAGACCAGACCGGAATTTGAATGCAACAGAACAGACCAGAATTTTAACGCAACAAACCAGACCGGAATTTGAACACAACAGGCCAGACAGAAATTTGAAAGCAACAGTCCGGACCGGAATTTGAACGCAACAGACCAGAACGGAATTTGAAACCCAACAGACCAGTCCGAAATTTGAATGCAACAGACCAGACCGGAATTTGAAACCCAACAGAACAGACCGGAATTTGAACGCAACAGACCAGACCGGAATTTGAACGTAACAGACCAGACCGAAATTTGAACGCAACAGAACAGACAGGAATTTGAACGCCACAGAACAGACAGGAATTTGAACGCAACAGTCCAGAACGAAATTTGAAACCCAACTGACCAGACCGGAATTTGAACGCAACAGACCAGACCGGAATTTGAAACCCAACAGACCAGACCGGAATTTGAACGCAACAGACCAGACCGGAATTTGAACGCAACAGACCAGACCGGAATTTGAACACAACAGGCCAGACAGAAATTTGAAAGCAACAGTCCGGACCGGAATTTGAAACCCAACAGACCAGACCGAAATTTGAATGCAACAGACCAGACCGGAATTTGAAACCCAACAGACCAGACCGGAATTTGAACGCAACAGACAGGACCGGAATTTGAACGCAACAGACCAGACCGAAATTTGAAAGCAACAGAACAGACAGGAATTTGAACGCAACAGTGCAGACCGGAATTTGAACGCTACAGACCAGACCGAAATTTGAACGCCACAGAATAGACCGGAATTTGAACGTAACAGAACAGACAGGAATTTGAACGCAACAGTCCAGAACGAAATTTGAAACCCAACTGACCAGACTGGAATTTGAACGCAACAGACCAAACCGGAATTTGAATGCAACAGACCAGACCGGAATTTGAACGCCACAGACCAGACCGGAATTTGAACGCAACAGACCAGACCGGAATTTGAATGCAACAGAACAGACCAGAATTTTAACGCAACAAACCAGACCGGAATTTGAACACAACAGGCCAGACAGAAATTTGAAAGCAACAGTCCGGACCGGAATTTGAACGCAACAGACCAGAACGGAATTTGAAACCCAACAGACCAGTCCGAAATTTGAATGCAACAGACCAGACCGGAATTTGAAACCCAACAGAACAGACCGGAATTTGAACGCAACAGACCAGACCGGAATTTGAACGCAACAGACCAGACCGAAATTTGAACGCAACAGAACAGACAGGAATTTGAACGCCACAGAACAGACAGGAATTTGAACGCAACAGTCCAGAACGAAATTTGAAACCCAACTGACCAGACCGGAATTTGAACGCAACAGACCAAACCGGAATTTGAATGCAACAGACCAGACCGGAATTTGAACGCCACAGAACAGACCGGAATTTGAACGTAACAGAACAGACAGGAATTTAAACTCGTCTCACCGATACCAGTATTCATGTCGATAACCATTACAGCAAACACTGATTATATATAACTAACTTGATAATGTAAAAAAAAAAAAATTTCAGTAGATCTGAATAAAAGTTTTTTAAATTGATTTAATACAAAACTATTTTTTTAAATTATATTCCTAAAACAAAAAGTACATATATTCTATTATTTATATCTATATTAGCTTTTCTCCCCCGACTCAGTTTTTTCTTTAAAATTTCGTTTGGTAGGAAGGCATTTGCAGTTTTTTATCTGCCGCGTCCCCATGAATAATCCAGCAGAAGTTCGCCATCATCCGGATATCCAAACGCCCTTTGTAACTTCTTTCTATTT
The DNA here is from genome assembly GCA_964036315.1 of Acanthosepion esculentum. Taxonomy (NCBI): domain Eukaryota; kingdom Metazoa; phylum Mollusca; class Cephalopoda; order Sepiida; family Sepiidae; genus Acanthosepion; species Acanthosepion esculentum. Next base: position 118,012,444 of record OZ038481.1, read on the forward strand.
TCTTAATAAAATCCTTTAATATCATATTCAGCGTGGCAAGATTTTAAAGGGAATATTCCAAATACGGATGCAGAAAGTAAACTTTCAGAATCATGTTGCAAACGAATGTCTCAAGACAAGTTCCAACGTTTGATAGATTAAAAGTAATTTATTAAGGCAAGCTTTGGGCACCCCGAGGCAGTGTAATGAATAGCAAGCTTGTCTCGCTAAAACAATTACGAATGAGTAGTGAGGTCGATCCTCACTGGGTGCCCCGTACTTTCGGGCTTGTGCAACATCTGAGCTACGCTTGGAAAATCTCTATTAAAGCAAGCTTATTCTGAAATGGCGGCACCAGATGATTTCGGGCTTCACATTATAGGTTTAATGATATTTTTGGCACCAACCTATAGAGTCTTTCCTTTTTTCTATTCCTTGAGAACTTTCTTTAACTTGTCTTTGCTGACTCACTTACATCGAAACCCCCCCCCAAAACAAGGGAATTATATATATATATATATATATATATATATATATATATATATATATATATATATATATATGTGTGTGTGTGTGTGTGTGTGTGTGTGTGTGTGTGTGTGTGTGTGTGTGTGTGTGTGGTTGGACACAGATAGAAAGAGAGTTAGGGATCATTGTCGTTGTTGCCTTCGAAACGTTAGTTTTCAAGAACTTCTTCAGGCCTATATATCAGAATTTGACTGTCTCTGCGTCTTGCTGGCAATCAAATTAGTCGTTTTTTTCCCGTAGAAAATTGGTTTTCTTGTACCAGTAAAAAGTACAGTGCGTATGGTCTGCAGTGACTGCATCTATTTTAGGGAAATGTTGCCGACTACCTGTCAGTGAAAAAGAGAGAAAATCAGAGGAAATGAGTGAGGGCGACTTACAACCCTTTTGCTCGTTACTATCTAGCAGTTTCAGGTCACGTGTGTATCTAAGAGGCAAACATAGTTATTGAAAAAATTTGTGGCTAGAATCCTTTTTTTTAATAAGGGAATCTCTTCGTTTTCTCACTAATTTCTGATTTGTTAATTCACAATCAAATAAAAAAGAATTCAAACATTCCACTTATTTCCTGTTTTTCTTTTTTGAGCTGGCTTGGCCGATGTCAATCACCCACGACATTTGACCATCAACTAACCTTACAAAATATATCGTATTACAGAAATACAATATATTTCCAACAACATGAGTGTATATGTATTAACCAGGAGATTTCTTTTATTTTCTTAATCCGTAATCTTTACTTATTCTCCTCTACTTCACATACACCCTATTGCATATCGTATTATAGAAATACAGTATATTTCCAACGTGTGGGTATTTATTAATTAGGAGATTTCTTTTATTTTCTTGATCCGTAATCTTTACTTATTCTCCTCTACTTCACATACACCCTATTGCATATCGTATTACAGAAATACAGTATATTTCCAACGTGTGGGTATTTATTAATTAGGAGATTTCTTTTATTTTCTTAATCCGTAATCTTTACTTATTCTCCTCTACTTAACATACACCCTATTGCATATCGTATTACAGAAATACAGTATATTTCCAACGTGTGGGTATTTATTAATTAGGAGATTTCTTTTATTTTCTTAATCCGTAATCTTTACTTATTCTCCTCTACTTCACATACACCCTATTGCATATCGTATTACAGAAATACAGTATATTTCCAACGTGTGGGTATTTATTAATTAGGAGATTTCTTTTATTTTCCTAATCCTTATTCTTTAATTACTTTCCTCTACTTCACATCCACACTATTGTAATATCCTTTTAGTTTTATTTTGAATAAATCTATGAATAGTCTTCCATTTTCATTGTAATCCATACCCAACTCCTGTACTAGACTATTTACGTCAGTGCAGTAAGCCAAAGATCCATCTTTGAGGATATGTGGGGTGAGATAATTTTCTCTATTTGGGTGCGAAGATAAAGTTCTTCCTGGATATAATAAGTATTATTTTCCTTTTAATCAGAACCACAAGAATTCTGTAGCATCTTGGGACAAATTCTTCATTTTCATCTGTAACATTTTCTTCCCTTCAGTGAATTTCTACATAAGATGAACAGGTGGAGTAAGGATTGATAGATAAGGTTCGCCCGGAAAGATTTTATTGCTAATGGATGCTTACGATAACGATTTATTTTTTTTTCTGTATCTTTGCATTTTTCAGGAAGAAAAAATAAAATTCCTTACTATGATTTTTTGGTTCCGTCTACATCACAGAAAATTCAACTACAAGATAATTTTTTTGCATGTTGTCCAATAATTTTGTTCCCCAATACAATTAGAACAGCCACTCTGAAATCTTCCTCCGAAGAGCCTGTATTTATGGAACAGAGTCACTCGTAGACGCTTTGCAGAACATTTTAACCTCTTCACTCTAGGGTTATCTATCCGCCATATCCTTGGGATACTTCCTCCTCTGAGGTTCATATCACACACATCATTCTGTGACCCTCTACTATGAGTGTCTCTTAGGTCTTGAATTGTGTCAACTTTAATAAAAAAAGAAAGAAAATTCTGAAAGAATACCTGGAACTGCATTTGCATCCAGCCATGTAAAGCAGTTGTTATTTTTGAAGAAATGAATTCTAACTTCAGAGAGTTTGCTTGCCCTCGTGAAAAGCTTTTCCTCAAATTTAAAAAAAAGTTTGATTTCTAATTATAACACCATTGTTGCCAGATCTTCACAAGAGAGTAAAAGTTCACTGCGAAGGACCAATGTTTTGTTATGGTCTCCAAGTTTTATCCCAAAGTAAGAGTATATACAGAGTATCACCCCCAAAATTGACATAATTTAAAATGTGAATATCTGAGTAACTACATAATCCAGGCAAAAGAAATTAAAATGGCTTCATATTGAACAATAAAAAGATTTATTTACCGAGAAAGATATCTAAAAGGATGGAGATTTTATAAAACTTTACAAATGTTCAATATGGGCACCACCTGTGACACGACACACATCAAGTCCTAAGTCCAACTCCTGTCAAACAGGCTGTAGCATGTCTTGCGTAACATTCTCTAGCACCTCAGTATTTTCTCTACTTAAGTTCCACTAGGCTTGTAGGAATAGGTGGGTATATAGAACTGTCCTTTCACATAGCCTCATAGGAAAAAAATGTCAAGTTGTCAAGTCAGCTACCACTCGCAGGCTCGATCCATCTTCCTGGTAGATTCTCATTGAGATAAGTTCGCACAGTCAACTGAGTTTTTACACATGTTTTTAAATTTTGTTATCATGTGAGCAAGAATTGGATATGTTATTTGACTACAAAATCATGTCAATTCTTTTGGGACACCCTGCGCTTACACAGCAAAACAAATCAAAATAAATAAACAAATGGTTTTGCTCCGTATCTGTTTTTGTTTTCATTACAAATTGTCTACAAATATAGCAAAAGAGATCAGAATTGTTTATACAACCTCTAAACTACATATGATAGCTAATAGAAAGGTAATATTCTGATTTATCTGTAAAAAAAAAAACACCAGTTAATATCACTAGATATTAAGAGATCATCAACACCGTGACACTAGATATTTTACCAGTGTACGGCAGCGAATGCTGAACGGTCTCCTCAAAGATGAAAAGACTCAAAACAACGGAGGTATGGTTCTACAGAAGTATGCCAAGGATGACATGGACCGGGCATGTGAGCAATGATGAGGTTTTAGAGAGGATGCAAACAAGGAGGAAGCTTATACTTAACATCTGGAAGAGGCAGCTGAAATTTCTGTGACACGTAATAAGAAAGGAGGGCTTGGAGAATCTGAAACTCACAGGGCAAATAGAGGGAAAGGGAAAGAAAGGAAAGCAACGCGTGGCATACCTGGCGGGCTTAAACAAGTGGACAACAGAACAGGGTCTGGGAGAAGTGGCAAAGGGACAAGACTTATTGAGAGCTTCAAGTTATAGGAGTAATTGGAGGGCCATGATCGCCTACGTGCTGAAGAGACCCGGCACATAAAAGAAGAACGCCAGGCAAACCCAACTGTTATACATGCTTAAAATAAACATTTAGGCATTTAAGAATGTTTTAACAGGTTAGGTTTCAACTGTTTTATGTATATAGCTTCAAGAATTTTTAATTTTTGTTTATTATTTTCGTGTTTAAGTAAAATTGTGTTGTCAACATTCTTAAATGCCTATAATCTATAGCAGAAGCCATTGGTTTATACCAATGGCTTCCCATACTTAATACTTCTCGTTTTCACTCTCGCGTGGTCATGTGTGACGTCGAGAGCTACAACGCATTTTTCGCTTCCTTGACTCGTAAATAAGAGTTTGTCGTTACTTTGAGCTTATTCAAACAGCAACGGCGGGCCATTTTGTGCTTTTGTATATGTGTTGTTTGATTTATTAAAATTGTCCTCTTTAATAATGGCTTATGTAAGCCGAAAGCTTAGATTGGATTTCAACATGTGTCAATATGGTGTTTTCCTTTCGTCTTTCAACGATAATGTGATTAAGCTTATCAGACAATACGAAAGGAACTTACTTAAAATAAATAGAAAATACCTTGTCTATATCATTTAATGAAACCTGCATTAATGGAAAATTGCTGCCGAAATATACACAATTTAAATATATATATATATATATATATATATATATATATATATATATATATATATATATATATATATATATATATATATATATATTTAAATATATGCATAATTTCTCAAGAGGATAGAATCCAGGTAGAATTCAATGTCCAGGACAGAGTAAGAATATATATATATATATATATATATATATATATATATATATATATATATATATATAAGTATAGGATTGGTGTATACAGAATAAATATCAAGTAATTCAACATCATCACTTGATAAGACACAAGAAGTGTTGAAACAAAATGGCTATTTTTGTAGTGATTTTATAACATACTTGTGTTATATTTTTCGAATAAATAATTATATATATATATATATATATATATATATATATATATATATATATTGCTAGAAGTACATATAAACAAATGTAAAATTGTTGTTATTTCTTCAAGATTTTTTTAATTTAAGAGTGGCCCATGAATGTTTACGAGGTTAAAAGAAAATTCGAGATAAACTGAAGTTTTTAGCTTCCATCTTTGAAACATGGTTATTACTGTGTAGCGAAAAACCGATATTTTAAATCAGTTAATTTATAATATACATACATATATGCATACACAGACACACACACACATATTATATATATATATATATGTATATATATATATATATACATATGTATATATATATATATATATGTATATATATATATATATACATATGTATATATATATATATATATATATATATATATATATATATATATATATATATATATATATATATATATATATATATGCAGAAATATAGTCTTAAAGTGTGCTATATTTATGGGGTAAAGTGCTCAATATCAGAGATAGAGCGTGTGTAAATATAAAAGTGGACATGGAAGTCAGCACTTAGAGGCGACAGTCTGTTTCATGCTAGTGCAATCGTCAGGCGAATATATATATATATATATATATATATTCTCCCGTAGTTTTCAATGGTACAACAACTCAGTTCTTTTAGCCGAACAGCCAGTCTACTTGCACACCACATTTAGTTATAGTGGTGAAGGTTTTAAATGCAGAACCAACCGAACTTTTGGAAGCACCTGATACAGAGTACCGGTGCTCATAGCACGCCACAAGATCTCCAAACAAACCTCCTCAGGTTTTGGATTCAATATTGAACTTCTTCTAAACAGAAGTCTATAGGATCCAGTCTATCCTGCCATTTATCCATAGCTGTGGAGTTGGCGGGGAGAAGCGATGGATTTATACTTTTCCCAAGGGTAGTTGCACGAAAGTGTAACAAACTCGACATCTCCAATTCCTCAATCCGGCCCGCTATCCATTACTTCTCCGTGTACACGCGCTCGCGCACATACATACACACACAGACGCACACACACACACATACACACACAGGGGAAGAGGGAGAAGGAGAGAATAACGAGAGGGATAAAGAGAAAGAGAGAGAATGGAATACTGAAGAAGAAAGAAGAATGATGTATGCTATAATACATAGACACAGACGTATATAAGTGTGTGTGTGCGTGTGTGCCTTCCTATGTGTTTGTGTGGGTGTGCACGCGCGTGTGCGTGTATGTGTGTGCATGTGTGTGCACGCGTGCGTTTTCATGCTAATGTGAACTCAGCATACATAGAGTTGTATACAACGTGACTGAAAAGTAACTGCACTATGTTATGTATGATGGACTGTCGAGTCTTGTAAAAATTATACTTGGACACAAGAGACTATCAGACATAAAATGCGGAGTTATTTTTCAATCACCATTTACAAAGAAACTATGCCGAACTGCTAGCCAGTTTTCTAAGCAAATGTTATTAAGTTCGATCCTTACCGAATGTACAACTGTTGTGCAGAACTAAACAAACACGTGTTGATACGTCTCAAGCCTCTCAAATAACATCTAACATATTTTACTCTACGACATACATAACTTGTTCAAGTCTAGGGTTAACCGTTATCTTCTCCACATATCTTCATAAACTGTGACTCTTACTCTGTTAACCCTGTACCTGTATTGACTGTTGGGGTTTTGTACTGGGTGAAAGTTATTGTAAAAAAAAAAAATGAAACCCCTTCGGCCTGTATGAAACTAAGAGATTTTTTATTACCACTCGATAATAGTTATTTATACTTGATCACTGGATTAATTAATTAATAAAAAAGAACGCTACTGCGACATGTTATGTCTTGTGTCGCTTAGCATACTTCCTTGAACTGTTATTTAAAAAAAAAATTAGGATGTCCCAGTCAAGAGTAATAATGTAGGGAAAATGGCCCTATTAACATATTTGACGACATCGGGCAAAAGACTTTTAGTCTGAAATTATGCCGATCACGTGACGATGGGATGATTGCGTTCGACAATTTTCTCCCGTATGACTTTGTGTTTGCAACTTGAGTCTTACGTAAATAAACTCATACACATTTGTATTAGTAGTTTTCTGTCTGGCTGAAATGGGGTGCCTCTGATGTTTCATTAGTTAGACAAATATGCATAAAAGATAGGTTATAAATCGCATTTTATGTTATTCAAGGGCCATAAATAACGAGCAAACATACTTGTCATTCCCATAAAATGAAATAGACTTCCTCTCTTTGTTTATATGGAGATATTCTTAGTGTAGCTTCGACGTGGTACAAGGCCGAAAGTGTGGAGCACCCAGGGAGGATCGAACTCAACGTAATTGTTTTAGCGAGACAAGCTTCCTAAACGTTACGCCACGCCCAACTTCTCGTTCAGTTTGTATGGGTGGATATTGCGGTTTTATTTGGTACTGGATATATATATATATATATATATATATATATATATATATATATATATATATATATATATATATATATATATATATATGATAGAAATTGTTGCGCACTGCTGATGAGTCACAAATATAGGACGAAACGGCCGTCCAGTGCTTTCTGCATTCTGTTGAGGTTTCTTTCAGACTAAATGAATTACTTAATTATATATATATATATATATATATATATATATATATATATATATATATTTGAAGACATTTTTATGTTTATACATTATTTTTATAGATACAAATATTTAAGTAAATGTTCGGTTTATAATAAACAGTATTAATAACATTTACCGTCCTGAATGTTATAGAAAATATTCGTCCTCCAACAGGAATCGAACCTGTATCCTATACGGTACCGTTATTTAGCCTGACGTGCCTAACCGATTGAGCCACAGAGGATCGTTCGATTAGCGAGATTGATTTTACTGCTTTTAAACTTAAATCTTCCATGAATCTCTCACGTACATTCATATCTGGTCAAAGCGTATCCAAATGTAAACAAATGACGCCACATATTATGAAATGGACGAAGTCCAACAATTATTATAAGACATTTTTATTATTTTTACATTCTTTTTATAGATAAAAATATTATAAACAGAGCATTTACTTAAAAATTTGTATCTACAGTGATCGTACCGGAACCGAAAACCGCCCTTGACTCAGAAAAATTGAAATAATAACCTTTTTAGATTTCAAGAGGGATTTTCAAGAGAATATTTGATCAGTTAATCATTTGTCTGGAGGATGAAGGATATTTTAATCCTGACATTCTGTTCTTTCACTCATCTTTGAACCTTCAGACTGTACGTCATTTTTGCACCATACGAAAAGGATTGTTTTTCCTTAGACTGAGAAATGAAACATCATCTGGCCCCCATATGTATGACCCCAAATTTACCATTCTCTTTCAAGATAATATATTTTGTTCCTTGCAAAACACAGTATGAGAGTTATAGAATTTTCTGAGGATGGGCCATATAATGTATTTTAAAAATTGTTTATCGAAAATTGACACTACATTTTATTTTTTATTTCGCCTGTTCCAATCCATCCCAAAGACCAATATCTCGTTCTAGTAAAAACCGTAATCTTTAAAATTTGAGATGTATTTTTATTGCTAGATTTTCGTTAGATGTTACATCATGAAGTTCTACGTCGAAAGATACTCCTACGTATCTATTTTAACGATTTTCTGTGGTTACTTAATGATCGGGTGATATTTGATCTCGAAAGCTGTGAACAAAGAAAACCTAGTGAGACAATATTAAAAGTATTTCATTTGCTTAGTCCAGCCCTAAGATAAAATTGAGACGAAATTGAGCTTGCAATATTGTGTCCTGTCAATTTGCTAAATCGGGAGATCTACTTAAAAAAAATTGTATTCCGAATCTTGACATTTTTACCTGGGTTCGAACTCTGTAACAGATATGCGACTATCTCACCCACCCAACTGCTTTCGAACACACCCCATTTCCTTGCTTTCCGCTTGGGGTGAAGATGTGCAGTTTAGTTCTGGATATTCCAACACATCGGTACACCTCCCGCATCAAATTTTGAGGATTAGTAGATACCAACGCCAGCATGATGGAGGTTGCCGGGATTGGGTAATTTTTGTCTTTGGTCTGTATGTAAGCATATGGGCACTCTACGTTACCTGACTGTGTGTGACATTTTACAAGCGTGGCGAGGTGTGTAAATACTTTCGGGCTGGGATCAAAGTGTCCTCTCCTATTCTTGAAATTATGATGGTGAACTGGTCCCGGAGATTCCCACTCTGCAGCAGCACCTCCCTCATTATACTAAAGAGGGTGGGTTGATGGCAAAGCTTGGAGGGATTGAGAGATTTTTATCCTTGTTTTGCATATAGGGATTTCTTCTTCTATGTGCCATGTCAGGACATAGACGGACATGGCCCTCCACTATTCTTTTTAGCGCTTATAAATTCTGTTTCTCCTAAACAATTTTCTGCCATCTATTTACTAAAAAAAATACTTTGTGCTAGTTCCTGACGGATAAATACTCACACCAAAGATGGTCCTGAGACCAAAATTCAATTCTTTTTTTTAAATAAGAACATTTAAAAAGCATACACTTCTTTAAAGGTCAATCTGGAAATATATGCATTTATATATATATATATATATATATATATATGGATATAGGGTTTGTACGAATAAGGTATACCACAAATTTAGTAATCAATTAGGGTCGTAGGGGGACGCTATGTACTGCGGCCATAGCAGTCGTGGTGAATCAAGGACAAGATAACCTGAGAGAGCGCATTTCGCTTCAGGTTGATTTTCAGTTTAAAATTTTCTTTCTTGTACACTGGTTCCTACCTCAGAGCATGAAATATTAGTCTCCTTGTTATTTAGCCCATAGGTTGATGAAAATGGATTCATACCTCTTCTAAGAGCGTATCATTATGAAGTGAACGAAAATTTCGACCGGAAATTGAACACGGGATACCGAGTTCAGCTTCCGCACCTATAACGATGAAACTATCCGACCTCCAAAGAATAAGGAAAAATTCGTAATCAGTAGACAAATTGGGTGTGAGAGCGGTATGATAATGACTCGGAACTGTTAATCGGAGAGGCCAATTTCCGTTGGGTTCGTTATATTCACTTATTCCAAAATATACACGCGAAAAGTATGTATTCACCTCTTCTCCTCCAGCTATGGATTAATTAGTAAGATTTGTAGAACTAAAATCATAATTGTCTCCTCACCCCAGAAAGATCTTGTAATCTAAAATATATATTCTGGCTTTAAATAAACTGCAAAGGGTTGATAAGACGTAGAAAACAAATCAATCGATCAATTTTCTATAAACTATTATTTATTCCAGAAATATGACTTTCATTACACGTTCATGTCCTATAACCTCTGTGTCAAGTTCATTAATGTGTCATTTTGAAATATGCAACTAATTAGATAGAACCATTTTGAGGTGTGTTTATCAATGCCTATTGGAAACAACATTGACCCAGTTCTGAAACAGAATAAAATTATCTTTAAACGGTATGTTTAAAATCACAAGAATGTGTGTGTTAACCAAGCGCACATAGGTATTATGTGGGTATAAAAATTCCCAAAGTTCTATATCGACATCTAAAGGCTAAATACATACTTGAAAACTGATTTGTGCTTTCAATTTTTTCATACACCAATGATATACATTAGTGTAATATCCACAAAATTAACAGGATTATTTTTTATGACTCGGCACTCAGTAGTTCGTATTAAGGTGATTTTCTAAGTGGAGCTTATATGGGGCACAAGGCCCAAAGGGTGGAGCACCCAGGTAGGATTGATCTTACTAGTCAATCCATTAGTCCTTGTTAAGTTCCAAATCTTCAATCATTATCAGGATTTATCATTATCATTATTAGTGATTGTTTGCATCGCCATGATTGAGAATTTTAAGTTTTGAAAGTTTTTAAAGTCTGTTTCATGCTAAGTTTTTAAAGTCTGTTTCATGCTAGTGCAATCGTCAGGCGATTGCACTAGCATGAAACAGACTGTCGCCTCTAAGTGCTGACTTCCATGTCCACTTTTATATTTATATATATATATATATATATATATATATATATATATATATATATATATATATATATATATATAAACATGAAGGACACATTATTTAGTTTAGTTTTTTTTTGTTTACCTTGTATGTGTATATGTGTTGTTTTTTTCTAGAATAATGAATGAAAAAATTTCACCAAAATTTGTTGATTCCGACACTTCCTACCGTTTTCAAATACGTTTTTTGTTATGCGTTGATGATAAATGGCTTGTCTATGCTATTTTTGATAGTATAAAACATGCAATAAGAAGACAATGCAAATTTCCAAATACGGCCAAGACATTGGGACCGTTATTCCAATTGATGTGAAATATTAAAGAAGCTCTGCTGCTCAAGGGCGCGCGCGCATGCGTGCTCGCGCTCCCTCTCTCACATACACACGTACGCACGCACACACACACACACACACACACACTCTGCAGAAATACCTCTTTAATACATATTCGTCCTTGCATGGTGTATTGCTGACATATATGGTCTGGAGCCCCTGCTCTTTGCCTCGGGGTTCTTGTTAAGATCCAGAAACGGGTATGCAACGTAATTGGCCCTGATCTGTCATCACGTCTGCAGTCGCTCTCTCACAGACGCGCCGTCGCCTCGCTCTGTTTTGTTTTACAAATACTTTCACGATAATTGCTCCAATGAGCTGCTTTCGCTGGTTCCCAGGTTTCATGAATTCAAGCGTCCTTCCCGCTCCCACCCTTTCACTGTTGAAACTGTTAAATGTAGACGTCTCTTCTACTCCAATAGCTTCATATCTCGAACATCTCGCCTGTGGAACTCTCTTCCTTATTCCTGTTTCCCTGACAACTATAATCTCCAACTATTCAAATGTAACGTCAATCATCTCCAGTTGCCTTGATCTATAGACTATCCTTCTCCACATCCTTTCCTCTTTCACTCCTATCTGCTCTCGTTCCAAATCTTCTGTAACCCCTTGCCTTGATCTATCCACTATCCTTCTCCACATCATTTCCTCTAACAATCCTATCTGCACTCGCTCCAAATCTTCTGTAACCCCTTGCGTGCTAGTGGCTTCCAGCCTTGCTTGGGGTGAAAAGCTTTAAAAAAAATAATATATATCTTTGTATGGCTCGAAGACTGTGTTCAATCATGAATCAAACTGTCGCCGCACGGTGTTGACCTATGTATTTACTTTTATATTTCCATACTCATTTTTCCTGATCTTCTTCCTCTTTAATGCGTCATGTCACTTCAGTATCTAGACGATCATGGCTCTCCACTTACCCCTATCCCTTGTCGTTCCCAATATGTTTTCTACTTTTGCAACTTCTTCCAAAACCCTTTTCTGTCATCCACTTGTTTAAGACCCCTAGATATGTCAAGTGTTGCTTTCCCTTGTCTCTCTCTTCTGTGAGTATCAGATTCCCCTCCTTTCTCATTACGTCTCCCTGAAATTTCAGCTGCCTCTTCCTGATGTTAAGTATAAACTTTCTCCTTTTTTTGCATCCTCTCTAAAACATCATCGTTGCTCGCATGTTCAGTCCATGTCATCCTTAGCATCCTTCTGTAGAACCATACCTCTGTTGCCTCGAGTCTCTTCTTCATTTTTGAGGAGATCGTGCAACATTCGCTGCTGTAAAGGAGGACAGATATCACGTAGCAGTTCAGTACTGTTTTCTTTGTTACCAACGAAATCATCCCGTCTCGTAATACTCTGCCTAGCTTTTGGCATGCGTCTCAATAAGTCTTCGATTCTCAGCGTCGCATTTTGCTTCCTCTGTCAGAATACTTCCCAGATATTTAAATTTCCGCACCTGCTTGAATTTAGTGTCCCCGACCTGTAAATCGCATTTCGAGCTCATATTTTTTTTACTGATGACAATGCATTTTGTCTTCTTGTAGTTTATGCTTAGTCCCTTCTTCTCGCTCTCGTTCGCTACCTGTGGTAATTAAATGATTTTTAAGGAAATTTAAAAACAAAGTGTTACCTCATTTCCGAAGGTTAAAGGAGGGGGGACATAAGGGAGGGATAAAAACAGACTTGTGTGTATGTCTTGATTAAACAATAAATTGTTTGATCTATGTTAAATAGAAAAGCAAGTTCAGAGGTGACTCAGTTAGTCTTTCATGTGACGACAAACCGTACATAGACATGTGATCATTGATGATTGTGGTAAAATATGCAAGCGACAAATTTACCGTGATTGTAGACAAATATGACATGTTCAAATTGTTGAAGAGAGGGTTAATCAGACGTCAAGATAACAGAAAAAAAAATTAAAAAAATATATTCAGGAAGCTTCATAAAAGCCTGAAGATAAAACTAAAAATGTGGAACATCTATATACGATAATAATAATATTAAGTGTACGGCAATACATATCAATATTTAAGCTGAATAAACAAAATAAGGTAACTGCTCGTGTAGAGTAGACCATTATATACTAATAAATTATGTCTATAAGAAATGGTAATATGTATTTTTTAAAAATTTTATCTATATTTTAAGGTAAAAGGTAAACTGTGTCGGCAAATTACAGTTAATTCACTCCTTCGGTTTAACAGTGACTTTTGTCAGTAAATTTAATTATTTTATTGTAATTTTTCATGTAAACATAAGAAGCAGAGTTCATTTAAAGATTTCCAAGTACTATTTTTTTCCAATATTTTCCATTTTACCGGAGGGGTTTTATTAACTTCGTTTAAGTTCCAAAAATATTTTAAAAATGACATCCTATTTCTGTACGCGTTATTGGTGGAAGATAATATATGTTAGTACCACCTAATTTTAAAGGAATTCTTGGTAATTTCGATATAAAATTTTTTAACGGTTGGATTTTTTATTGTAGAAATAGTGCTTAGGTAAACAAGAGAGTCTGTTTGACATCTCTTTTCTTCGGCAGTTGTGAGAATTTCTACAATTAAACTTGTTGGTATTATCTGCGTTTGCTGCTTTAGAATGGCAATTATTACTCAGATTTTTGTATTGATTTAAAATTTTATTATGTTTTTTAGTAATTTTTTCCAGATTATCGGTAGAGCTATAGCTTAGATTTAGGATATTTCTATTAAAAATCTTATTAAGTGGATTATTTTTGGGAAGTGTTTCTCAATTACATAGAGAAACTTCTGCTGGAGCCGTGTAGCAAATGATTTTTCAGCTTTTATTTGTATTCCTAAGATCGCTGTCATGATTTATATATTTGCTGTCGGGGTACTTAAAGCCACTTTTTAAATGCAATGTTATAAAATTTACTATGCTTGTAAGAGGCATCTTCACTAGAAGAGTTATTGCTAATTCTTCATAGAATATGGAATTATATAAAGAGAGTGCGGAAATTCAAGCTACAACGGGCAGGAAGTTGTGGAGAGTCATGATCACCTCCGTTTCGAAATGATACGGAATATAAAAGAAAAGAAAAACTTTACTCTTCCCTTCGATATATCCAAATTGCCTGCACGAACATTGATGCGCTTTTGGACTAATATTCAATAAAATTTGTAAATTGTTTATTTATATAGTTGACAGCGGATAATTCAAAACAAAATGAGAAACCGTGGATAAGAGATACTTTTCACGAGCACCCATGCCCGGATGAGACATTAAAAATCTAAAATCCATTTAATACAGTTAATTATAAAATTTACTTTAAGCTTAACCGTTATAAAAATAAAACCCTGCTTTTCGAACCATTTAATATTCTGAATGGAGTGGGAATTGATAGTTATTAAGCATAACTACATGAGATTTGTGTCGAGTACCCAGTCAGTTGGAAATACGCAGCAATGCTAATAGTTTATGATACTAGCCTGCGATAAATTACTCCTCGGTAAAGCATACGTTTGATATTTTATCATGTTTATTTTAGTCTGAAATCATCACAGACGTCACTCGGTGAGGTTAGAAATCACTACAGTTGTATTCGTTTTGACACTTGCCAGATAACTATTAGTTCAAAACGAGACTCTAAGAATATTTATTAAACCACGATCAGTTCGACATTTGGTCAGATTTTAGTGGGGTAACTGGGCCAGGCTTTCAACTCAGTCTTTTAAATAGCTTGATTGCTGTGAAAGTCAGCATTGAAAGCTGGCTTTCAGTACTGTTTGAATGCCAAACACTTGTATCGATAGGAAATACACAATTACTATATTGAGTATCTGTCTATATTTCTGAGATGAGGTATTATGTACATTATTTACATTATTCGGACTACTGTCCTCATCTTTGTCGCCATGTTTATCACAACGTTTCGGCCGTTGTACGCTCCGGCCTTCTTCAGGTGGTTGAAATGTCGAACTGAACCCTTTATTTCGCTCACTGGAGTAGACTGTTCTAGTTCCACGTGCCATGTTTAATGGATGTCAGTTATCAGTTATCTCCTGTTAATTTCCTTCTGAAAGTTCTCCACTGCCTTAACCGGGTATTGAACTCACACTCTTTGGGTCCTGTCAGTGGATCTAACCAACGCCTTTACCCCCTGTTCCCCTTGAGGACATCTGTGTATGAATTTCTGGGTATTATGACCCTAATGTCTTCAGAAACCATTTTTACCAGTGCTCATATTGCAATTATTTGCTGTTGTCATTTCATGTTTTTACCAGAGCTCATATTGCAATTTTGTTGTTATTATCGCTTTTCTCTGGCACTCCTTATTACTGGTTCCGATATTGTATTCATTTCTATGCTTGTTCGGTTCAGGAGATTTTTGTGGCCTAGCATATGTGCTGATTCCTTAAGTTTACGAATTTTCCAATGGGGTTCCTTGTCTATGATCTCAACCTGATTCCACAGAGTGCGGTGATCTCCCTTCTCTCTCCATATGTGGTCAGCCACGCCTGATTTTTCCATTTCCCCTCGTGTTACAGCTTTCTGGTGTTCTTGAAGCCTCACCTTAAGGGAGCGGCCTGTCTCTCCTTTATATTTCTTTCCGCAGCTGCACGGGATAGCGTACACACAGTCTTTAGTCATGTTCTCCTCTATGGGGGGTCTTACTCGGGAGAGATATCTGCGAAGTGTCGTCAAGCTTTTGAAGGTTGTCCTGATGTTATATGGACCGCAGATCCTTTGTATTTTCTCTGATAGCCCCTTCACATAAGGCAGGCAGACTGTTTTCTGAAAGAAAGGGATCGACCGCTGCTTACAACACCGAGCAAAAGTCATAAGTGGCGACCCAGAGACATTGCATAAAGAATTGGTCAGTATACGTAGTACCCTACAACATGACAACTACCCTGGGTACATGGCAGCAGCCCCCCAAAACTGGGATAGGCGGTTACAAGAAAAGGAGGAGGACAACAACACTCAGAAAATTAACAGGAGATAACTGATAACTGACATCCATTAAACATGGCACGTGGAACTAGAACAGTCTACCCCAGTGAGCGAAATAAAGGGTTCAGTTCGACATTCCAACCACCTGAAGAAGGCCGGAGCGTACAACGGCCGAAACGTTGTGATAAACATGGCGACAAAGATGAGGACAATAGTCTGAATAATGTAAATATTGTACTATATCGAGGCATATAATAACGATATTTGGTAGAGTGTATCAAAATTAGTTTAGCTTTTCAAACATGTCTTCGTCCTGGATATGACGATAAACTACACCCGGCAGCAAAACCCCTCGTGAACCGTGAATAAGGCGTGAACCCTCCTCTTAATTGCTCTTGTTCCCAGATCCACCCTCGCCCTGAGTGGTAGCACCTGTGCAAACAGATAACCCTCAAACTGGGGTCAAAACACGATAAAAATATAAATTTTTTTATCGTAATACATTCTCATAATAAACAAATAATAGTAATAAATTCCCATAGTAAAAAAAATACAAGTAATACATTGTTGAAAGAAAAAAATAAATTTGCCAGCAATACGTATCTGTAACGAAAAAATTATTACCAGCAATACATTTTTGTAAAAGAAATTACTAATTATTACCAGCAATACATTTTTGTAAAAGAAATTACTAATTATTACCAGCAATACATTTTTGTAAAAGAAATTACTAATTATTACCAGCAATACATTTTTGTAAAAGAAATTACTAATTATTACCAGCAATACATTTTTGTAAAAGAAATTACTAATTATTACCAGCAATACATTTTTGTAAAAGAAATTACTAATTATTACCAGCAATACATTTTTGTAAAAGAAAACACTAATTATTACCAGCAATACATTTTTGTAAAAGAAATTACTAATTATTACCAGCAATACATTTTTGTAAAAGAAAACACTAATTATTACCAGCAATACATTTTTGTAAAAGAAATTACTAATTATTACCAGCAATACATTTTTGTAAAAGAAATTACTAATTATTACCAGCAATACATTTTTGTAAAAGAAATTACTAATTATTACCAGCAATACATTTTTGTAAAAGAAATTACTAATTATTACCAGCAATACATTTTTGTAAAAGAAATTACTAATTATTACCAGCAATACATTTTTGTAAAAGAAATTACTAATTATTACCAGCAATACATTTTTGTAAAAGAAATTACTAATTATTACCAGCAATACATTTTTGTAAAAGAAAACACTAATTATTACCAGCAATACATTTTTGTAAAAGAAAACACTAATTATTACCAGCAATACATTTTTGTAAAAGAAATTACTAATTATTACCAGCAATACATTTTTGTAAAAGAAATTACTAATTATTACCAGCAATACATTTTTGTAAAAGAAATTACTAATTATTACCAGCAATACATTTTTGTAAAAGAAATTACTAATTATTACCAGCAATACATTTTTGTAAAAGAAAACACTAATTATTACCAGCAATACATTTTTGTAAAAGAAATTACTAATTATTACCAGCAATACATTTTTGTAAAAGAAAACACTAATTATTACCAGCAATACATTTTTGTAAAAGAAATTACTAATTATTACCAGCAATACATTTTTGTAAAAGAAAACACTAATTATTACCAGCAATACATTTTTGTAAAAGAAATTACTAATTATTACCAGCAATACATTTTTGTAAAAGAAAACACTAATTATTACCAGCAATACATTTTTGTAAAAGAAATTACTAATTATTACCAGCAATACATTTTTGTAAAAGAAAACACTAATTATTACCAGCAATACATTTTTGTAAAAGAAATTACTAATTATTACCAGCAATACATTTTTGTAAAAGAAAACACTAATTATTACCAGCAATACATTTTTGTAAAAGAAATTACTAATTATTACCAGCAATACATTTTTGTAAAAGAAAACACTAATTATTACCAGCAATACATTTTTGTAAAAGAAATTACTAATTATTACCAGCAATACATTTTTGTAAAAGAAAACACTAATTATTACCAGCAATACATTTTTGTAAAAGAAATTACTAATTATTACCAGCAATACATTTTTGTAAAAGAAAACACTAATTATTACCAGCAATACATTTTTGTAAAAGAAATTACTAATTATTACCAGCAATACATTTTTGTAAAAGAAATTACTAATTATTACCAGCAATACATTTTTGTAAAAGAAATTACTAATGCTCTAAAGAAAATGAAATTTCGCCATTAAATGACTCATAAGGAGTTTATATGCCGCTAAGCAAACAAACTTACCTCTACTTATACATATTTAAAGATTATAACTCCGCTATATTATTGAATGTATCATGATCCTGTAAGAGTCTTGAGTACCAAGGAAGAGACTGCCTGTAAAGTTACGACAAGGGCATCAGACGCGCAGTACTTTTGAAAGTATGCATGTCATACCTAACAGGCTTTTCTAGCGTTTGCTAGTGTGCTTTATAGCAAGTTAGTCGACATATTCTTTAGGTTTGGTTTGTTTCGTTTTACGGCATATCAATCTCAGTGGGTTATTTAATGCCATCAAGATTTTTATTATTGGTAATATTTATTTTCCAAAAATGTATTGCTGGTAATATTTTTTCCCCAAAAATGTGTTGTTAATATTGATTTAAAAAAATGTATTGCTGGTAATATTTTTTTTTATAAAAAAATCTATTGCTGGTAATATTTTTTAAAAATAAATTGCTTATAATTTAAAAACAAAATGTATTGCTGATAATATATTTTTCAAAAATGTATTGTTTGTAATATTTTTTTCAAAAATATATTACTGGTAATATTATTTTTTCAAAAACATATTGCTAGCAATATTTTCTTTCAAAAATGTAATGTTGGTAAAATTTATTTTCCATAAATATATTGCTGGTAATTTTTTTTTTCAAAAATGTATTTCTGGTTGTAATGAATAACTCGAGGCGAATAAACTTAAGAAAGCTTTATTCAACTTAAGACAACTGCTAAACGAAAGAAAAAGAAAAGAATTAAGTTAGCTTATGTGTAAGCCTATGAAGTCTGTCCATTACCAAACAGAGGGGGAAGTAGGATGTAGGAATTACTCACAACACTGGTAATAATTATTTTTCAAATCTACATTTTTGGTAATATATTTTTTAAAAATGTATTGCTGGTAATTTTTTTTTTTTCAAAAATGTATTCTTAGTAATATTTTAAAATGTATTGCTGTAACATTTTTTTCAAAAATATATTGCTGGTAATATTTTTTTCAAAAATGTATTTCTTGTAATATTTTTGTTTCAGATCTGCATCGTTGATAATGTATTTTTCAAAAATGTATTGCTGGTAATAATTTTTTTTCAAAAATGTATTGTTGGTAATATTTCAAAAATGTATTGCTGGCAAAAATCTTTTCACAAATGTATTTCTGGTAATAATTTTATTTCAAAAATGTATTGTTGGTAATATTTAAAAACTATACTGCTGTATTGTTGGTAATATTTTTTTAAATGTATTGCTGGTAATATTTTCTTTTACAAAAATGTATTGCTGGTAATTTTTTTCCAAATATGTATTACTGGTATTAAAACTCATTTGTACATTTTCATAGTGTTTTGACCCCAGTTTGGAGGTTAACTATTTGACCATAGCTGGGACCTTAACACTTCTACCCTGGATCCTAGTGGACCCGAGAACGCGAGAAATTAAGAGGTAGTTCCACGCTCCTCAAAACCTCCTGGTCACAGGCCTTGCTGCCGGTCTTAGTTTATCCTCATGCCCTGGATGCGGATGTAGTTTATCGTCTTACCTAGACGCCTGATGTGGGAGGGTGTCTTACCATTTTGCAGAGGTGAAATCGGCGTATTCTGAAGCCATATCTGACAGGGCGACGTATTCTTTAAATTTCAAATGGAATCAACCAAGTTCCTCAGCCACTACTGAGTTGACTTGAACATTTCTCTACGGCGATTTCCACAATCTGAACCTTCAGTTCAGAGTAGTTGCTGATCTCTTCTCGTTAATTCGCCTTTATATTGTAGTCAGCAGCTTTGGTCACATCAATTATTTGGCATTCGTTTTCAGTTGCGTTGAGGAGGACCATATCTGGTATTCGGTGTTCAATAACATTGAAAATTACAGCCTTAGCCTAATCTTTGGCTTGCTTTCTCCTTCAATTTCTCTCAATGGTACGTTATCGTACCATTTCTAAGTACTTGATATTAAGTAGGTTGCGTCAAAATTATTTTAGTCTTCCACTTCATATTTTATTTCATGCACATCTGCAGATTATGACCCTACTCTTCTTCTTCTTCTTCTTCTTCTTCTTCTTCTTCTTCTTCTTCTTCTTCTTCTTTCTAGTGCATCTAAAGTCTTTTTTTGTTTTTTAACTGCAAGGTTTATTTAATGTATATATCTAAAGACGATAATTGCACTTTTATTATCATTGTTGTTGTTGTTTTTTCTCTTTGTTTTGTGTAGTATGACTTGCCTCTCCAAGTCTAAACCAGAGATCTCAAGAGGATTTTTTAATATCAGATGAGATTCTTTTGATATAATTCCCAATGCCTAAAAAAACAGGTATTATTATTATTATTATTATTATTATTATTATTATTATTTCCTTTGATTTACGTCGTATACTAATTTCCTTCTGAGTTCCAACCAGAGACTTAAGGTCAGAAATGGATTGATGGCATTTTCCACTAATCATCTTTGTAAAAAAACAACATGCACACATTTTACATTGAAAAAGCTCTTCGTATGTGTAATCTGTACTTGTGAGTACAATTAATTGTATTTTTTTACACCCTTCACTTAATCTATCGGAACCTTTTCCAATAAATCCGAAGGTTTCAGCAACAATTGGAATTATTAATGTCCTCATGTGCCACATTTTTATATTCCCACTTGAAGAGCCTTGTATTTTGTAAGTTTTTTTTTTAAAGATTTTCAAAGACACGTTACAATATCCAGGGACTGCCGTGTCGATAAAGTGCTTTCTGTTTTTGTGATTTTTGATTACGATGTCTGGGCGATTAGCTTTGATTATTTTGTTTGTGGCGCATTGTAAAGTCCCATACAATTGTTACAGGTCCTATCTTTGTAACTGAGTCTGGATGATGTTCGTACCAGTTTCTTGCAGTTTTCTTCCAGTAAAAGTTGCATATTTTCCAGTGCAGATATTTGCCCACTCTATCATGCCGAGTTTTATATACAGTGTTAACATAGTGCAACCTGATACACGATGGTTAATTGTTTCTAAATATTTATCCAAGAATCAGGATTTCGGGTTAACACAATTTTTTTAGTGTTTGCTTGGTAATTTCTTGTTCGCAAGCTTTGGTGCCGTGCAACAATAATAAAACCTTCGGTTTCAGTTTTTAACCGTGTACTACGTAACCACTGATGGGTACGTGGTTTGTCTACATCAGCTTGTTTAGTATGGACATAGTACTGACAAAGTAGAGGCATATCCTGTCATCGTTTTTTGCATTGGAACATTGCATTTGCTTTCTTTTTAGGTTCTTTGCCGCTGGAGTAGGCACATTATGGTTTATTTGCACTTCTTCGCCCACTTGAAATTCCCTTATGAATTTTCTGGCTTCATTTATTACTGAACAATGATTCTTATTTCTTTCATATTCTTTGAAAAAGATCCTCCTCCATTCTTCTGTAGTTTCCAGGTATCTTTGAAGACCTATTCTTGTAAGACAGTCCTAGTTGAACTAATCCTCTACCTCTTTCGGATCTGGACAAATATAGACGATCAACATCAGCCTTAGGATGATATACGCGGTGGCAAGTGAAAAGATCTCTCGTCTTGACATCCATTCGCTTAATGTTTGTAATGATCCAATTAAGGACGTTGAGACTGTATTATCAACAAGGACAGCGAAAGTGTTTATGGTTGATATTCTGTTTTGTGAATTCAATTCGGTATTTAACACCAGACAGACACGCCTTTAGTATTCTTTTCTTACTTTCTCCTTCATTTGGGCATACTATATTCCATCTGCTCTGACACCAAGGTATTTATAGGCTTCTTCTTCTTCTTACAGTTCCCTGATCTTTGAGACAGAATCTAAATCTATTCAGTGTGTTTTTGTAATTCTCCCTTTCTTGAATGTTACCTTTACACAGTTATCTAACCGGAAATCCATACCAATGTCATCACTAAAACATTATACAGTATTGAGGGTACCATACAACTCATTGTCTCTTTGGCAAAGAGTTTGATATCATCCATGTAGAATAGGTGATTAAACACTTTCTCTTTTACTTTGTATCCATAGTCATTACCATTTACTTAATGAGAAAGTGGGGATTAAGGAGAGTAAGAACAGAAGGGGGGTCAGGGAGTTTCCCTGAAACATTCCTCGTCGGATATTCAAATAATTTTAAGAGGCAGTTCATTTGGTGTAATTTAGGTATAATGTGGTTTTCCACAGTTCCATGCTATATTTGAGGAAATTTACTGTCACCGGGGAGATTTTGTACATTTCCAAAACCTTAATGATCCAAGAGTGTGGCACACTATCATAGGCTTTACGGTAATCTCTCCAAGCTGTGCTGTAATTTCTATATTTTTTCTGAAATTTTCCAGGGTCATTTATTAGTAGTTGATCTTTGCAATCATGTTAATCTCTTCGACATCCCTTCTGTTCCCGGGAAATAATGTTGCTTTCATCGAGAAACGAGTAAGTACAGTTCATCAGGACAGACGTGATCAATGTATATGTGGCGGAGAGATATGTTATTGGCATTTGGATTTTTGGCTACCTTGTCATTATTTATATTTTCTTTACCTTTATATAATACTCCACTGAGTAGATGAGCGGTTACACTCAGTGCAATTTTTTAAAACTATTGTAAACAGGGGCTGCCAGAGATTTTGCAAATTTTCTTGTTCGTAATTCTTATTGTACTGAAGGCTCCAATTATTATGGCAGTAGATTTACCATGTTACATTTTTTTCAATTTCAAGATTTTTATATTTACTTATATTATCATATTCTTTAGTAAAAATATTTTTATTTCATGGTACTCCTATATATATGAGAATACATTTGTATTTGTTTGTAGTTCTTAATCACAATATCTGGTACATTAGCAATATTGACCGTTTCCTTGTAAAGAAATATTCGGTATCCTTTGATCGATTATTGGCCATTATATGTAGAACAGACATAATTAATATTACAATTAACGACGTAACTCTGTCAGCATTTTGCAACACTTTCAGAAACGGAAGATTTCAGAAAAATACAAAGACAGTGTTTACAAATGTTGAACAATATTTTGACAGTATGTTTGTTTTTTTTTCTTGTAAATTATAGATAAAACAATAAGTATAAAAGTAGGCAAGTATAAAAACAAGTCTTTCTTAATAAATTAGCTAACAAAAACATAAAATAAAGAAAAACTAAAAATACATTTCAATTACTTGTTCTTATCCCCGTATACTTTTATAATTTTAGTTTTATACATATTTTTCTATATATATGGTAATGAGGAAGGCATCATTCTAACAAGCCATTTTTAAAATAAATTATAACAATGTTCAACGCAAAAGGCCAAGGATAAATCCCCACAACAGAGCCGTAAAGCTAAGCTCCATCACAGGAAGTTAATGTTATGCGTATGCTGGAATCGTCTGATAAAATTCATTTATTGTTTTTAAAACACAATAACACAATAAATGCACTTTTATATGCTCAGTAACTGCAACGTGTCCATAGAAGTTTGGTCAAAAATCGCTCTGTGCTTGTCGATAGGAACAATATTGTTATCTTCCATGACAACTCAAGGATGCATACTTTGAGAGTAAGTCAGAAAAAAAGTTTGAAACTCGGTTCGTCAGTTCTACCTCAACCCCGTATTCACCCGACCTTGTCCCAACCAATTATTACATTTTTCAGTCGCTGCAAAACGCGTTTATGTGGAAAACCTTGTCTAAAAGAAACTAAATTCAAGAGTTTGTCAAAAACATTTTCACATCAAGACCTTCAGAATTTTACTGAAGCGATATTGAAGAGCCACCTGATGAGTGATAAGAAGTCATTGTAAATAACGGTGAATATATAACTCCATAAATTCTTGGGAATAAAACTGATAAACTAAAACGGATATTATTTATGACTCAACCTAATAACTTCACGTCATTGAAACTAAGATAAAATACAATTATCTCTCTCTATAAAAGGCAGAATATGTGTTTTTTGTGTAACGAATGCACGGCCGCAATGTTCGACGGATTTGCACCAAAATTTACATGCACATGCTTCAAGTTAGCGGGAAGGCCAAAACCGACTTTGCATTTCCCAACTTCCATCGATAGTGGAAGTAATCGATTTTTTCATGCTTCTACGGTAGTTTTCATGTAGTTTGCGGCCATTTTCCACTGGCCAGAGTGATAGTCTATAGCTGGCTGCCACTAATGTTAACCACCATGCTAGCATGCAAAAAAAATCGATAGCTGCATTCGTCACAAGTTGGAAAAATTTTAATCTGCATGGCACTTTACTCCAATTGGCTCATTCGCTTCCTTAAAATCAACGTTGATTCTGATTCCGCAGAACTGGGTTGGGTGTGAAAAAGTATTTGTTGTTAACATTCTTTTTTCATTCGGTTTTTCCAGTTACGAGTCCTTTTTTAAAGCTGATCGTTTTGTTTTCATTTTGTTTAGTTCTTTTTTCGTAACAGATTTAATGTTTAGTATAGAGCTTAGAAAAAATTCGCAGTGTGAGATAGACAAGAAGTAAGGCATGTAGCAACATCAGCACGGCAAAGGGCACTCCTTTAAAGGCAAGGAAGGACAAAAATATTTTAAGTCAAGTGATAGCGATTGCTGTATGAGTCGTACGATTTTTGAACCAAGCACGGGCAACGCCGGGCCATGCTGCTAGTCGGATATATTTAATAATTCGAGGACTTGTATTTGTATCAATAGACAACTTATCCACGATTGGAAACTTACTTTACATATAGTTTTTCAATTTTTTAAAAATATGGTGTCAACCTACAAAAGGAAAGATCTCCCATGGTCTATGTACACATGATGGTATAATAAGAAGACTGAATCAAGTGTTGTATGAAAATAGAAACGCCAGATCAGGAACAGCTGATACTCTTGAACACGCTAAAGAGATAGGTTCAAAAGAAGAAACAAAGGCAGAATATGACTGCTGGATACATTAAAACGCGTCAAGTTTTCACTGCTAAAACAAGTGGAGGAACGAGAAAAGAATGTTTTTGCTATATGAAAATACATTTTCCCTTCAGAAAAAGAAATAAGGATTCTCGCTTTTCAATGTGCCCGAAAAAATAAAAACAACAAAATATTTGATTTATAACTTCTCAGTCATGGGAAGAAAACGGACGCACTGATTCAGACGAGCTTGCTTTTTTTTTATTCAAAATTATTCAGACGTGTGTCTGTGTCCATAGGTTGGGTTCGAACCACAAGTTCTAACGTAACCAATGTTGCTTAGTTCCTTAGGCGAAGTTATTGATTGCGGTGAGTTTCAAGCACAGATGAAACTGCGATGGAATTGGTTATAAACCTAGGCATAGTTTGCCAACGAAAAGCACCCCCCCTAAAAGAAAACCCCAGGATATATCGATTCTATTGAGAATGGCAGGTTAGTTTATTATATATTGATGTCTGTGTTATAGCATTTTTGTTAAATCCATTTTGATCTAGCCAAGAAAGAACTTAATGTGCACTTTATACGAAATGAATCATTTGGCTATATTGGTGGAAGACGGATAAATAAAGAATTCTTTCTAGAAGCCATCAAGCATTTTGGGAAGAATATGCATTGGTTGAACAAAGGAAAAGTTAGTTTTCACCCTGCTTGGCCACCGCGTGTCTAACATTGAATTTGAAATGTTTGATTTGACGAAGAAATTCAACTACTGTTACTCAGATTTTCATTAAATTTGGTAGAGTCATTGACCGTAATTGATGTAGCGAGACAAAGTTGCTGATCCTTACACGACGTCGAAGTGCCTGACACGTGGAATTATACGTGAGTGAATGTATGTGAGTGAATGTCAGTGATACTTTTGGAAATGGGGAAAAGAACAATAAGAAAAGAATGACAAAATTAAACAAAACTTTACTAACATCATTCCACACAATAAGATGCAAAAAATACTTAAAAATCATCATCAGTAGTAAATCTTAGTCATCAAAGGGTAAATTATTAGGTAGATTCTGCCTACAATTGGGAATTTGTGAATTTTACCCTGTTCTCACAAGGTTTTGAACTGGAATAATGTTATACGTTCACCCAAAGAAAAAGTTGTATCAGCTATAGATACATCGGTGTTAGTTTTTTTTTCTTTTCATTTGATAATTGCCCATTTTCTCACTTTTCAGTTTTCTCTAATAACCTTTCGGCTTCTTTGAAATTTGTTATTATTTTACAGGCTGTGTATATTTCATCTCCTTCACTTATATTCTTTTCATGGATGTCGACAATATTAGCTGACCCGAGCTTTCTTCTGATCTTCACTACATCAGCTCACGGTTTTAACACTTACGAATATATCGGTGTTGTTAGTTTTTTCCCCTTTTTTCTTTTGATAATGGCTTCTTTCACCTGTTCATTTTCTCTGAAATGAATTCACTGGATGGGCTCAGGTGATACTTTCTATAAAGTTCAAACTTTTTGAAAAAAATATTCAGCTGATAAATTTAGATTAAAGGGTACGTAGTGCTTTGACCAATCTAGGCCTCCTATGAAAGCAATGTAATATCCATTTGACCCATATACTGAAGTTCAAATGAAATACTTTCTCTCGAAGTAATTCCAGATCGAACATGCCCTACATTATTTCATTGTCACCTTGATACAACGTTGCAGTAAATCCATATCCTTTGCATAAAGAATTTGAAATCATATGCCTCGTACCTGTGCTGTCAGTATTTGTTGACACGTATATCTTCAATTCAATGAAAATGTTACTTTCTTCCACAGAGAAAGCTTGAAAAAAATGAAGGTCTTCTTAGATCTCACTGCACAATTTCTTCTTATAAAATTACTTATTAGGAAGGGGATTACCACCCTATCACGTTGAAACACCGGTTCCCGCACGATCATCGAAGTTAAGCAACGTAGAGGCTATTCAGTATCTAGCTGGGTCACCGCTTGAGAAAACAAGGTGCTGTAAGCTTGGATTTGCGGGTGCGGTAATTGATAATTCTTAATCGGAGGGCGAATTCTAATTCCAGTTGGGTTCGTTATACTAACTTATGCGCAAATCCCTTGTGAAAGGGATGAATCCACCTCTTCTCCCCCCAAGCAATGGGTTAATCAGTAAGACTTTTATCAATAAAGCTATTATTACTTTCTCAAAAGATAAAATTACTTACAAAATATTTACATTTCGATATTAAATATCCAATAGAGTTCGGTATACTGCTAAAACAAAACAAAAGAATCATTAAAAACACACTAACACCCTGTGACCGAAAGTAACATCCTCACTTCTTGCAATTGACATTAGCTATCTAGACTATTCTGGAGTTTTTAACCTTCCTTTGCAAAGTATTTTGTTGTTTTGTTGTTTTACATGCATTAAGTTTATGAATATTTGTCACACTGGAGTAGGTTCGATCCTCACAGGGTGCTCTGTCGTGAGGCCATATTTAAGCTAGTAAACTACTATAATCCCAAGTCCTACCAGGTGGACACAATATTACGTTATTTTTACTTAAGTGAATTTGATATTACTATGGATACTTTTCCTTTTGTAAAATGGTATATTTCTCTATTATAACAATATACCCACATCTGTACCACATCATAGGTGAACCAAACAACGTTAATCGTTGGTTCAATTGGTACACATTTTTCTGAATGTTTAAATTATAATAAAGTCAACTTAATTAATGTTTCAGATTAAACCGCACCACCCAAAGGAAATCTCTTTTCTAGAGTAACATTTGGTCATAACTACGCTTTAATTAATTCCTCTTAGAGGAATTTAGAAGAATCTAAGTTAAAAATGGTTCATCTAGCCTCGTTGTCTCGCGTTTTGATTGCTTTTTATCCAAATGTTAATTCAGATTATAACTCAAATATGCGGATATTCAAATTCACGTCACTCTTCTCCTGAGGAGAGCTGGTTGAATGCGGAAGATAAAGTATTGTCAAAAATAATTATTAATTTTAGATCAAGATTTACTTTCATCTTCTTTTTATTAGATAAAGCATTGTCAAAAATAATTATTAATTTTTGACTAGTATTTATTTCATCTTCATTTTTATTTATGAAGAATTGTCAAATATTATTATTAATTTTAGATCAAGATTTACTTTCATCTTTTTATTAGATAAAGCATTGTGAAAAATAATTATTAATTTTTGACTAGTATTTACTTTCATCTACATTTTTATTTATGAAGCATTGTCAAACATTATTAATTTTAGATCAAGATTTACTTTCATCTTTTTATTAGATAAAGCATTGTGAAAAATAATTATTAATTTTTTACTAGTATTTAAATTCATCTACATTTTTTATTAGATGAAGCATTGTCAATCCTTATTATTAATTTGGGTATAGTATTTACTTTGATTGTCCCTTTTAATAATGAAGTATTCTCAACGATTATTACTAATTCACCTGATCATTTAATTTCCCGACCTGTCTGCTAACTGCTGTAGATACAAGGCCCGAGTAAAAGTTACGATAAAATGCAATTAACATGAAATTAAATACACGTAAAAGTTAATAAAAATCGAAGAATAATTTAGGAAATATTTTTAGTATACAATTAATTATTTAGATGGGTATAAAAAAATTTAAATCTCATCTGAGACCGGCACAAGGCCATACGAGTAGAACACTCAATGAGAATCGAACTCATGAAAGTTTTAAGAATTTACAAAACCTGCTTTCCACCTATTGCTTCAATAAGAGATACACGATCTTATTTTATGTCTCTCGTCCCTTCAGGATGTCGATGACTCTGGTTCTCCACCATTTCCTGTTCCTTGTAGCGCAAAGCAATGTCTGACTCATTACCATAGCTCTTTTTCTTCGTTCTGCCATCCTTTCAAGCAAAATTGTTAGGTCACTTGCTCAATGTCTTCCTCTTTCCTTCAATATTGTGTGTTGAATTTCTTAAGCTCTCATTACACCCGTTTTGTTGTGATTTTAAATATAAGCATCCTTCTAATTGATCTTTTCTTTAGAACTTCCTCCTTGCTAAGTGTTCTTGTATTCTCAGTATTTGTTTGTAGAATTACACCCTTTGCTGCTTAAATGATGTTATTTTCTCATTTAAAAACAGATATAAATCCTGTTTGAACTTCAGTTATAAAGCATTGTGAATAAGTTGTAAATTATTCAAAGCAGGTTTATTATGACTTTGTTTTGCCCGTTGTATTCTATGGACTTCCTTACACGCCCACTGCAGACATCAATGAGTATAATTTCTCTCCATCACACCCCAAAAAATTATTCTCATTGGAATAGTGGCGAAATATAACTCCTTGATGTCTGCAGTAGGCATGTAATGAAGGCCATATAACAAAACGGACAAAACAGATAGTGAGAGAGACAGACAAAGAGAGAGAGAGAGAGAAAGGGAGAAAGAAAGAATAAAATAAAAAAATAAAAATAAATCATCATTGAAATGAGGCAGGCTTGTTCTAAATGGGCGAAGAGTAGGGTATGGGAAATATAAAATGTATTTCCGCTTGGCTTTCAAAATAGTCTTAAAAGTTACAATTAGCGAAATTAAAAAAATTCAGCGTTATGTAAAAGTAACTTTACGGGTTATCTATAGTGTAATTAACAAGAAATAATAGCGTTTTTTTTTTCAGAAGTAGCCAGAAATGGACAAAGAAATTCAAAAGTATCTGGAAAAAAAATCAAGAACTGTAAAATTAAACCAATACTAGCGCGGTAAGTAGCTGAAAAATCCACAAGAAGCGACATTAAATATATATTATGTGCCTAATATAAAATAGACATAAAATATACAAAACATGTAAAATATACATAGTATATACATAATATAAAATAGACATAAAATATACAAAACATATAAAATATACATAGTATATGCATAATATAAAATAGACAAAATATACAAAACATATAAAATATACATAGTATATGCATAATATAAAATAGACATAAAATATACAAAACATATAAAATGTACATAGTATATGCATAATATAAAATAGATATAAAATATACAAAACATAATGTTGTCGATTCCGGGAATGGAATCCTGCACAAATAAATAAAAAAACGCCAGTAATTGAGATAGAAAAATAAATGTATTAAATGTAAGAATACAGACTTGAAGTGAAGATTAGTAGTCCAGGAATGCGGGTTAGTAGAAAGTATATGTACAAATCTCTGTGAGTGAAGCCGTAACTATCTCATTCTCTGGACTCTCGTATGACTCTCTGTGAACACCCTGTGTCTGTCTCCGTATCTCTCACCGTGACTCAAACGTATCTCAACGTGCAGGTATTCTCTTTGTCAGTATAAGTAGACTTTGGACGAGATCATCTTGTGTAAAAGGGATCTGCCCCATAACACATAAAATATACATAAAATATGTAAAACATATAATATATACATAATATAAAATATAAAATACCAAAAAGATACGAAATATACATAAAATATGCAAAACATAAAATATACATAATATATACATAATATGAAATATACATGAAATATACAAAACATAAAATATACATAATATAATATACATATAATATGTATAATAACAGCAGGCCTTTAAAAATAGCTGAAAATTTAATGAGTAAGGAAATTCAAAATTTCCTCGTGCTTAGCAAACAAAACTAAACGAAAATAAGTCACGAATGGCGAAGTTCCAAATTCACTAGCAGATTTCTTTTTAAAATAGCACAAAGCTAAAATAAACTAATGCTGCTATTAAACACTTACTAGCGCTGTGCTGTCAAAAGTAACTGAAAAAGTAACAAGTAGCGAAGTTTAAAATATAACATCGTTTTATAAGTTGCCGAAAATCACATGCTGTGAAATCTAAAATTTACATGAACTGGCATTTTTTAAAATAGGTCGAAAATATCACAAGTATAGAAATTAAAAGTTTACAAGCCTTGTGCTTTTTAAAGCGTTACATAAAGTCAAGCATCTGTCTATATTTCTGAGATGTGATATTATGTACACTATTTACATTATTCGGACTATTGTCCTCATCTTTGTCGCCATATTTATGACAACGTTTAGGCCGTTGTACGCTCCAGCATTCTTCAGGTGGTTGGAATGTCGAACTGAACCCTTTATTTCGCTCACTGGTGTAGACTGTTCTAGTTCCACGTGCCATGTTAAATGGATGGCAGTTATCAATTATCTCCTGTTAATTCTCCTCTCCAAGTTCTCCACTGCCTTAACCGGGTATTGAACTCACACTCCTTGGGTCCTGTCACCGGATCTAACTAACGTCTTTATCCACTGTCCCATGTGTTCTTAAGGACACATGGCACAGTGGATAAAAGCGATGAGGACAATAGTCCGAATAATGTAAATAGTGTATAAAGTCGAGTTCGGAAATTTAAAATTTCGTAGCATTAGGCTTTTAAATTGTAAAATTATGTGGATGAGGTTAAAGGAAAATAAATGTAAGTTTAAGCATTTACTCTAAGTAGTCATGGTTAAAAAATAGATTTCTTTTGTAATAAGTTGCAAAGAAGAGAATACCTAACAAACGGCTTCCAATATATCATATGTCTGAAATGAAACTTATAAATATCTGATAGCCCTCTTGTTCAGAAGACACCCACCGACATTTGAAAAATGCCCAACAGAAAACTAAAAAGTAAATGGTAGACAGTTGAAGACAATTGTCCCGGCTATCAGGATGAGACAAGGCTTGAGTAGTATACAACTTATAAATATCTGATAACCCTCTTGTTCAGAAGACACCCACTGACATTTGAAAAATGCCCAACAGAAGACAATTGTCCTGGCTATCAGGATGAGACAAGGCTTGAGTAGTTTGATAAGATCAGCGGACTCTTAAGTATCTTATTCCAATAATGGTGTAGGTTCCGATTCTGTAATTGGCACCAGTAACCACCCCGACAAAAAAGTAATAAAATATTAAAATATAAATTAAATAACGGAAAGGTGACGCATTCCAAAAGATGGGCAGATTATTGCGAGGCAAGAGGATTTCATTGATAACAAAGAAAAGAATACTGAGCTATTACGTGACATCTCTCCTTCTTTACGGCAGCGAATGTTAGACGATTTCATCAAAGATGAAGACGAGACTGGAGGCGACGGAGATGTGGTTCTACAGAAGGATGCTAAGGATATCATGGACCGAGCGTGTGAGCAACGATGAGGTATTAAAGAGGATGCAAGCAAGGAGGAGGCTTATACTTAACATCAGGAAGAGGCAGATAAAGTTTCTGGGACACATTGTGAGGTAGGACGGCCTGGAGAATCTGATACTCACGGGTCGAATAGAGGGAAGAGAGAGACAAGGGAAAACAACGCATGACATACCTAATGAGCTTAAGTGGATGACAGAACGTGGTCAAGGGGAGGTAGTAGAGGGAAGGAACTTGTTGAGAGCTGCGAAGGATAGAAGGTGGAGAGCCTGATCGCCTACGTCCTGAAAGGACATGGCACATAAAAAGAAAATAAATTGTAGGAAACGATTTCGTTTACCAAAGTAGCTTTGAAGCGAACTTAAGTGCCATTTTCTTCGAGAGTGAATTCTTGGACATAGCCAAATATGAATTAAAGAGAAAGTTTCTCACTCAACATTTCTGGCTTTTAGTTAAACGACGTGCCTGAAATTGCTAGTAATGCGTGAGTAAAAATGTTGTAAGTCTTTCTTTCTCTCTCTCTCTCTCTCCCTCTCTCTCTCTCTGTCACACACTCACTTCAGCTCCATCTTTTACTGACAAGTAAATACTAGAATTTCTCAACTAAGGAAAATAAAAGGAATCACTTATATAGTAGAATTTATCTACTAAATATAATAAAAGCACTCCGTTCAGACTATATGAGCTGTGTTGTTTAACAGCATGAGAAGGAAATGTTCTCCCTTGTAAGAGGCAGAGACGGACCAACTTTTATTATGTTATAATTATGTGAATTAAGTTGTTTCAGTAGAAAATATTTGTACTGACAATAATCAAGTCAGAAGTCTCCAATGCTAACAACTTACCATAGACTACAGGATTTTAGGTTCGCATTTTATACATGGAGTATAGGAGGACCCCCTATATTTTCTTTTTGGTGAGCTGAGATTTTTAGGGTTAGAACGCCGCCTTGTACGCCGACATATGCGGTATTATGTGCTAGTACAGTGGTCCCAAGAAAGCAGTGGAAACTAACATGATGAAGCAACCAATTAGCCAACATCAGGAAAAGTACAACGGTCGCCAAATATCTTTTCAAGTTACGATGACTATTATCAGACGCACAATGAACCAGGGACTTACAGCAACCTAACCAATCGCATATCAACCAAATTCACGATTGATCATCCTACATAAAATGTTGTGATAACGTCACAAAATGAGTCATAGACAGGAAAATACGATAAGTAAGGAAATATCAAAATTTACTTGCACTTAGCTTTTCAAAAAAGTCACAATTACCCAAATTTAAAATTTACAAAATCTAGGGTTTAAAAGCAGCTCCCCGAAAGTTACAATTAGCGAAATTCAAAATTTATTAATGATGTACTTTCAAAATGTGCGGATCTACCCTTGGTGACTAGGAGGCTACCTGCCAATGTCCCTGGTGTCCTTAAACAGCACTGAGTGCAAAATTACCTCAGTAATTTCTGAGGTGAATCACATGTTACAGATTGTTTCGGATAAGTTTCCTCGTCTCACCACATTTCAAGCTGAAAACAAACAAAATAAAAAAACGGTTGTCGTTCGATCAGCGTGGTTAAGCAGCGTCAATTCCGGTTAGTAATTAGATGAGGGATCGCTTCGGAACACTGGGTATTGAAAGCAACCTACTACGCTCCAAAATATATTTAACTTTGAATAACCCACGCAGCGTTGATAAACCGTCAAAAACAAATCAATCAATCTTGTCACGTTGATTTAATTTAAATATGGCAACATTCAGTACTTTATCATCATCATCTTTTTGTACCACATGATATTGCTTTATGCAATAACAGGGCAATCTATATCTGCCTATGAACAATTGAGAAGGGTCTAACTGGTTTCCAGATAATGGAGACCGAACCACTTCATTCAGCTTCAGCCTGGCCATCCTCATAAAATGAAGGTACGGCCATCATCAAAATATGCAGCACGTATTTTTCAACCTTTATAAGCTTAGCTGTGTATGACACAAGAAAGAAGAGGGATAAGCGAATCCGCTAAGCGAAAAGTCCTGCATGTTTTTTAACATCTGTATATGAAATCCAGTTTTGAATCGGGTTCATCAGTGTCACTAGTTTGTCACCAGGGAAAAATACATGCATGTATGTATGTATGTACGTTTCTTTCTTTCCTTCCTTCTTTCTTTCTTTCTTTCTTTCTAGATAGATAGATAGATAGATAGATAGATAGATAGATAGATAGATAGATAGATAGATAGATATTTATAGTGAAACAGTGTTGCACAGAAACCCAATTTTTCTCAGCAAACCGCGAAGAATTTAGAAGGCGGTATCAGTTTGCAAAGTGGGCTAGGTGTTTTTTTTATTGTGAATTCCAGATATTTTGCGAAAAGCAAAGAATACACGATATGAAAAATCCCTCTCCGTCAAAAAACAACCCAAAATAAAATAAAAAAACAAAAAAAAAACAAAAACAAACAAACAGCAAAACAAAAATAGCAATCAAACAAAGAAACCAGGAAGAGAAATCTCCTGACAAAGAATCTTAAATATTATTCAAAAGTATTGAGAGTATTTCAAAAACGTTTCTCTTCTAGGTGCAGATTAGTAGGAGTGTTGTTCTTTTTATTCGGGGTTACTCAGGGTGTAAAAAGCATATTTATAAAGGAGAGAGGACAATAAAAGAACAGGGTTCAAGGAAACACAATGTTACGACTGACGTTGCGTTTACATATTTGAAGATCGTTTATTGATAGGAAAGCAAGATGCTTGGAGAGAATTTGACAAGTGAGTGGGACATAGAAGAAAATAATAGCATACAATTTATAATTACATCTAGCAATCTCAATAATGAATTTATATGACCTAGCTGCCAGTCTCGTGCTTCGCTTAAATTCGAATTAAGTTTAATTTTAGGTACAAAGGGGAAAGTTCATCAGAGCAATTGCCACGAGAAGATTTATAGAAAATATGAGGGAAGCTATGTTATTTCGGTGGGAAAGTGAATAAATCCTTGACACCAGGTCACGACCGGTGAGTATACGAAAACATTAGCGGAACGTCAAGTTAAACTGACCGCTGCTCTCGAAAATCTTCCAATCAGTGGTTAACTGGGGCAAGAAATGCCATTTAAATTTTAATGCCTCCAAAACTAAACTGCTCTCATTTAGCCGCCAGAGAGAAACCATCATGATGGTTGATGCTCGAGAATGGGAAAGCGTCTCACTGTGCCTTGGCCTCACGTTATCGACAGACTTGTGGTGCAACAACTACATTGAATCCATTGTTGCATCTACTGCCAGGGAAGTTGGGTCACTGTGTAGTTCCAGAAAGTTTTTCTCGTCAGAGTCCACATGTACAAATCTACCATTCGTATTGAATACAGTTGCCATATCTGGTCAGGTGTCGCTGCTGTTCATCACGAGGTTCTCGATAAAATCCAAAGAAATATATGCAATGTAATCAATCCAGACCTGGAATTTCGACTTCAGTCACTTTCTCACAGACGTGGTGTAGCTTTGATCTGTCTTTTCTATAAATATTTTTATAGGAGCTGCTCGGAAGAGTTATTTTCCCTGGTGCTCCCACTACATGAATTTAACCCTAGAACACTAACCATCAATTAAAGTTTCACCGCTACTAACCATAGGTATATCATACCCGATTTTGAAAATATCAAAAAAAATGTTAAATATAAATCTTTATTTGAAATATTTTACATGCAGGCACTTCAAACTTTGTACTTTGGTTTAACATTAATAGGAACTGAAAAACATTATTTAGGTAAGAAAATACGGTACTGAAAATTGTAATTAAAAATATGAAAATTTGCGCTGGGTACTATATACCCATGGTTAGTGTTCTAGGGTTAAGTGTGCTACTAGATTCGCATCTAGCTCCCGCCCTTTTACTGTTGAAATAGTTAAATGTAACTGCCACTCCAACAGTTTCTTTTCTCACACCTTCCCGACTGCAGAACTCCCTTCCTCTTACTTGCTTTCCTATTAATTACAATCATCAAACATTTAAATGCAACGTAAACCGCCATCTTCTGTTGACTTGAACTACGTTCATCTTTTATCCTTTCCTCAATCCCTCGCTATACACAAACTTCTCTCTCACTTTCACTCTCTGTAATCCCCTGCGTATTAGTGGCACTCAAGTTTTGTTTGGAGTGAAATGCTTAAAAAAGGAAATAAACGTAGATAAATTCTACACAAAATTCGAGGCATTTATAGGGTTTTCCGTAAACTTCTGAAAAAATACATCGTCATTGTATAAATCTGAAATGTGAATATACCTTATACAAACACACACTGTTTATCCCTCACCCCCATATATATATATATATATATATATATATATATATATATATACATATATATATATATATATATACACACATCGTGCTCACAAAAATACAAGTCCATTTTCATTCGCAATAATATCTATAGCGTGTTCGTTAACCTGGTATTTTATAACATGCAAGATCATCAGTTTGCGTCCAAAATGATTCAAAACGTTCTACTAAGCTGGCATCTCGCTCTCACCCTTTCACTGTCGAAACTGTTAAATGTAGCCGTCACTTCTACTCCAATAGCTTCATGTCTCGCACCTCTCGCCTGTGGAACTCCCTCTCCTTTTCCTGTTTCCCTGAAATCTATAATCTCCAACTATTCAAATGTAATGTCAATCGACGTCTCCAGATGCCTTGATCCATCCCCTATCCTTCTCTTCATCCTTTCCTCCATCACTCCTTCCTCTTTGCTCTCGCTCCAACTCTCTGTAACTCCTTGCGTGCTAGTGGCTCCCCCCCCCTTGCTTGGAGTGAAACGCTAAAAATAAACAAAAAAAATATCTTTGTTCTTTTTTCTCTCTTAGCTTCTTTAGAAGCTAAGAGAGAAAAAAGAACAAAGATATTTTTTTTCCTCCAATAAGGAGTTATTTACATTCAGACTAATGTCAATATCTTTTTGGTTGTTATCACAATTTTGGGACTGATGTGACGCCCGAGCTTCTTCAGGCGCTTGTCGATTCAAATAACATTCATTATTATGAACAGTCCCCACCCCTAAGGCAGTCATAGGAGGCCATGAAGTTACTATTTTTCGAAACTTTACCATTTACATTGACAGACATATGGGAGCTAATAAAATAGGTACCGTGATTAAAATCTACAAGGAAAAAGAAAAGAAAAAAAAACAACCTTTTCGTACGTATGACCCACTCTGCCACATACACAAGTGTGAATCATCCTCATTCCCTTCGTATTCTATTACATACCGTACATATGAACACTAATGGGTGTGCACCAATCCTCATAAATACACTGGACACTACCGTAAGTGGGGGTAATATGCTGTCTAAATAGTCTAGCACTAGCAGTAGTTCACCTATGTCACACTGCTGGCGTGTATTGTATTTTGTTGATGCCATAAAGATTACTATTTCATTTCCAACCACCGTTTTGGTTATTCTTCATTCAGTAACCATTTCTAGGTTGCAAAATATTCCATTAATTAGAAGGAAGTTCCACCCGGACAACTTCTTCAAAATAACTGTTGCTTTCTGGAACAGGCTCACTACAACATTGATCTCTCCAATTCAAGGCTTAATCATTATCTTTCCTGCATAACCCCATGGACTTCTCTTATTGCCTTTTCTTATGCTTATGCAATACCACACAGTGACCCTCTACCTTGAGTGGCTCTTTCTCCTTGTATTGGGCGAACATTAGTATAAAAAGTGTCAAGTACACTTTAATATCAGAATTTTCGCAAATAGAATCTTACAAGACGAAAGAGAACAACAGATAATACACAGAAATTTCGAATGACAACCTCCTGACCAAAAAAAAAAGACTTGAAGCAACAGAAATATGATCTGCAGAAGGATGCTGAGGATATCACGGAGCAAATATGGGAGCAACGACGAAGTTTTAAAGAAAATGGAAACAAAAAGGAAACTTATACATAACATCAGGAAGAGACAGTTGAAATTTCTAGGGCACGTAATTAGAAAGAGGGCTTGGAAAATCTGATAACCACGGAACAGATTGAAGAAGTGACAAAAGAAAACAATGTATAACCTGTTCAGTGAGCACGCATAGATGAATAGACGAACACGGTTTAGGAGAGATAACAAAAAGAGAAAACTTACAAAGGACTTTAATTGTGGAGCGCCATTATCGACTACGTCCTGAAAAAACACGGCTCATAGAAGAACAACAAGAAGCTCCGCGGTTAAAAATTCAATGTACTCTTTCTAAACTGGTTACAATACAATGCTAGAGATCCAGTCTACCCTACTATTTAACAAAAAGCTAAAGATGAAAAACTCCACAAACTTCTGTTCCAGCCCAGTATTAGGTCTATACAAAAACTTCCAGTAAAATAATCTTATTTTCAAGTGGTTATTCAGACACTAATCTTCAAAAAGGACGCTGAGAAACTTTAAACACACCTAAAATTAATGACGGCTTACGTAGCAAACAGCTTGCACGACTTTTCCTGTTTGAGGGAATAAACGTGACGTTTAAAAAACATTACTTAACGCCTCAATAAAATAGTCCCTTGGGGGAAAAATATGCTCATATATTTCATGTTTGTAACCGGATTTTTGAAGCGTCGGTATTCCTATAATTTTACCGAGTTATTTAGTAGGGGAAAAGAAAAAAAATACTCTGAATATGAGAAATTTGTCTCTGGATCCTGTTATTGTATTTGACAATATCAGTCAGAATTATTCAATAATAAATAGAATAACCCTAATTTCTCTGTAATGTTTACAATGATTTCAGACCGCTGAAAATATATTTCTCGTTGATTTTCTGTATCAACAGTAAAATCTAATATCCCGTCAAAATACCAGTTCTGTTGGTACCATATATCCCATTATTAAATACCGAATGGTTGAGTCATTAGTGGCTAAACCGCTTTCCCCACCAGGTTTTTTCTGTTGACGGAGCTGGCCACACACCCGACGGGATAAAAAAAACAGGAGCTGTCAAAGGGCAGATGCAGTTTCTTTTTAAGTTCAACGGCCTTCAAGCACAATAGGGCAGACGATGCTCCATAGTTAAGTATGTAGCCTGTTTATTAGAGGACATCGGCTGTAGTTTGACCCGGTAAAGATTGCCCCAATTGCTTTACGCTTGTTTAAATACCTCTCAAGCTATCAACCCAGGTAAGTGGAGGAAACCGGTCTGGTGCTCAGCTGCGCAAAAACATTACAACTATAACCGGTGAATCGACTGATGATGATCATAAAATCATTTACAGTGATTTTTACACGATACGTATAATGACACTACTTCGTCAGTAATGCTTGAATTAATTCATGACCAGCGACAATGAATGTGCTTCCTAATTCTCCATCGTTTCTAACTAAAGTAATTTGCAACGCGTTTACGTCAGATATAGAATAACCCTTGACAGCGAATAGGGTCTTCCCTTATTTCCCTGCAATTTTTGTAATCTTTCCACCCCAAGCAAGGTAATAATGCCACTGAAATGTAAAAGGCTACCGGAAGTGAAAGAGATTTAATGAGGAGAAAAGACAAGAAAAGAACAGGATTGTGGAAAACAGAAGCTGGTGATTGATATTGCATCTAAATTTTTAAAGAACGTAAGTGGTAGAGAAGCAAGAAACCGACAGAGAGTCCCACAGACGAGAAAATAAATTATTATAATAGAACGTACGGTTAAATGTAACTATTTCTTCAGTAAAAAGATGAGACTTATTTGCCAATCGACTACTTCGCTTAAACTCATTCTGTCGAGGTACTGGAACAATTGCCGTGAACATATAGAAAAGACAGATGGAATCGACATCAAGGCAGTGGGAAAATGACGGAAGTCCCCATTGCAGTTTTATCATTCTCTTTCACGCCCAGTAGCCCCTTTTATTTGCATTGGTCGACACAATCGCGTTAGATTGGCGAATCGATATTTCTTCTTCTCTTGCCATCGATATGTTATATGAGTGTCTAATTCTCCAAGCTCACTTTTTCTCATTATCCGCGCTTGAAAAGTAAACTATCTCTTACGTATTCTTAGCATAAGTGTCATTTTGGTTGCTATTTTCCTTAAAATTTCCTTATTGCTCACATGCTACTCCCATGGTTTTATCTGTGTCCCTATTTAGAAAAACATGCCTGTTGCTACAAGTCTCTTCTTCATCTCTGGGGAAATTGTTCAGCATTTATTACCTCATAGGAGGAATGACATTACATAGCAATTCTCAACTCCTTTCTGTTGCTTTGTTTACTTTTCATCTGTGAGGAAACTCTTCAGAACATAGTAGTTCAGCACGTTTTCTCTTAATGCAAATAATCTTGTTTCTTAAGACATTATTCTTGTACTAATTATATTTGTTTTTTATTTCTTTGTTAATCTGTGATTAGTCAATATACTTTACTTACACGATTTCTTGGAATTGTTAACACCATCTTTGGATATACATGTTATCATAGACATAACATTTCGTATTTGGTCGGAATATTGTGTCTATAATAACCAAAATGAGAACAATAGATGGAATAAATGGCGTAAGCCAAAGCATACTGACAATTCCTAATCTAAAGAAAAATAAAACCATAATTATCAGACAACAGGCACCGTGATCACCAAATATGAAATTTAGTTAATATTCAAGTTAAATGCTTTAAAGTTCTTCATTTAATTCCTTTGGTGGAATAGTGGATATAAACGTTTTTCAATAATTATTAAAGTTTTGCTCTTGTCTAGTGGTTTTCAGTTCAATCTCGTTATCCTATTGTGAAATAATATACTATTGTTCAGCAGGAACGAATGAGAATGACTTCAAATTCTTCCTGGCCTTTATAACTCTTGGTAAATTTTATATTTTTGCTATCTCTCCTAAACCATCTTCTGCCATCCCTTTACGCCTGATCGTTAAGTAGGTTATGACTTTCTTTCCTCTGTGCCTCTGGCCTTCAATATATTTTGTGAGTGTCAAATTTTCCAAGCCTTCTTTCCTCCTTATGTGCCCTAGAAAGTTCAGCTTTCTCTTTCTGATGTTAAGTATAAGTATCTTTCAATATAATCAACACACCGAAGATATTTCATATGTGCCACAAATAATTGTTATATGACAGAAATATTAAGTCTATAATAACATTTGCAATCATCCATATGATAAGATTAATTTGAATAAAACAAATAAATAAAACATATAATCCTGTCACTAATACTTACGTGCATTTCTTAAACGTTCCCTTTCCTATTCATTAGCAATTAATTTTTATATTAAAATTATTATCAATGTGCTTCTACAGTGAATGCATTTTACTATATTTCCTGCCTTCAGAAATTCATTTAAATTAAGTGCCATACGTGATACACGATTGGGCGATCATGTCTCTTGATTCATGACTGACGAGGCAGAATATCTTCTCGCTGTAAGTTGCCACTTCTGCGATAGTCTAGTTGCCAATCAAGGGTATAGCATCCAGTCTTTCCTGTTATTCAACCTATAGATAGATTCATACATTTCCCAGCAGTATTTTGCGCGTAAGTAATTGTAATGAAAACAACTGGAATTCGAACTCAGCTATCCAATTTCTCATTTAGAGCCGTTTATCCATTACATCACACCTCAATGCGTTTACATTTGTATGTAAAATAACATTATTTACTAATTAACATTTGCTTTAATTCCTGACTATTGACAATTCCTTGTACCTTATTTTCAAAGCAAATAGATATCCTGAATATTTAAACTTGTTAAAACGTATATCAAATGCCGCTGGCTTGTTTTTCATTTTTATTTTGTATTATTTATTCTTTTCGTTTTTTGATGTTTTATTAACGTAGTAAAAATTTGGGGGGATTTGCTTAGGTCGCTTATTTAATTTGTCTGTTTTGGTTTGGGAAGATAATTAAAGCTATTTATTTGTCCAATCTTTAGATTGCTTGACGTAGTCTATTCTGTTATTTTGGCGGGTGGGCAGTTTTTAATTTATTTATTTCGATTGATTATTTTTACTTGTTTTTGCTTATTTATGCTTAGTTTTATTATTTCTAACTGTTATTTTAGCCGGGGCGATTTGTTATTTGCTCATTTATTTATTTGGATTAATTTTTATTAGTTTTTTTTATTTATTTACTTATTTTTTATTTTGTATATTTTTCATTATTCTATTTGATTTTTGATTGTTGAATAACGTAGTAATGTTTTTTTTACCGATATATGGCAGTTATAGCAATTTTTAGGCCCAATTTTTAAGGTTGTTGTAGTCTATTACTGACGGTTATTTTGGTGGGATTGCTTTGTTAATTTGTTTATTATTATTTACTTTATTTACTTATTTGAGTTGATTGATTTTGTTTTTTATGTATTTTATTTTTATTTATTTTATTTCGTTTAATCTAACGAGAGTGGTTTGTTAATTGTTTATTATTTGTTTGGGTTAATTTACTTTACTTATGTTTTATATTATTTTGGTTATTTGTATTTATTCATTTCAGTTTTCAATTTTTAAGTAACGTGTAACTTTAGAATAAATAATGAATGTCCCTTAAACGGTAATTGGTTACAAAACAACGTAATATACCAGGCCACGGTAAAATCATCAGATAATGAAGAAAAAGTATACATATGAGTAACTGAAGGACCCTGGATATATATATATATATATATATATATATATATATATATATATATATATATATATATATATATATGGTATAATGATATATAAATATTTATATTTTAAGAATAATTTTAATAGAAAGATATCTGCCAAAGTGTAATGAAGGTTTCGTATGCCGCGTTCTATCCTTTAGGACAGAATCTCTTTTTTATATACGTTTTAGGAACTTCATTTTTCGCTAAAGAAACCGAATAGCATGATGAAAATGAACACAAACTTAATAAGAACAAAGTTTTTTCGTCGAAATGTTTATACTGTTATTAAGAGAAACGATCAATTTTTAAAAAATTCATTTTTCAAAAATTTTTTAAAATTTCGAACACGTTCGAAATTTTGTTTAAAAACTCTGTTTTACCTCAGCAAGAAACAGAATTTTTACAATTAAGTGTTTTTACGTTTGTTTTTTTTTCGGTGAAAAAACAAATTGATTTGAAAATTTTTGCAAAAGATCAAATAATTGCCGGATTTTTATGAAACTTCCAGGACTTATTCCCAAATGAATTGAATTTTTTTTTTTTAGAAAATCTTGATAATTTTATTTTTACATATATTAACCCTACTTACTTAATTTCATGAAATTTCGAGAAAATATATTTGATGTCGCAAATTCTTTTTATTATTTATTTTTAAAAAAAAAACTTTGCTCGTTTTCTAAAATATGTAATAAAACTATGACATTATTTAATGAGAAAAGCTTTTAATTGCTTTTGTAAATAATTTATATTAAGGAAACTATTGTATTAAGAAAAATATTTGGATGAATAATGAATTTCCGCAAAATTTTTAAAATTGTAATTATAATAATTTGTCATAATTTAAAAATAGTTTAAAATTCTGCATTACTTTATTTCTTTTAGGTGATATTGTAATTCAATGGAAACAAAATTTGTGAATCAAAAATTGAAAAGCTTAATATAAGTCATTTTGTACCAATATTTTAAAAATAATTTTTAATTTATTATAAGCATTTCCATTTTTCATCTATGGTAGTTTATACGTAACATTATTATGAAAAGGTCATGTTCTAAGAGTTCTCCTCTCTTTACCGAGAAATTCGCTTGTCTCCAATTCGTTATTCATAGTTTACGTTTCAACAGATTTTGGACACCATCCCTTCAGTTTGAAAACTTTAGCATTTAAGTAAGTTTTATTTTTTAATTTCCATTTCATGAAATATTTTTATTTTATGTATTTATTTTAGTGTGGATTATGAATTATTGAGTTACCTCTATCATGGTATTTTACTTCAGTTATTAAATTTTTTAAAAATTGT
Organism: Acanthosepion esculentum; assembly: GCA_964036315.1. Classification (NCBI taxonomy): domain Eukaryota; kingdom Metazoa; phylum Mollusca; class Cephalopoda; order Sepiida; family Sepiidae; genus Acanthosepion; species Acanthosepion esculentum. The sequence goes on from OZ038481.1 coordinate 118,057,031, forward strand.
AATTTTATAATATTTTAAATTTTACTATTTTTCACAAAGTATCTTCAAACGTAACTAAAAGTCAATAAATATTACATAATTACTGAATATATGTTAATTTGTAAAAATTACTAGATAGTTAAAAATTTAAAAAAATGCGTTTACTTAGATTTTGTGAATTTATGTCAATTCTGGTCAACCATACTATCTTTCAACACCTCGGAACTCATGGATACGTCAATAAAAACAAATGGAAAACAGGACCCGTCGTTAAGAAATGCTTGTATATTGATTTTTAAACTATAAGTAAGTATTGTTTGTTTCAAATCAGATTAATTTAACTGAACATTTGCTAAATTTACTTAAATAGCGTGTTACAAATATAGATTTTATTTTTGGAAGATTTTAAAAATGTTAATATTGTTTTGTTTACAAATTTCTTAAAAATGAAAAAAATGGCCCCTTGTAAGAAACATATATAAAGTGAGTATTCCAATCTATATAATTTCTATTTGAAATACACCAGAAAATTTTACTTACTGGAACTAGTAAATTTAATCCTTTAGCTTCAAGAATGCGTTTTCATTTTAAAAAAAATATCATTTTAAAAATTAGCGAAAAGTGGAGGTCCCTAGTTAACATAAACTTACTCCGATGAACAAAACGCGTCACGTAAAAACTTTTTCACACACACACACACACACACACATATATATATATATATATATATGGTGATATATATATATATATAAATATGGTAATATATGTGTGCGCGCGCGCGTGTGTGTGTGTGTGTATGTGTGTGTTAATATCGAACAATATCTTTCCGACCCGGGTTTCGATCTTATGATCTGATCAGGTTGCTTACTGGACGGGTTTTTTTTTCGTACACCAACTATCTTATTAATCCCGGAAGTGCGGATTAGAGGAGGGGAGGAGAAAAATAGTATTAATTGCCTTTATTGAGGTTCATATAAACCTATAAGGTATTTTCTTATGTGTCAAGATTTTGACATAATTTCCTTCCGTGAATTCAACAATTCAGAACGGTCATGGTATGTGGCATATCATTAGCTTTTCTGCTTGACAGAGTTTGCAATAATTGCCACGCATTCTGTCAGGTTTGATTTTTTAGTATCTTCCACTTGATTTGACGTCTTCTTCCATATTTTTCCTTCGACAAAACAAAAAAAGTGCACCATAAGGTCAAGAAAGTATAAGAATATTTTCGAGGAGGTAACTAGAGTTTATAAGAAGGCACCTAATTATTTTTTATAAGATATTAACAAGGAAGCAAAAGGTATAGCAAATTCAATGAGCGGTGATCTTGTAGACTCTAATACAAATACAAATACAAGCAATCAAATGATAGCCACAGATACAACAATTCGGACGAAATTTTTAACACACCTCTCTATCCCTCCTCCTCTCTCTCTCTCTATATATATATATATATATATATATACATATATATATATATACATATGAAGAAATATAGTCTGAACGTGTGCAATATTTATGGGATAAAGTGCTCAATATCAGAGATAGAGCGTGTGTAAATATAAAAGTGAACATAGAAGTCAACACTTAGAGGCGACAGTCTGTTTCATGATAGACGCAATCGTCAGGCCTGACGATTGCGTCTAGCATGAAACAGATTGTCGCCTCTCAGTGTTGACTTCTATGTTCACTTTTATATTAATATGTATATATATATATATATATATATATATATATAAATATATATATATATATGCGTGTGTGTGTGTGTGTGTGTCCGATTGGAGAAGTTACAAACGTTATGCCGGTTTATTTTAAACATAATCCTTTCATATTCATGAATATCTTTCCGTATATTACAATTAAAAGAAACACTGTAACAGTGAAAGGATTATGATCAAAATAAGGCGACATAACGTTTGTAACTTATTTATCAGGCATGATTAAAAAAGAATTTGCTGCCTAAATACACACACATACACACACACACACACACACACACACACACACACACACACACACTCTGAGGTTAAAGCATTTGTTTAATGCACAGGAAGTACATTTTCCATCACAATAAGGCTAATTTTTAAAATTAGTAAAAAATGCTGTTAGACTATGAAAATTATCAACTCAGTTTTCTTCTAATTGATTTGATGGTGCCAAAACATTTTAAGAGATGTCTATACACTGAAGCATTCGGGGATTACGCCCATATCACATTGGAATACCGGTTCCCGTTCGATCACCAAGATGGATGACTTCTTGGGAATACCAGTTGAAGCAAGCTGAGATATGCGAGTGGTGCAATGGATATGCGAGCTGGTGTAATTGATAATGTCTCGGAATTGTTAGTCGCAGAGCAGGGCTCTAATTTCAGTTAATAAAGGCAAAAATGTAATCTATGCCTTATAGAAAAATTAACTATTTTACAAAAAAATGAAATCCTATTTAATTAAAGGGAAATGAATTAAAGGTTACATGTAGCCATAAAAAGAAATAACTTTTGTAGCATGTTGAACTAGATTGATTTAACCTTCGTTTTTTATTTTATTTTTTCAAAGTTTATCTTCAGAATATATGGTGTTTTTGTTTTGTGTATGAGTTTATGAGCAGTAGCTCGAATTATGTTATATATACTTTATGTATGTCGAGGTATTTTTTTCATTTTTTAATACATTCTCATATCTAATAATTCTATTAAACACATATTAGCCACAATATGTCTTCCATGTATTGTGCCACTGTGATTATGAGAGTAGGATGTGAATATTTTTGTGTGTAGCTTTATATTTGTCTTATGTGTGTACATTAGTTCATAAGGGTTGTGATATTTTTATGCTGTACCTACAACTTATTTATATACAGTGCTGTTCGATAAAAGTGACTCACCTTATTCTTTGAATTTAGCTCAACTTTCTTCCAGTTTTCTACAGTGAAATCTTTGTAATAGTGAGCCCATTCAAGTCTCTTGGCTTTGTTGGCTTTGCTTATTAGCGGCTTAAACCTTCGTGTACAAGATTTGTAGCCTTGTTCTAACAGCCACCGACGGACTGTTGAAGAGGCAAAACTAACACCTTGCTCTTCGCTTAGACTGGCTGCAATTTCTTGGCTAGTTATAGTCCTATTCTTCGCAACTTCTCTCTTGATTACACTGCAAGTTCTATTATCAATCTTTTTCTTTCGTCCCCTTGTTTCCTTCCTTGGAGCAGGTGTGGCATCATTATGTGCCCTAAGCACTCGAGAGACAGTTAATTGCGAGGTTATAGCAATTTCTGCAATTTCTCTCGTAGACTTGCCTGATTTGAGAGGGAAATAATAGATGCCTTAAGTAGTTCTGATGCGTGTTCGTACCTTTTCATCTGGTTAGTGACTTGAGTGGCTATTTCAAGCTGTTTTTATACTGTACGAGGCTTTCTGGAATATTCTGGAATACTCTAGATTTAATTTAACCTGTTCAAGAATTCTCTAGAATATTGTTCTGAGTGTATTGTAAAATAGTTTTCAATATTTTGTCAAAAGCTCTTTAAATTTACCAGTTTAATCATTAGAATGCGGTATCTGAGTCATTTGTTTTGCACAGAGTTTTTTCCTGAATCTCATTTATATCCAAATTTATAATTATAAATAGAATACCTCAGGTTGAATAAACTTTTTTCCCTAGTTGGTCGAGAACGGGTCTTTATATTAGTAAGATTAGAAATTATTTTAACCCTAAAAACAATAGACAAAAAATATTTTTAGTAAAAAAAAAAATCAGGTGATTCACTTTTATCGAACAGCACTGTACTTTGTATCAATGAGAAGCTATAATCATAAGTCTATTTATCTTTATATTTATATTTTTATAATTTTATGTGCATGAAGGTGCATATATAGACACATGTGTGCATCCAGTGCGACAGACATATTCCGTTAGACGTGCAATGAAGACAACAAAAAAAAATCTTCAAATGAAGACATTTTCAAAGAAAAAATGAAAAAAAATATGTATTTACATTAAGAGAGGGGTAACACAATATCAAGTTGTGTTTCAAGGACCAAGTCGATCAAAGAACAGATGACAATAGAAAAAGTAATGTTATCTCGTTCAACACACCTTTCAACATTCAAGTAAGAACTAATACAAGGAAAATATTTTTTTTAACATTTTAAATAAGCATTTTTCAAAAAACGCCCGAGTTGTACAAATTATTTAATCGCAACACGGCCAAGTTCAACTACAGTTGCACTAGCAATCTAGGCAACAATATTAAAATGTTGAACAAACGAAATTGGAACCTTGGAGAACACATGGGATGGGAAACAAATGTTCTTTGCAATTGCAGAAGAAAAAATAATTATCCTTTAAATAGAGTTTGTTGCACAGAAACGGTGCTGTATTGTGCCGAGGCAGAAAATTACAAAAGCAGTGCAAAAACGCACACTGGTTGCACTGAGGGCCAATTTAAAAAGAGGCGGTATAATCATACCTCATCATTTAGAATACCCGAACGCAGGTTTAAAATAAGGTGAGAAAACCATTATTGGAATTTTAGAGAAAAAAAACGAAAGAAATTAGGCCATAAAATGGAATATTTTAAGAAAAGTAAAATCTAGTAAAAGGAATTAGAAACTCCTGTACGCAGTCTCAGGAGGAGAATTTGGCCATTCTAACATTCAAGGGTGGCTCTGAGTTGTCGAGGTCCGAAATTATGGCAAAATGTAGGCCCATGATAAAGTTGACTTTCGCATTATACACACCCGGTTGTAGTTGGAGAAGCATTTTTCTACCCCCCTCCTCCTAATTACAACCGGTGCCGCATTAAAAAAAATTAAGTTCTTGCTATGTTCTATGTGATTATTTTGCCGAGTCAACTATCTGATGAGACTTTGTCTGTTTTATGCATATATACAATCACCAATTCTGACGATTGCGAATGAGCATGAAACAGTCTGTTTATGAGTAACTGTTGGGTTTCATGCTGTAAGCAACCGTCAGTCCATATAACCACGAAACAGCTTGTCGCCGCTGGGCGTTGACTTCAACGTCAACTTTTATATTTACATAAACATTTTTTCTGATATTGAGCAATTTAACCCATAGATATTGCATATATTTGTCATATACATATATATATATATATATATATATATATATATATATATATATATGTGTGTGTGTGTGTGTATTTTTTTACATGTGAACCTTTATTCAAACATAGTGATTTGTAAATACATACAAATATAATTTATTATTTTTGTCAATGTCGTTATTCATATGTAACTATATCTATCTATCTATCTAATTTAAAGATGTATATGTTTTGTGGGAGTAACTTTGTATTATTTTTATTATTACACAGATGTGGTGCTTTTTCATCATTTCAACCTAAGAACGGTGATAACGTATGCAGGATAGGGGGTAGAGGGAGTGATAGTGAAATGTAAGGGTGAGAATAGGCACGATTGAGGAAAGGTTCAATGATGAACGTGGTTCAAGATGGCGATTGACGTTACATGCCTTTAGACCAACTAAAATGCCTTTAGACCAACTAGACGGCGACCGCTACTATCAGACTTGAAATAGGGACCCCAACATAACCTAACATAAACTTTCCGAAGGGGACTGGTCTGTAGATAAAAATTAACTCTTAACTCCCCGACCACCTAATCAATATGGCCGACCCTAGCCGTTTCCATAGTAACTAATGTTGCAAGAGACCATACTTATAAACACGTGCAAATCACAAGATAGCTTATTCCCAAATTCTCGCTTGACGATGAAGCGAGACCAGACACCTTAATTCAACTTAATTTCAAAAATTATATTGAGAGTCTCGGCTCTCGCTTTTGAAACATGAGAACTCTTATGTAGCGAAGGAATCATATTTTTAAAAAAAATATTATATATATAGATAGATAGGTGTGGGTGTGTGTGTGTGTGTGTGTGTGTGTGTGTGTGTGTGTGTGTGTGTGTGTGTATGTGTGTGTGTGTGTGTGAATATATAGAAAAATAGGAAAGAACACGTTAGGTAAATAATCCGAAATTTTAAAAAAATATGATTCCTTCGCTACATAAGAGTTCTCATGTTACAAAAACAGGAGCCAAAAACTTCTGGAAGTAACTGATATGTTGATATAAATTGTTAACCCTTACGGCCCTTATTTAAATGATTGCTTCAGCCATTTCCATAGTAATTAATTTTACGAATGAATATGCTTATAAAGATGCATAAATTTCAACATTGGTTATTCCAAAAATTTCGCTTGAAGATGAAACAAAGCTTGATACTGTAATTCAATTTAATTTTAATAATTATATTGAAGTTTTCAGCTCTTGTTTTTGAAACATGAGAACTCTTATGTAGCGAAGGAATCATACTTTTTAAAAAAATATAATTATAATTTTTACAAATACTTTCATGGTAACTGCTCACGCTGGTTCCAAAACTTCATGAATTTAAGCGTTCTGCTAGGCTGGCATATCGCTCATACCCTTTTCTCTGTTGAAACTGTTAAATTTCACCGTCTCTTCTACTCCAATAGCTTCATGTCCCGCACCTCTCGCCTGTGGAACTCCCTCCCCTCTTCCTGTTTCCTTGATAGCTATAATCTCCAACTATTCAAATGTAATGTCAATCGACGTCTCCAGATGCCTTGATCTATCCCTTATCCTTCTCTTCATCCTCTCCTCTATAATTCCTATTTGCTCTAGCGCCAACTCTCTGTAACACCTTGTGTACTAGTGGCTTCCCGCAATTGCTTGGGGGTGAAACGCTAAATATATATATATATATATATATATATATATATATATATATATATATATATATATATATATATATATATTGGTGTGCTATAGGAGACGTTGTTGATGTGTTTGTTTCTCTGAGATGAAAGCTCATGAAGTACATTTTCCACAGCCTAATAATCCTCCGAACAAAATAACGGTAATTTGTAAAATTAGTAAAGAATGCTGTTAGAGTATGCTGATTATCAACTCAATTTTCTTCTAATTGATTTGATGCTACTAAAACATTTTAAGAGATATTTATACACAGAAGCATTCGGGGCTTACACCTATATCACGTTGAAACACCAGTTCCCTTACGATCACCGGTCAGTACCAATATGGGGGACTACTTCGGAGTACCGGGTGCAGCAAGCTGAAGTATGAGGGTAATGTAATGGATAATGGCTCAGAATTGATAATCGGAGAGCCAAGTTCCAAATCCAGTTGGTTTCGTTATAATCACTTACGCACAAATACTTGTGGGAAAGGCATGGACCCATCTCTTAATGGCGTTGTAAGCTTGGATGTGCGGATGGTGTAATGGATAATGGCTCGGAATTGTTAATCGGAGAGCCAAGTTCCAATTCCAATTGGGTTCGTTATATTCACTTACGCGCAAATAACTTTGGGAAAATCATGAACCAATCTCTTATCGTGTTGTAAGTTTGGATGTGTGGGTGGTGTTATGGATAATGGCTCGGAATTGTTAATCAGAGAGCCGAGTTCCAATTCCAGTTGATTTCGTTATATTCACTTAGGCGTAAATATATTTGGGAAAAGTATGAATCCACCTCTTCTCCCCCAGTTACGGATTAATTAGTAAGACATGTATCACTAAATCATTATTATCCCCCCAAAAAATTCTTACAACGTAAAAACATTTTCTGGTTTTAAATAACCAGAAAAGGGTTGTTAAGCCGTAAAAACGTATCAATCAATGAATAATGTAATAGGTCATTTTCAAGAAATTTCATTTGGTTATCCAGTTTAAAAATCTATTTAAAAATATCGAAAATTGAACAAATGAAACGAAAGAGATTAGCGAAATTCTTTCTATACATGTATATATTTAGAATGTGAAGGAGAGAAATGAATTTTAGAACTATCATCACACTAATTTAAATATCTGGGAAATGTTTTTACATATGATGGAATATGTAACTCCGAAACACGAGACACGTTGGAATAACAAATAAATACTAAGAAACTAGAACAATTCGTTAGGAACAAAGAAAAGAGTGTATAACTGCTATATAATATCGATGTTCTTGTATGTCAGTGAAGTTGGTCAAAGATGAAAAGAAAACTGGCGGTAACAGAAATATGATTCTACAGAAGGATGGTGAGAATATCATGGACGCAGGGCATAAATAACGAAGAAAATAGAAACAAAAAGGACATTTGTATTCAGAATAAGAAATAAATGAAGACAATTTCCTGATACATAATGAGAAATGTTACCTTGAAGAATTTGACATCTGCTGGATATATCGAAGGCGAAAAAAAGCATTGAAAATCAGCGGGTCAAGGAAGAGTGGGAATGGTAGGTCGGTGGCAGTGTCAAAGGGAAGCTCCGGGTAGCGGAACCTCGTTCCACTGAAGTCCCCACGGCTAAAGACACGAACAGCCCCACTGTCCACAAACCCCAATCCATCCCCTGTTCAAACTCGCAATTTCCTCCCAAAAAATGAAACTAAAAACAAAAACCAGATTAAACAGAGCCTGGCATTGAAGAAAAGATGAAACAAAAGTCACTTTTTAATGAGGGAGATGGTGACTACCGAGTATTTTAAACTCCAGTCAGGCAATAGTTTATCCTAATCGCGGAAAGGAAAAGAACTTAAAATCTGTTAAATATGAAAAAACTTAATAACTTGGACATTGAAAATCCCCAAAATTTTCCTAAAGCCAAAAGAATTTTGATTGTCGTGATAGTTGGGCAGGGGTCAGAAAAAATATGGGCTATGCTCCAAGAAGCTCTTAGCTATCTTCGATAATAAAAACGTGAAAAAAAACTGAATCAGTACTGTTCAGGGAGGCTCCCGCTTTTTTGTGCACCCCTCCCTGTATAGAGAACTAAATTTTACTTTCCCCTTGGACATGATGGCACCATCAGGAATGAGGTGGGTACTGGCTCAATAGGAGAGGCCGTTAGTGTCCTAACCCCAGCTATGTTCAATGCAGGAGAGCAACCCTAATCGTTTTCCTTGTGGTTCTCTGGTCAGCAAGTGTGAATGCTAGAGGCCTAATGACGGAGTCTCGCAGGGACAGGCTCTCTCATGACATTCAGCGCCTCCGGGTGAGTGTTTGTTATGTACAGGAGACCCGGGTTTCTACTCATGACTATGAGGGCATTCTGTCTTGTGGGACCTCCCTCTATTCAGCAGGTTTTGATGGTCGCTCTAAAGGTGTCTCTATACTGGTGAGCAAGTCATTAAAGACTGCGTGTGCTCTTGTCTTCGCGGATCCGGCGGGAAAGCTTTGCGTTCTGGATGTTACCATAAAGGACAGTTTCTTCGTCTCATTGGGGTTTATGCGCCTGATGAACATTCTCAGCGGTCTGCTTTGTTTCGTTTGTGACATCTCATCGGATAGTTTTAGCGGTTGATTGGAATGCCGTCCTTGACCCCGACATAGATCGTATAGGGCCAAATTCGGGTACTAACAACCGGGATGTGAATCCATTTGGGGATTTGATTGATAAGTTCGATTTTGTCGATAAGTACCGGAATTTGCGCCCTCGGGAGGTAGTATGGACTTGGACAAATAGTGGCGGGTCGGCTACTGGAGTGCGTTCTAGCTACCTCGACCGAGTCTCAGGAGAATCGATGTAGGACTCTTAGGGTGTCCAAATTTCCATTACATAGTTTATTCGTATCATAGTCTTGTCCGGGTCCGTGTAAACTTAGATAAGCGTAAGGCTACGGTGGCTGGCTACTGGAAATAGCAAGATTTCCGGGACCAACTGCTACTAATGATACAAAGGAAATTGACTGGAGCTGTGGTTGAAAATGCTTGGTGGGATGATTTAAAATCTAAAATTAGAACGTTTACTGTTGATTTCAGTTGTTGGCTCCATCTAGATAGATTAACGGGGCAAACGGCTTGTTAGAAAAAACGTAGTTCGGGCAATTAAACACCGTGAGAGTGGGGAAATAGCCATAGTTAAGGCAGAGTTGGCCTCCTTCCTTATCAAGCTCTGGTAGTTAGGTCTAGGTTAAAAAGAATGTGCTTTGATGCGACAGAGGCGTCTCACAATGCGTCTCGATCGCGTGCGTTACATTGCCGGATAAACGAACTGTGATTACAAACGCGGGCATATGTGAGGCTTTTCGTGATTACTTTCAGGAATTTTTCACCAGGGAGCCCGGTCTGTTCCTGCTCAGTTCGAAGCCTATTTACCCGACTATCTCTGCCTTGAGGCAGCTGAAGTGCGGGTCACATATCAGTCGGAAAATTAGGAATAGCAGAAGCAATTTGGCCTGGATAAATGTCCGGGATTAGATGCTCTTCCCTATTTAGTATACTTGAGGCAGTCGCCCGTTTTTGTTCCTTTGCTGGAACAGATTAACAACAACTGGACGAAGCAGCAGTCTATAACTTAACGCTTCACTAGAGTGATCAGCACCCAGAGAAAACAGTCTGTTTCATGCTTGAACGTAATCGTCAGGATGATGAATGCAGTCAAGCATGAAACTGTATGGATGATGAATGCTTTCAAGTATGAAACGCCCTGTCGCCTCTGCATATTGACCTTTATATTTTCATACAACCCTAAATGTAGCATAAATATAGAATATTTTACAAGTATATTTTATTATCATATATATATATATATATATATATATATATATATATTTGTCATCCACAGGATGACTGTTTCGCTGTTTCACAGCTCATCAGTGTGGCTAGACGTCCGGTTGCCTCTAGCTAGGATCGAAACCCGACTGAATTTGCGTCAGTCGGAACTTCTCCCACTAAGCCGTCAGCTCACGGTACAGGATGAAGGTGAATTTTAGTGTGTTTACTTTTAGATTTAGATAACCACACAGTGACTCACAGTGACTCAATTCTGCCGAAGAGTCGTTATATATATATATATATGTATATGTATGTATGTATATGTATGTATGTATGTGTGTATATTTATCCAGTTTCGTAAGTCTTAGGCATTTTAATTTATTTTAAATTTCTAATAATTGTGTGTTTTCTATTGTGCTGCCGATGAAACTTGGGTCATATTGCAGTCATTTTCGCACCTAATTATTATATTTTAGTAGGGATTCTGAAGGAGCGTGGAAGATACAAGACGACCTCCAAAATGACCGGGAAAATGATTTCGGACGCCTCACATAAACCAAATCAGATACTGTGTTTTACAACAGAAACATTTTCGTAATTAATATTTATTATTTTATGTTGATCTCAAGATGTTCATGCATCATGAAGTAGTACTCCGTGTTGATTTTGAGGCCGTCAACAACAAATTTGCATAATACGAAATTAAAAATATAAAATGGCGATATAAAATGGCGACAATTTACCCATCACACTCAGCATATATATATATATATATATATATATATATATATATATATATATATATATAAAAGTGAACATTGAAGTCAGCACTCAGAGGCGACAGGCTAACCAATGTTAATAAATGTTTTCCTTCTGTATCTTAGTCCTATCTCTAAAATAGAAAACACGGGGGTTTGAAAAATTTTATATTGGTAGTACTAAGAATTCTTTCAAAACCAGTGGTATCAACATATATCGTCTTTTATTAATTTTTAGTAAAATACGATATATGTTGATAGCACTGGTTTTGAAAGAATTCTTATAGATATAATTCTTCACTTTCAAAATATTTTTGGAGATTGAAAGATGAAAATTTTAAAACTGCCAAGGAACCTTGTTTTCTGTGTTTACAGGACAAAATGCAGATTATCAACTTCTTGACGGTTAATTTTAAACATACTACAGTCTTGCTAGACTTTGAAATTTAACAATTGCTTCCCTTATAAATTAGAAAAAAACATATAAAGCTTTTCTTTCTGTCAGTAAGGTCAATTTCTACGTAGTATAATTTGTACAGTATTCTTCTAGTTCTGTCGGCAATATTTAGTACACAGGTATAAGCGTTTGGCTGACATTTTGGCATTTGGCATGGATTGGTTATATTAACATCCTATATAAGACCCTTTCGTTAAGAGTTGCATCCTATTTTGTAATATCTATATATTTAAAATATTATTGCAGCTATATTTTAAATAATATTGTTTAATCTATATATTTAAACACTTTTATTAGGTCTATATATTTGTCGCAGTTAGCTCCTCCTCATTTCCTTAACCCTTCAACAGGGGTCTCTCTCTCTCTCACGAGTATAAATACTGGCTGACCTTTCGCCTCTTCCTCTTTCCACGGCTTCGCACACGTGCGGCCAGCTGCCTCGCCTCGGGCCGCAACCTCGCGCGTGAGGCGAGGTAAAAAAAAAACTTTCTCTTTTTCACTTACACCACTATGTGACCTCTCACACAAACAGCGTTTCCCATATTCTGGGAACACGCTTAAAACTATATACGCGTTCGTACGGACACTCAACACACACACACAATAACTTCTCCATACAAATACTCTGCAACTTTCCATGTCTTCAATGTATTTGTAATTCGTGTATTAATCTATTTGTTATTAATATATATTTGTTTGCATACATGTATATCGGTCTTGTTTGATTCTTTGCCTTCTTTGGACTCCATTATAGTCCAACATTCTTATGTAGCTGGACCGGCCAGCTGAAGTCATAACCCAGAGAACTCATCACCCCCTTCTCTTCTCACATTCACACACCGCACGGTCCACTACATATTCTTTAATAATTTCGTTAGATCAATTTGTTTAAACTTTCCATTTTTTTCTTAAAGAGCCATACTATTTACCAAGTATAAAAATGTGAAATTTTAACTTTTAAATCACATATACGTGGCTTGTAAAGTATCTTGTTAAAAATGGCATGTGTCTAATGTATAACATTGTAGCAAAATGACATTTGTATCAAATATGGTGTCTAGAGGTTGTCTACAATTCTATATCTGTGGATCATGACATCTTATGATTGCTTCTTCCGTTGCTCGCCTTACTTTGAACTTAGTGTAGGCCATTTTGATTGATGTTCTGAATATAAACGAAACAAAACCTGCTGCTATCTCCTCCCTCTTCTTTCTTACTCTGTTTCCTTATTCTTCCTTTTCTCGGGAAATGAGAATGTGTTAAGTTAACCTTGTGTTTTTCTTTCTTATTCTTTTACTTTTCATTTTCTCGTGAAAAGGCGGTTGTGTGTTACTTAAATCTCAATAAATTGTCTACCAGTTATTTACTAACGCCTGATGAGAGGTGTTAATACACATCGAAACATGATTGCATCGGTGTAGCGGTTTTTTTTAAACATGATTTTGATGTTTCCTAAAATAAAAAAAATATTGCTCTACTTTAGTATTGAGCCCCTTTTCAAACTGAATGTTACGAACGTTTGAATTCTATTCGTTCTCATTTCACACACACACACACACACACACACATACACACACACACACATATATATATATATATATATATATATATATATATATATATATATATATATATATATATATATATATATATTAGGTCATCCCATAAGTTCGGTCCGAATTTTAACTTTTTGTTAAAATGAACGAAATTTAAAGAGTATTTTATAATGTCTAATGGAACTGAACATTATTTTTAATGTCAAATTTTATTTCAGAGAACAATAAAATTAAATTTTGTTTGATTAAAACCCTGCTAACATGGAAGTACCCAAGAATCATTTGAGGCACATAATGCTTTATGAGTTCAAGAAAAGAAACTCATCAGCCGAAGCGGCTAGAAACATTCACTCCGTTTATAGAGAGGAATGTGTGAATGAAAGAACTTGCAGAAGAGGGTTTGCAAAATTCAGAGGTGGAGATTTTACCCTTGAAGATGAAAAGCTTCTTGAAGCAGCCCTTGAAGAAAATCCTGCTTTATTAGTTGAGGAATTGGCAGTGGTTCTCAGTTCAAACCATACAACTGTTCATCGTCATCTTCAATAACTTGGAAAAGTTCCTAAACTTGGAAAATGGGTGCCTCATGAATTGTCTGAAAACAACCTCAAATCCTGAGTTGACATCTGCTCTTCTCTCCATTCTCGCCAACTTGTTACATCTTTTTTGGATAGACTTGTGACTGGCGACGAAAAATGGATATTTTATCGAAATGTTAAGCGTCGTAGACAGTGGCTTGGTAAAGGGGAAGGACCACAGCCACAGCCGAGAAGGAAACTTCATGGGCAAAAGGTTCTTCTTTCAATCTGGTTGGATTGCCAAGGAATAATCCACTTTGAATTCTTACCACCTAATGCAACAATTAATGTTCAAATATACTGTCAGCAATTATAGCGTTTGAACCAAGCTTTGATGAAAAAAAGACCTGCTCTAGTGAATCGAAAACGGGTGATGTTTCATCAGGACAATGGGCGACCACACGCAGCAAGAATCACGTCACAAAAGATCGAAGAACTTGGTTGGGAAGAAATTCCTCATTCACCTTATTCTCCCGACCTTGCACCTACAGACTACCATTTGTTTCGTAGCTTACAGAATCATTTGGAAGAAACAGCTTTTGTAATACAGGAAGAGGTTTGCATCTAGCATGAGATCGCATGAGAAATTGTATAAAAGACTAAATAAAAGCACCTTGTCAGTCGTTTTCAATGAAATGTGCATGACAGAAGGATTGCTGCCTAAACACACACACACACACACACACACACACACACACACACACACACACATATATATATATATATATATATATGATAAAATATAGTTTTAAGGTATGGCATATTTATGGATTAAAGTACTCAATATCATGGATAAAGTGTATGTAAATATAAAAGTGGATATTGAAATCAACACCCAAAGGCGACAGTCTGTTTCATGCTTATACACAATAGTCAGGTGATGACGATTTCGCGTAAACTTAAAATCAAACATATACCTTGTTTTTTGTGGATACTCCTATTTGAGTAGACGATCCGTTTATTTATTAAAGAGTACATTTATTTATTTTCCTTATGCCGCCCAGAAAACAGATAAATATACTTATAACGTATAAATAAGTAATATAATCTGTTTGATTAATAAATAAAGAAATCCATCACTTTCAGATATATATATATATATATATATATATATATATATATATATATATATATATATATATATATATATATATATATATATATTGGGGTATTTGGGCAGCAGACTCTCTTTTATACATGTTTCATAAAGAAGGACTGACCAGGTACTAGGTTATATTTTTTTAATTTTATAATTATCTTCGTTTCTGGCTATAAATTAATTAGAAATTATCCGAATTTTCTGTATGTTTGAGTGCTTCGGCTATAATTTTAGCCATTATCAAGGACGATTTCTTATTTACTTTAAACTGATTTATAGATTGTTTTATGTATGTATTTAGAGTTATAGAAAAATCTTATTTTCAAAACAAGGAAACAGATTTTCGCCGTGTTCATAGTTGATATTATTGTGTGTTGTCTTTTATTTTTTGTTAATAATACGTATTCTTAGTCTTTTTGCTTGTGGATGGGGCTATTATATGTGTGGTTTCAATTATTATGGTGCGAATGGAGTATAGTATGCCCAGAAAAGAGGGAAATTATAAGAACGCATGAAAGACTAAATAAAAGAAAATATTAATTGTGGTAACTTGTCAGTTCTTTTTAATCAAACTTTATATATATATATATATTCACCTTCATACCTGCCGTACGCCAACGGCTTAGTGGTAGAATCCCCGACTGACGCCAATTCAGTCGGGTTTTGATCCTAGCTAGAGGCAACCGGACGTCTAGCCACACCGAAACAATCTGTCAGTGGATGACAATGCTCCTGAAAAATTTATTTCAGTTGAGCTCTTTGGGGAGGAAGTGTGGGCTTGTAAACAGTGACTATTAGGGCTAATAATGCAAGACTCTTCGGTAAATCGAATCGAGTTCTCTCAGTCACTGTGTGTTTATCTAAAGATAAATACGCTTAAATTCACCTTCACACATGCCGTGTACCAACGGCTTAGAATCCCGACTGACGCCAATTAAGTCGGGTTTCGATCCAACCGGACGTCTAGCCACACTGATAAGCTGTGATACACCGAAACAGTCTGTTTCTCGATGACTATATATATATATATATATATATATATATATATATATATATATATATATATTAAGAGAATGAACAGTAAGATTTATAATCCGGTGTTCTTATTTTATTTTAAAAAAAACAGGGCTCAATACAATTCTGCTCAGCATAAATATTATAAATTTACTAATTTAAAAATATGGATCCATCGCTACACAGGAATTACCATGTTTCAAAAACAGAAACTAAAAAACTTCAAATTTAATCATAGAATTAAATTAAAATTTCTACTACTATTTCATTTTCAAGAGAATTTTGGATTTTGTGTGTGTGTGTGGGGGGGGGGGGGCGCAGTTAAGTGAGAGACCCATAAAACTCCTTGTAACAGCAACGAAATGAAGGCATGGATTATGACAGAATTCACAAAGTTAAACGAGGAGACCAACCAGAAGAGATGCAAGAGATTCCGAGATAATCTTGAGGCTTCAGTGATGATGATTTTCTTGAATGAATTTACTCTTTACTATTTCAAGATATTTTTGTGTAATTTTGGTAAATATATCAGGTGAAATGAAATGTCAGTGTTAATTTTTATTTTTGCGGAATTTAGACGACAATTTACACATCGTACCCTCTATATATATATATATATATATATATATATATATATATATATATATGTATATGTATATATATATATATATATATATATATATATATATATAAATATAAAAGTGAAAATAGACGTCAACACTTAGAGGCAACAGTCTGTTTCATGCAAGATGCATTCATCGGGGCCGATGATTGCATCTTGCATGAAACAGACTGTCGCCTCTAAGTGTTGACTTCTATGTTCACTTTTATATTTACACACGCTCTATCTCTGATATTGAACACTTTATCCCATGAATATAGCACACTTTAAGACTATATTTCTTCATATATATATATATATATATATATATATATATATATATATATATATATATATATATATATATATATATA
This sequence comes from Acanthosepion esculentum, assembly GCA_964036315.1. NCBI lineage: Eukaryota > Metazoa > Mollusca > Cephalopoda > Sepiida > Sepiidae > Acanthosepion > Acanthosepion esculentum. The sequence continues at coordinate 118,074,017 of OZ038481.1, forward strand.
TATATATATATATGTATATAATGAAATGGACAAAGTCCGACAATTATTTGAAGACATTTTTCTATGTTTATACGTTCTTTTTATAGATACAAATATTTAAGTAAATGCTCTGTTTATAATAAACAGTATTAACAACATTTGCCGGCATGAATGTCCGAGAGATTTTCATAGAAAATATGGGTCCTCTATGAAAATTTCTTTATATAATTTATCATCTGAAAAGAAAAAAAAATTAAATCGCATGAGAAATTGTATAAAAAACGAAATAAAAGAAATGTCCATATATATATATTATATATACGCACACGCACACACACACGTACACACACACACACACAGAGAAGAAAAAATACAGGTAGGCATCATATTTTGCTGAGTTGATATTGTAAGAATTTTAAGTTTATTTTAGAGAACATTGATTAGATTTTGATTTACTGCCCCCCTAAAAAAAAAACAGGAATTCTGTGTATGGTGATTTTCTAAGCGTAACATATATGTGGCACAAGGCCGTCACAGTTTATCTGCCAGTGAGGATCGAACTCATTATTCAGTCGTAACTGGTCTTGCGAGACAAGATTGGTAAACATTACAATATGTCGAGGTGCACAAAAGATTTTTCTAAGTGTACCTTAGATGTGGTACAAAACCGAAAGTATGGAGTACCCGTTGAGGATCGAAGTCATTTTCAGTCGTAATAATTCTAGTAAGATAAGCTAGCTGAACATTAAAGCCCTTTGAAGTACCCAAGAATTGTGTGTATGTGTGCAGTTGCATTTCGCTTCAGAGATATGTAAGACGAATTAATAATTGCGCCTTGAGAGTAAAACTATCGTCTTTGTTTCCAGGTCTCTTCAAAAAGTCATCATGTCCCACATGTGTTGAAATGAAAGGCCCCCCATTGGTGGTCTTTGCCGATCAAGAATGTCTTATCCGGATGTTAAAGTCTGAGAATATCCAGATTTCAGTGTCTACAATTTAAAGAATCTGCTACACATTTCAAGTGTCAGCTTTTGTGACGGAAAGCAAGTTCTGAAAGATCTATTACGATAACAAGGCAATATGACAGAAACTTAAAATAAAACCTTCTGAGAAAATTAGTACAAGAAGTCAGAAATAAAATAAAACATCTTGTTTTAAGAAGGCTGCCCGAAGCGGTTTCTTTTTTTCAACAAAGCTGTATAGAAAACTTTGTCCTTTTATAAGCACCATGATGCATGATGGTTTAAGCGCATTCTCTGGTGTGATAATCTTTGAACTGTCTCCCAATGCACCAGACTGTGGGCTCTGGAGGTCATGTTAATGATTCAACCCAAAATGTCTTGTTACCACAGTGAATGAAGTATGGTAGAGTTAGAATTATTTTGTAGTTAGTGTCTATACATATATGTATTATTGCATAATCTCCTACTTAATCTTAATTAGGGCAAATATTATTTCAAATAATTTAACATTCTTGGCAATTTTTTTTATTTCACTAGTGTGTACATATATATATATATATATATATATATATATATATATATATATATGTGTGTGTGTGTGTGTGTGTGTATGAGTGTGTGTGTGTGTGTGTATTCGATCACATTGAGCTTATTCAACTAGTGATCACGTTATATTATACTCACCCTTCCAGAAGCTGTAACTAGTTGCGGTATAAATAACTGGTTGGCTCTGTACGTATTAATGAAACAGAAATTCATTTAAGCAGGTTGGTATTAACTAACCACACGAGCAATCCAGTATACTCGGAAACATGCAACTGACTTTTACACACACACACACACACACACACACACACACACGCACACACACACAAATATATTTATATATATATATATATAAAGAAATATACTCTTAAGGTGTGCTATATTTATGGGATAAAGTGCTCAATATCAGAGATAGAGCGTGTGTAAATATAAAAGTGAACATTGAAGTCAACACTTAGAGTTTCATGCTAGACGCAATCGTCAGGCCTGACGATTTCATCTAGAATGAAACAGACTGTCGCCTGTAAGTGTTGACTTGAATGTTCACTTTTATATTTATATATATATATATATATATCTGTGTGTACTCTGTATTTATATATATGTTCTTTCTCTTTCGCTCTGTCCCTCTCTCCCCCTCTCTCTATCTCTGTGTGTATATATATATATATATATATATATATATATATATATATATATATATATATATATATATACTAATAGTAATAAAAGTTTTGAAAAACCTCGGATAGCACAACTTTTGGATATGTCAAAACAAATCGTTATCCGAGGAAAAACTTGGAAAAAAAGAGGAAACTAAAAACTTCCGAACAGGGAGAAACAAATCGTCCAGTTCCTTAATTCTTTCGTTCAAAGAAAGAAAAAAAAAACAAGCGAGTAGTAAGACTAAAGCGTAGAGTGCTCAATACGCTAAGTAGAGCAGGAATAACTAAAATAAATCCTAAAGAACCAGGAAAACCTTCCTAGGTTTCACCTAAACGGATCTTCAGGGTAAGACGGCTAAAAAGGAAATTACAAAACAGGATTTATTGATAAAACCATTAAAAGCTAATAAGCATAACATCACGTGACATAAGGAGACAAAAACCCCTCAAAGCCTCTGTTCCAATAACCAGGATTTCCTATGCTTACACCTATTTAGAATCTCAGATCTATGATTTAGTAAATTAGGTTCATTGTAGGTGGCGATTGCTAATTTTTCCAGCATTCATAACGGATAAAATTTATCCCCTGATTGATATTTATGGCATTTTTTTAAAAATATTTCCCATTTTAAAAAGGGGTCACTATCATCTTTTTGTTTTATATTCCATATGTAAGTAGACAGGCTGGTACTATGTTTGTAAGTTTCGTGATTAAAGCTACCTAAATGATTGTAGTAACGTTTTTTGAATTACCTTGGGTGGATCCTATGTAACATTTGGGGTTCTTATCAACCGTATTCGGTTTATTTCTGTGTATTTCGACATTGTAAACCACAGACTCCTGTTGGCACCCGCCCTTAAGTGAACAGGCGTCCTTATTTCTACAGTTACATTTAGGGGTTTGGGGTGTTGGTTGTCTATGATTTTTTTCCTGTTATATTTATTAATTAAGTTAGTCATATTTGGCATACAACTATAACTTAATTTAACATAGTTTTTATTGAAAATTTTGTACAATACATTTATCAGAGAGAAATTCTTTTTAGTAATTTGAAAAACATTTTTCCTATTTTAGTTTTAACTGCCAAATTATATGGAAGGGGTTAAACCATAATGTCTTCCTGGCTCTATTTTTGTGTTTGCCTTCTGTGTTAAGGGAATTATGCGTATCAACATATATTAATTTGCCTTTGTGTCCACCATTTCTTAAGGCTTTTTCATAATCATGTTTGTTTTTATTAATAATAATATCACTAGATGAATTAGTGGACAATCTACAACTACTTCCGTTAGGTATATGTTTCAAAACATGTCTAGGGTGGCTAGAACCTAGGTCAATATAACGCGGCTGTTGGTTGCTTTTCTTAAATATGGAAATCTACGTAGGTCGAGGGTAATGTCTAAATAGTCAGTGACTTTTAAATAAGTTTGTATTTATAATTTAAATCCTATTTTTTTAAACATCCAATGTAATTTTTTACAGATTATATCGCTTTTTCGGGAGGTACATTTATCTATTATAATTAAACCATCGTCTCTGTATAGACCATGGTTACTAGGGTCAATATACTTATTCAAATTATTTAATAGGAGGCACCCTACTAATTCGCATACCTCGGCTCCGTCATATGCCCCCATGGGGTTGTCGAAATTGCCGCTGTCTCCTTTCTTCATCCATAATACATCGTTATGGTATAATAACGATTTGCGGCAACGCCTAATGAGGTCAGTTTTATCATTGGATATTAAAAAGTACTCCTTAACCAGCTCTAAAGCTTCATTAACCGCTTTTTCCGTAATAGATGGGTAAAATTCTATTATGTCATATTTCACAAAAGAACATTTGCTGTTTTCGTCATAACTATTAAACCATTCTATATAATCACGAGTAGAGCGCTATTGGTTAATGTTTAAAACTGCTCTTAATGTTTCACATATATCTTGCAATATTACTTTGCTGATTTTTACCCATTTGTGTTTTAGTTGGAATAGAGGCTTTGTTTTGTTTTTTAAATAATTTTTGTCTTCTTCTGTCACGTGGTTTTATGCTTATTAGTTTTTAATCGTTTTATCAATAAATACTGTTTCGTCATTTCCTTTTTTAGTCAGCTTACCCTGAAGTTCCGTTTAGGTGAAACTTAGGTAGGTTTTCCTGGCTCTTTAGGATTTATTTTATATATATATATATATATATATATATATATATATATATATATATATATATATATTATAAAATGACAATTGGAAAAATATCTTAGATTTTGCCGACGCGTTTCGTCTTCCGACTTTTTCAAGGCAAAAATGAAATCGAAATGTCTTTGTTGTTATAGTTACATTAATAAATCCAAATTTAAAAAGATAGATGCTAAGATTTCTTTCCAATTGTCATTTTATACCAATTTGTCTTGTCCACAGAATTTATCTGGGAATTTAACTATATATATATATATATATATATATATATATATATATATATATATATATATATATGAGGATATGAGGGAATGAGAAAATGTATCATTTCAAGAGGAAAGAGGGTTCAGACGACTACTACTACACACAAAAGACAATGGTTAAAAAATTTAACATAAAAACAAAATATCCTTCCTGTAAATATTTTGAAGTAACCTTCCTTACCCGTGGAAGGTCATATGACCCGAAACACGTGTAGCGAAATATGCAGAATAAAGTATAAAACATACACATAATAATCAAAAACGTTTGATACTTTTTCTCTCTTTACAAAATACGGACACACAGATACACATACAAACACTCTTTATATATACGGACACACAGATACACATACAAATACACACAAACACACACACACATACACACACACACATACATATATATATATATATATATATATATATATATATATATATATATATATATATGCGTTTGTGTGTTTAGGTCAAATTACTGGTAATATGGATGACAAAGTGAATAACTTAATAGTTTCGATTCGATAAACGACTTCTTCAGACAACTGCTTTATTTATAGAATTAGATAAAATTTGCGAAAAGTTTTTGGTGAGAATTACACGAAGCATCGGTTACAGTTTACATCTCAACGTGACTCCCTCACAGACGCTCCGGATTTAACTTTAAATTTTGACATCCAGTGTATGTATATGTTAAACTTAATCTCATTCTTATTTTTATCGCTTTCCAAATTGTATTGCTATTACTTATTTGAGGGAAGGAATTATGGTGTATGATTCTGGACGAAACGTCATTGATGAACATTCTGAAATTAGTGTACTTTAAATGCATTTTACCTTAATAAATTACTTTCTCCTTTTAAAACTTAATTCTTTAAGTCAAATTTATGGCCAGAACTATTACAGTGACTAATGCACTGAGTATATTTCGTCAAAGATCCTATAAAGATTATATAATATTTTATTTTATTTTTCCAATGCATGTCATAAGAGATTTTTCTAATCTATTTATAAATTTCTGCTTCAGTTTTAATATTATTTTGTAGCCGGTGTCTTCCACTTTTGGCATTGTCACGATTAAGGTGAATGAGTCCATTTAGTTGAACGAGTACGAAGATGTATTACAAAAATGGTTGTTTCTAAACTGGGACACGTCGTGTGTATTTTGGTAGTAATATGTGCCTAATTTATGTTACTTTCTTTTATGTTTTTGTAGATTTTAGAAACTATTTTTTGCGTTACATATGAAAG
>OZ038481.1:118082369-118089869 GCA_964036315.1 Acanthosepion esculentum
AGCCGGTTACGGCAGTGGAGAACTTGCAGAGGAAAATTAACAGGAGAAACTGATAACTGACATCCATTTAACATGGCACGTGGAACTAGAACAGTTTACACAAGTGAGCGTAATAAAGGTTTCAGTTCGACATTCCAACCACCTGAAGAAGGCCGGAGCGTACAACTGTGAACAATAGTCCGAATTTTATAAATAGTGTACATAATACCTCATCTCAGAAATATAGACAGATACTGAAAGACCGAAAAGTTGTAATAATCATGGCAACAAAGATGTCGACAATAGTCCGAATAATATAAATAGTGTACATAATACCGCCTCTCAAAAATATAGACAAATACTGAAAGGCCGAAACGTTGTAATAAATATGGCGACAAAGATGAGGACAATAGTCCGAATAATGTAAATAGTGAAAACAATTTATATTTATGAACTTTTACTAAATTATCAAAATATGTGCACCAACAATAAGCAAATCTTTATTATCTAGCATTATGTAAAGTTAGATTTAAGTGGCAAATTGCTTTTGTTTTGCCAACCATTCCAATAAACAATAAATAGTGTAAATAAACAATCTAATAAATAAATAGCGTTTATTATATGTGTTATTGATGTGGACCCGAAGTAGGGGCCACGGAAGGAAAACACGGAACACGGGTTAGAGGTAAGAAAGATATATTAAACAGAAAAGTTACAAAGAATAGTGTAAGAGTAAGCAGAGCTTACCATCCAGTGGTGTCCGATATTGGTATCGTACGCGGCTGCGCATTACTGGTGCTACTATATTTAACAACCCCCCACACGGGTCGAATGTGGCACAAGGCCGGTTTAACGTGGGCTTACCGAGCCAGTAGGCTCGGCCAAAAATATGCCCATTTACAACCCGTATACACGCGTTTAGGAACTGTCAACCTCCCCTGACGAAACTTTGCCCTGCGGCAAAGCCTCGTCCGAGTTCCTCTTTGCCAAACAGAGAGTTCGACAGCAGAGCACCATTACTGGTGCTACTCCCTTGATACTACCATTCACATAATAATATAGTACTGGGAGAGTCCATGATGTAGGAAAGTATCGGTCTCACAACAGTTATCAATTCTCAAGAAAAAAAAAATGTACAAATCATTTTCATCACAGACTAAGGTTTGATTATAAATATTATCTTCGCTATTTAAGACAATAAACATTGCAGATGAGTGAAGATAGTTTAAACGGTGTCATGGGAAGAAACGCCCTATTGTCATTCCCTCTTTTTATACGGGCATGCATATTAAAGGTTACTTAATGTACAGTGTGCCAAGAAGACCTGAAATAGTCCTACCATTGTTTGAATTCAGTGAAGATAAGAATTGTAATTGTTGTAGAGTTATTTCCTCAGTGGAAACTGTATTTGGACTAAATTCGGCCCTAAATAGGTTCAACGTACAAAAACGTTAGGAACTTGTTATAATAAGTATAACGCAGAGTAATCTAGTTGTGGTAGCTGACTACTTTCGTATTTGACACCCGTCGACCCTCACTGACTCCTACATATATTAGATGGGAGAGTCTATTATCTATAGACTAGGTGTGTTTCACCATAACAGTAATAAAACCTAAACATATGATGAAAGTGAATTTATACATTTTTTATCTTAAGAATTAAACAAATATTAAACGGTATTTATTAATTAGATTGTTTATTGACAAGAATAATTTACAACATTCTAAAAACTAAAGCAAAGCAATATTTACCAATTGCCAAATTCTAAAATCCGTAAATATGAAAGCAATTTTTTTATTAAAAGATTATACACATTTACTAAATTATTAATATGTGGCACAAATATGAAGATATTTACCATTTAAAAGATTTTGAATCAATTGGCAATTTATCGATGTTTTGCCAACCATTCCAAGAAACAATAGTGTAAATAAACAATCTAATAAATAAATAGCGTTTATTAATTTTGTTGTCAATTCTCAAAGCTAAAGAAAATTTATAAATTCCTTTACATCATATGTTTAAGTTTTATTAAAATTCTAATAATTGCTTTTTAAAACAATAAACACTGCCCAGGATTGGAAGTAGTTAAAATAATAGCGGTGTCAACGAAAAAAACCGTCGGTTTGACACTGCGTTTTATTGCGGACACAAAGGTCCAAGTTTACCGGATATTCTTTGCAGAAGGGTTCCATTCTAATGAATCTTTTGCTGCTGTAACAAATCTGCCATTACTGCAGATTCCAGTATAGTTCGGTATTCAGCAGAAGATAATCATTTTTTAAGTTTTTAGATTTGTTAGTCACAAAAAGCTATTGGAACTGTTAAGTAAGCTTGATATATTTGGGAAGGATATTAGAATAATCCAGAAGTAATACTGGGAGAGAATCTCCTGAATACAAATAGAAAATAAATTCAGTAAATATACAAAAATAGAAAGGGGTGTAAGACAAGGATGTGTCTTCTCACCAGATTTATTCATCCTTTACAAGGAGGTGATTCGATCTGAATTAGATTTCCTATCAGGATTCATCATTAGCAGCCCAAAACCTAACAACATATGCTTATGTTACTGTGCTGATAGTTGACACAGTAAAGAACAGACAGGATAGGATCTTATACGGAAGTCAATGAAGGAAAGTGAAAAAAAAAGTACTAAACATCAACTGTAAGAATACAGAAGGTATGGTTGTTAGAAAATTGGTTTAGCTTGTTTTGTCTTACGGCATATCAACCTCAATAGGTTATTTAATGACGACAACTTTTTATTTTGTCAAAAATCTATTTCTGGTAATATTTTTTTCCTCAAAAATGTATTGCTGGTAATATTTTATTCAAAAATATATTGCTGTTAATAGTCTTTTTTCTTCAAAAATTTATTCCTGGTAATAAATTTTACAAAGTATTTCTAGTAATAAAACTTATTTTTACACTTTTATAATGCTTTTTACCTCAGATTCGGGGTTAACTATTTGCCCATAGCTGGCACCCTACCAGGTGCTACCACCCCGGGTCAGGGTGGACCTTGGAACACTAACAATTATGAGGTGGTTCCATGCTCCTCAAAACCTCTTGATCATAGGCCTTGCTGTTGGACATAGTTTATCGTCTTACCCTGGACACGGATGTAGTTTATCGTCATTCCCAGGACAGGATTGTTAGAATAAAGAATAGCCCAACATGCGAATGAAAAATTGGAGATGCCAAAATCAAGCAAGTAGAAAGATTTAAATGTCTCAGAGCACAGAAAATACATGGAAATCCAAATCGGAAGTTGGATAGCGAAAGGTGCCTTCCAAAACTTAAACAAAGTATTAAGAAACATGAAAATATCGTTAGAAAGAAAGAAAACAGGATTGAAATGTTATGTAATCTCATTCCTACTCTATGGATAATCCCCGAACAGATAAAGAAGAGACTTGAAACAACATAAATGTGGTTCTACAGAAGGATGATGAGAATATGATAAACTGAATAGGTGAGCAAACGATGAAGTTTTAGATAAATTGGAAGCAAAAAGGAAACCCATACTTAGAATCAGGAAGATACAATTTAAATTTCTAGGGAACTTAATGAAGAAAGTGGGTTTGGAGAATTGGACTCACACAGGATATATTGAAGGCAAGACGCATAGTATACTGAAAATATGATGAACTGAATATGTGAACACTGGCGAAGTTTTATAGAAAATGGAGACAATCAAAGGACACTTATACTAAATATCAGAAAGAGACAGTTGACATTTCTAGGGCATATAATGAGGAAAGAGAGCTTGGAAAATTTGACACTGACAGGACAGAGGAAAGCATCGCATAACGTACTTAAGGAGCTTGTGCAAATGGTGGGCAGAACCGGGAGTATGAGAGAGAGACAAACTTGAAACTCTTAATAAAGAGCCCCAAATGACAGAAAATTGTGAAGAGCCATAATCGCCCACGTGCTGAAAGGACACGGCACAGAAGAAGAACTCACAGAGTCTGTAATAAGTGGAATTTCTTGTAATTACTCGATGGTTAAGGTAATGGTAGATATTCCAGCGCTGTTTATAGAAGCTTTGTCTGTGATTCGTTCCACAGACTTTATTTTTTATGGCTGGCAGCGCATATCATCTTGTCTCCATCTTTTGACCCATCAGGGTATATTGGCAAATTATCAGGGAATATATTTTTGATAGCAAGTAGTTCTTCGTGGAAGATGATAGTGTTAGATTTCGTGGGGGAATTTAGAGAGTATTTGGTTGCTTGTTCATTCAGGGTGGATGTGCGTGTGATGTAATGATTTGCTGCTGGGACTGAGTAATCGGAGAGCTGAGTTTGCATTCCAGTCGGGTTCGTTACATTCACTTACGCGAAAATACCCCTGGGAAGCGCATATGAATCGATATCCTCTCCACCCAAGTTTTATAGTAGGATATATCGTGTTCATTCTAGAGATGGTGACCCGATAAAATCAGTCATCTCCCATCTGTATTTGGATGTAGTGGCCAATGAAAACGCACAGCGACTGAAATTGTTTGTTGTTTACATTTTTCATTCAGAGTGGATATATTGATTTATATCTATCCGAGTTTCATTGAGGGAATCCTTTATACGCATAAGGTATGGTTTACTACACTATTTAAATTATTCGGACTATTGTCCTCATCTTTGTTGCCATATTTGAAATGGTATACGATAACTTGACGTTCAAAATCAGTGAGATGTTTAGCCAAACGAGAAGGGTAGAAGGAAAGCCGAAAGACGTCTGCAAAAATGAAGAGTCACAAAATCGAGCAGCAATGAGTCAATTATAAAAGAACCAATCAGAGTTGGTCATGAAAATTTAAGAAATTTATTCAAGGTTATTCAAGGTCAATTATTCCTGAAAGATAAAACAATAATAAATTTGCTGCGTTTTATTTACTAGACAGCCTGTAGTTGGTTTTGGTATAAGTATAGCAATGGTTTGTTCCATATTTTAGTGAACTTGTTACTGACTCATATAGCATTGTACATTTGTAGCAAATAGTTTAAGGACCGTCCTGGTAATTGTTATAGAATTTGATAATGCATCTTATCAGGGTCGATGGTTCTGCCATAGCCTACGTAAGGCACTTCTAATTCTGTTTTATTGAACGGATCGTTGTAATTATCTTTGTTTTCTGACTTGAAAATAACTTTTCTCTTTTCCTTGTTCTGCTTGATGATTTGAAATGTTTTATTTTGATATTTTGAAGAGGAGTTTTCTGAAATTTTTTCACCAAGCTGAATTCTCTACTTAGTTTTTAGATTATTATCAATAAGGTATTTCTTTGCGTTCTTGCTATTTTTCCCGAGTACCATCCAGATCATATTCCATACCTGTTTTCTTTTTGGATTCAATTTTATTTTTATACATATTTTATTCATGTATTTCCTTTGGATTCTTTAATGATTTTGCGTGTTTTTGCTCTAATGTTTTGATATATTTCTGAATATTCATTGCTTGTTTTGTTCTTTGATTTAGTTGCCAGTTTTGTATCTCTTCAAAGTTGAGTGTGAAACATGTGGCTTTTCATTTTCCAAAAAATCCCATTTGAGCCAACATATGCAAACTGAACTTTGAATAGACACAGAATTGGCAAGGACCTAACAAGGCTTTAAATATTTTAATTTTAACCTAAACCTACATCGATCTGAGTTTTTGGCTCACATGAGCCATAATCAGAATGGTCATAAATTCGAAATGAGGTTCTAGTGATCTTCTGTCACCTCATGCTTCTGTGCTGCCAAATGTAGATTAATATTTGTCCAAAAAAAAAATGGTGACTTTTAATGGATGAAAGGAGACCAAAATTCCATGAAAAAAATGTCCCACTGATTTAGTGTTGGGGCTGATGGCAGTGTGAGATATGATGCATGAACTCATGATTTTTTGTACCGCCTGTGTCTTCTTACTGCTTCTTTGCATTAATTTTGAAACCAAGTCTTGCTGCATTTTGGGAATGTACGACATTTTGGGTTGTTTTGTTTAGCTATAGAGATAAGGGTATTGTTAAAATGGCATATGTTCCTCATTATCAATATAAGCTTCTGAAATTCGCCTGTTTTTTTTTTAATTCTTCCCAGTTACATTTAAAGATCCTCCAGCATTGTATTTCATTGTTTAATTTTGGGTTATGATATTCTAATATGATAGGTCAGTTTCATTTCTTGTACGTTTGATTTTTCATTTGTTTTTCCTGTTGGTCCATTTCTTTATTTTGGTTTATTTTAGAAGAGTTTATATTGGTAACTATTTTATTGTCCATTTTATTTCACTTAGGAATTTAGTCCAGCCGTTTGATCCCAATTGGAATAGTTCTTTTGCAAATGCTTCATATTTGAGTAGGAATTTCTTTCATATATCCTTCTACAATTATTAGTGCTTCAGAGGTGTTTTTTGTGCTTGACTCATATTATATCATTTTCCTATTGCTATAATTCAAATATCCTTGCATAAGCTGAATGTACTTCCCCACAATCTGCACAATTGCACGAGTCGCTATATTCATCTGGGGTGTGGTTTAGATTTTCCTACACATATATGATGCATGCTACACAGCTGTTGAATTAATCTTCATGGTTACCAAATTTCTGTTGTAACAACGTCATGGAATCGATATGGAGATTTCTAAACTTTCAAATGTGTAAGCGATTTTTATTGCTTTCGGGATATTAGGTATGTTGAAGATCATGCCATATATATTTGTTAATACAATCTTCCGTTCGTTGAATCAGCAGTCTTGTAAAATCTATAACTCCCTGGTTTTTCAATTCAGTCTTTGTAGAGGGGTGGTTTCCTATTTCGAATTACGCTCCTTCATGTATCCAGGTTTTTGTGAGGATAAATTTTGATCTTTTTGTTATGGGGCATCTTCATTAAAATATCCTTCTGTTACGTTTTTCTTCTTTAAAATATCCTTCTGTTACGTTTTTCTTCTTTAAAATATCCTTCTGTTACGTTTTTCTTCTTTAAAATATCCTTCTGTTACGATTTTCTTCATTAAAATATCCTTCTGTTACGTTTTTCTTCATTAAAATATCCTTGTGTTACGTTTTTTCATCTCCACTAAAATTGTTCCATTATTCATATTTTCACAGTTTTAGGAATCACGCTAGAAGAAATACCTTTCGAGTTAAGAAAGAGGATAATTTGGTCAAAGGAATCTAATGTTCCGATTCCAAGATCATAAATCTTATATTTATGACTTTCTGTTCTTCTGTGTCAGACTCAGAGTTGATTGGTTGATTTGTTTGCTATTGATTTTTAAATATTCACCCTATCTACTCCTCACCCATCTAGAACTCCAATTTAATTAGACGTACCTAGGGAAAACCTTTTTGCCTTCGTAGGATGAAGCTACAAGGGCGGGATACTTATATCTGAAGGAGGCTACAAACACCTGCTTTTCCTTTTAATTCGTCATCCAAGAAATAGTGAAACGGTTTGAGACGCTAATCCATGGTATAGCCCCTTTTTACTAAACCGATTGACCCTATAACAACTGACTTCTAAATCAA
>OZ038481.1:118094869-118102369 GCA_964036315.1 Acanthosepion esculentum
TAGAACCAAAAGGCGAACCCATCGCTCCGCCGTCAGTTTGTGTGCAAATGTCACCATAGTTAACATAAAATGGTATACTTGTGGTGCAAAACAGTAGGAAATTCAAGAAAACCATTAAAAAAATGCCTAAACTCCGGAAACTTTCTTCCTCCATTATTTGTGCTATCCATTCCAATTTCTGTAATATGTAGAATATTTTTCCACTTTGCAAACCTAATTTAAATTCTATTACTGAATTCTCTGTTCCATATGCATGGCCTTGGTGTTTACATCCGGGAAAATTCTTTCAATGTTAAGGTCCCTTGAGGTACCAGATGATTCTTTCATGTGCTTTCGACTTTCGTTATTGCACTCGGACATTATAGAAATGGCTCTTCCTTTACATTTATTTACGAAGATTTTTATATTTGGTGGTTTTAATGCTCTTCACGTCAAGTGACTTAAGCATTTTAATGGTACTGATGTTGCCTGTATTCAGACTTTTAATTTTTACGTTACTCAGTCTCTTACCTTCCTATGGTATCAGTTCTCAACTTGTTATTTATGCTATAAACTATATACTCATGTCAATAATCAGTTTGATCAGTTCGATAAGATCAAATTAGCGGCTGGTTCAAAAAATAAAGTACTATCTGCTGTTAACAGGAACATGGAATGACGTTAATTTTAACGCCTCCAAAATTAAACTTCTCTCTATTAATCATCTCCTTTCTGTCTTCTGTTGTGGAGAAGCTGGGCGGAGTGAAAACCAGACGAGGCTATGGTTAAAGGCAGAGTCTCGTCTGGGGAGGTAGACAGCTACCAGTCCCCGTGTATACGGGTCTACAGGTGATTTTTTCCGAGCCTACTGGCTCGGAACGCCCCATATAAAAAAAAAGAAAAAAAACCGGCTTTGTGCCACATTCCGCCTTATGGGAATGTCTCGGGTAAATACCGACGAGATAACTATTAATCGTTACTCTGCTTGGGCGGAGAGGAACCTAGACGAGGCTATGTCGAAGGACAGAGTCTCGTCTGGGGAGGTACACAGCTCTTCGACCCCGTGTATACAGTGTCTACGGACAATTTTTGCACGAGCCTACGGGCTCGGAAAACCCCACGTTAAAAACGAGCCTTGTGCCTCATCCCGCTTTGTGGGGAGGTCTCTACATTTACAGTTAACTCTGATTGTCTCTCTGCCTCTGACCGGCGAGAAACCTAGACGATTCTACGCCGAAGGGCAGAGTTATGTCTGTGGAGGTAGGCAGCTACCCGAAAACGTGTATACGGGGTCTACGAACAATTTTTGCCCGAGCCTACTGGCTCGGAACGCCCCACTAAAAAACCGGCCTTGTGCCACATCCCGCTTTGTGGGAAGGTCTCGAGAAAATACCGTGGAGTTAACGATTAACTATTTATTATATTAGTTCCCAACCGTGTACCATATTATTCTCCGGAATAACCTACTTATTTTCTATGTCTGTCAGCCTTTCCTATTTCCAACACAACACATTCATCAGCATGGCTGCTGCTAACCTCCAAGTGACTGACTCGTTGTGTCTTCTCTAAAGTGGAAAGATTATATTGAATCAGTTGCTAGGTCGGCTACTAGGAAATGCTCCTTAAATAACTGATTCTTATGGTGTGTCCATCTTGTCAATAATGGGGAAATAATCGCCATTATATCTCATTTTTGTTCTATTTCTAAGACAGATTTTCCCCCACAATCAATGTAAATATTTGGTTGATGAAGAAAATAGTAATTAATCAGAGCTAAGGATGGAAAGCTCATGAAAGAGTGAAATAAAATTCATATATATATATATATATATATATATATATATATATATATATATATATATATATATATATATATATATTAAGTTTATCACCCCAGGCAAGGCTGGAAGCCACAAGCACACAAGGTGTTACAGAGGATTTGGAGCAAGAGTAGATAGGAGTGATAGAGGAAAGGATGTGGAGAAGGACAGCGGATAGATCAATGCAACTGGAGATGTCGATTGACGTTACATTTGAATAGTTGGAGGTTATAGTTGTCAGGGAAACAGGAATAGGGAAGGGAGTTCCACAGGCGTGAGGTGCGAGATATGAAGCTATTGGAGTAGAAGACACGTCTACATTTAACAGTTTCATCAGTGAAAGGGTGGGAACGGGATGCCAGCCTCGTACGACGCTTGAATTCATGGAGCCTGGGAACCAGCGATAGCAGCTCATCGGAGCAATTACCATGGAAGTATTTGTAAAAGAGACAGAGAGAGGCGGGGGCGTGTCTGTGAGAGAGAGACTGCAGACGAGAAGCCAGATCAGGGCCAATTACATTGCATACCCGTCTCTGGATCTTATCAAGAACCCTGAGGCAAACAGAAGGGGCTCCAGACCATATATGGCAGCAATACTCCATGCAAGGGCGGATGGTTGATTTGTAAATTTGGAGGATCGATTCCGGGGAGAAAAATTTCCTGGCGCGGCACAGGGAGCCAACTTTTCTTCCGGTGGATGAAGCAATTGACTCAATGTATTTGTTCCATCTCAGGTCATCAGACAGCGTGAGACCAAGCAGCCGCAGAGAGGAGCTCTCGAGAAGTTGAGCTTTAGACATTCTAATGGGATGCAGAGAAGGATCCTTGTGGTGATTAATAGAGATCAGTTTTGTTTTGGAGGCGTTAAAGTTAACCAGCCAATTCCTGCCCCAGTTCACAACCGATTGAAGGTCCTTTTCGAGATGAAAGGCCAGGTTAATTTTGTCAGCGACACTAAATTTGTTTCTGAGGCAGGAGTAAATTGTGGTCTCATCCGCGTAGATGACAACTTGGGAATCTATGGCGTCAGGAAGATCATTTATGAATATAAGTAACAGGGTAGAGCCTAGGATGGAACCTTGCGGAACACCTGCGTTTGTGGGATAGGAGCTGGAGGAGAATCCGTTGAGAACGACCTTCAATTCACGGTTTGACAGGAATGATTGTATTAGGTCAAACAATCGACCTGTAATACCACAGCCCTGAAACTTGCGAAGAAGGCCGGCATGCCAAACCCTATCAAACGCCTTGGAGATGTCAAGGACAACGTCGCGAGCTTCTCCGTTATTATGAAGAGCTTGGTAGACAAATTCACTGATGGCCGTAATCACATCAGCTGTAGATCGGGCAAAGCGGAATCCATATTGCTTGTCTGAGAGCAGATCATGTGATGTAAGGTGGTTAACCACTTCGGTGTTGATAAGGGCTTCGAAGACTTTGCCAAAGAGAGGTAGGAGACTGATAGGACGGTAATTAGAAGGGTCGGAGGGGTCGCCAGAGTTCTTAAAGACAGGAACAATGGACTTCCAGCAGTCAGGAAAACTAGATTCTTTGAGGCAGTAGTGGTATAATTTAGAGAGGGCGGGTGCCAATTCAGGTGCGCATTTCTTCAAGACAATGGCTGGTATCCCATCTCCACCACTAGCCTTGTGGAAGTCTAGATTAAAGATAATGTCCAATACCAATGACGGGGATATGTGTAACCCGCTCAAAAGGGCTTCAGTTCTGATAGGGAAATCGGGTATGGGTACACCGGAAGAGTCAAGCGTTGAATTGAAAGAAAATTTCCGACCAAAGCATTCAGCCTTGTTGGCAGAGGAGGTCAGGACCTCAAACTGGTTGAACAGAGGAGGTATAGAGCGTTTGCAATTGTTCAGAACGCTCTTGAAGAGACGCCAATAATCCTTGGAGCCGAATTTGCGAGATGCGATGCGTTCTTTCATCCGAGCAGCAAATAGAGACTTAGCTTTGTTGAGGACACGCTTACACTCGTTACGGGCGGAGGCAAAGAGGCGTCTATTGCAGTCGGACATATCGCTACGAAATGGGTGGAAGAAGTGGTTCCTATGGGCAATGCCTGCTGAGCAAGCAGCGGAGAACTACGGGGAGGAGCGCGATTTGACCTTGAATTTCCTTGAGGGGATGAAAGCGTCAATTCCAGCTTTAACCCAGGATGAGACCTCTGAAGCACATTCTTGGACGGGGAGCTTAAATACAACATCCCAAGGGACATCGCGGAGGAAATGACGGAACGAGTCCCAGTCAGCTCGTTGGTAGCAGAACGAGGTTCGGTGGTAGCAGGCTCTTTGCAGGGGTGGGGTTGAAGGAGATGTTAATAGACACTACCACATAATTTTATAATTTATTACATTGGAATCGTAATCATGATCCAATTCATTTGTAGGTCTGATGAATTGGATCGTGATTACGATTCCAATGTAATAAATTATAACCATGGAATATTAGTGTTTGAGCCGTTTATATATATATATATATATATATATATATATATATATATATATATATATATATATATATATATATATATATATATATAGTGGGAAAATAAGTATTCGTATTTTTTACTTTATTGTATTTCGAAGTAATGAATAAAAATACGCCTAGAAAACGGAAAAAATATTTGATAGAAATAAATCACATTTATATATTTTAATTGCTGAAAAAAATATTAGTACAATGCAAATTTCAGAATTTAAAACTTTTAAATTACTTTAATACTCAAGGATATTCAAGTGGAATATTCTAATAAAGCTATTAGTAGTTATTTTAGCCTAAAATACAAACATTCTGTAACTGATATTTGTGCAAGAAGGTTTTCATCATGCCAAGAGGTAAAGAATTGACAAATTCCCAAAAAAGAACTGATTAATAAGCTCTGGAAAGAAGGTAAAAGTTTCAGGAAAATCTCAGACAACCTGAATATTTCATTTACTACCATTAGTTCATTCACTACGAGGTATAAATCTCAAAACTATTGAAAACTAAATAAGTACAGGTGCTCGACGGAAGAATTCAAAATCTTCGAGGAAATTAATGCGTCAAATTAAACAAAATTCAATGGTTGCTCATCACGAGTTGCAGAATGATTTGCTTTCATCAAGAATTTGTGTCACTAAACCGACAATAAGTAACGAAATTCATAGGAACAATCTAACGTTACGCTCCCCTCGAAAAACTCCACTGCTATTGGAAAGACACAGGGATGCTAGGTTGAAATTCGTTCGGGAAGACAAGGATAAGGGAAAAAACAGATTGGAATGAGGACAGACGAAACCGAAATTGAGTTGTTTGCACGTAATTCTAGGAATCATTTATGGAGGAAAGATGGCGATGTTTTCAAACAAAAGAACACAGTTCCAGGAGTGAAATTTGGTGGTGGCATTAGGTTGTTTTTCGACAAAAGGTCCTGGAAACATATCAGTAACATATGGTAGAATGAATTTCGGAGTATATCAAAATATTTTGGAAGCAAATTTAATGATTTCAGTTGAAAATCTTGAACTCCTTCCTGGTTGGATCTTCCAGCAAAATAAGGATCCTCTGCACAGTGCAACATCTACGAAGAAATGGCCTTCTGAAAATAATGTACATATCCTGAAATGGCCAAGTCAGTTCCCAGATTTAAATCCGAATCTACTATGGAGAACTACTAGAAGAGACTGGTTGCTGCGGAAGGGAATAAAGGCTCTTCTACAAAGTATTTCATGAAGATTATGTATTCGTTTTTGTATTGTACGAATACTTTTTTCACTCTTTAAAATGGATAAATTGGATTTATTTCTATGAAATCATTTTTTTCTATGCATATTTAGTTATGCATCTGTGTTAATTATGTGAAGAATATGTTTATTCATTAGTTGTAAATGCAATAAATTAAAAGTTTGTATGTGTATGAATATTTGCTACCATCACTGTATATATATATATATATATATATATATATATATATATATATATATATATATATATATATATATATATATATATATATTAAACATGTGTTGAATGTCAAAGACAACATAGTCCTGCATGTTTTCTTTTGAATTTTCTCATATTTTCTAATGAGACTTTTTATTTGAAAATTTTATCGAAATAAATATTGTCCGTAAGATAACCGAGTACTTTCGAACATCATTGTTCATCTTCACGGTCAAAATTTTTTTTAATGTCTTATATATATGTAGAGTCAAAACATCTTTAAAAGAAAAGTTGCTACCAAATTACACACACACACTCACACACACACACACACACACACACACACACACACACACACACATATATATATATATATATATATATATATATATATATATATATATATATATATATATATATATTGCAATGTCGCGGTGCGTAGCACGACGCTTTCAAGAAATATATCAAGAAATCTGGCGGTAGGTATAAGCGTTGGGACAAGAAGATTCGAAAGAAAGGTATCTGTGACAAGCGAAGGCCACAAAGGATAAGTCGAAATTAGAATTTCTTCTCTGTTACGTCAAATCGCGTCTCTATTTGTATTTAAGACACAAGGATTCCTATATACAGACACGTTGCACCAACCCACCGACGTACCCTCCTTCCGCTGCGTGCTCAAATACGCAGAATATGAAACCTGAGAAATTAAATATTTTGAGAAGCAGTTACGTATGGTGATATGCCCATATTGCTGACTTAGGGTTGCAAGTAGAAATGCAGGATATCCTGTTAAAATTTAAATTAAAATCGTTTTTCTTACAACCTCTGTCCCATAATATTTCTTTCATTAGATGAACAAAATATGGATGCAAGTGTAGCAAATATTATGGGACATACGTAGAAATACTTATTTATTTTTATGTATTTTTGTTATTCATTAATATTATTTTATTTTAATTTACATATATATATATATATATATATATATATATATATATATATATATATATATATATATATATATAACGTTTCATTAAAAACGTTAACAAGGTACTACGATTAAGTTTTTATTTAATTATTCTTGTGTTCTTATAATTTTCTTCTTTTCTGGGCATAAATTTTGTAGAAATTGTCCAAATGTTCTCTATGTCCGAGGGCTTTCACCAATACTTTTAGCCATTATCAAGGACGATTTTACTTTTAATTTCAACTGAATATTTGGATTGTTTTTATGAATATATTTAGAGTTATAGGAATGTTTTATTTTCCAAACGCGGTCAAAATATTGTGGCCGTGTTCATAGTTTATATTATTGAGTGTTGGCTTTTTCTTTTCTTTTTTTATTAATAATGCTTCCATTATTTTTACTTATTTTTACATTCGGATGAGTCTATTCTATTTGTATTATCAACTAATATGTAGAGGATAGATTTTGTTGGGTCTCAGTGTGTATTTAGATGAGACCTTATTGAACTATCGGTTGAGAGATGTAACGTGTGTCTTCTTGTTAGGCATATTGTAGTATATCCAATCTAATTATTCATGAATTTGGTTTGATCAGGAACACAGTTTCTTAAGGGGAATGTTTTTGGTTTTGGTTATGATTCGTTTTACGGCATATCAACCTCAGTGGGTTTATTTAATGCCGACAAGATTTTTATTGCTGTTAATATTTTTTTTCAAAAATGTATTGATGGTATTAAAACCTATTTTTATACTTTCATATGCTTTGACCCCAGTTTGGGGGTTAAGTATTTTCCAA
>OZ038481.1:118107369-118162369 GCA_964036315.1 Acanthosepion esculentum
CCCACATTTCTCACCCGCACAAGACAGACATGCTTACGGAGGTGTTGAGGCCTCACACTTATATACAAACTTACACACATCACACGAATATACACACTTACACACATCATACTCACTCCCACCCTAATGAACCAAATGATAACACACACCCACAGCAATATACACGCTTATACACATCATACTCACTCATTCCCTAAGAACCAAATAACACACACTCTTAACAGAGACACATCCCCTCTCGAGGAACCAATAAATTGTCAGACTGACCAAGGGAATTCAAAGCAGCATGAATCCATCCAGCTCTTATCTCAAATAACAACTTAAAAGAGACTGTTTGACCAACACAAGGAATTTGGAAAAATTCATGTTAAAAATATAAAAAAACAAATGAAAACTCCAGACAAAAGTTCATTTTCTCCATCAAGACATTCATTTCTGTAGTTTTCTGCTACCAGCAAGCAGATTTTTTTTTTCTCCTGATGATTGCCATGTTGGTCGAAACTAGTCGAGGAATCTAAATGAAATAATAATAATAAAAACGAAAGAATATTAATCTACAACCCAGTGTGTCTGAAGATTTTAATTTTTTTAATAATTTTTATTGTTCAATATATATATATATATATATATATATATATATATATATATATATATATATATATATATATATATATATATGCCATAGCCACCTAAACCGTGAGATCACCCCTGGTCGGCGGCTGATGAAGACAGGGTATCGCACGTGCTAACACACGTTGTATTTGTGTGTGTGTATGTATATGTGTAGAGAGAGAGAGAAAAGTGTGAGAGAGAGAGAGAGTGAGGTGTCTGTGTATATGTGTGTGCGTATTATGCATTTATATATAAATTCAGTCTCTGATAACATGTGGAAATTCAAGGACATTTTCCTTTATGGTATTTCTATAGGAAAAGTGTAAACAAGCAGAAATATAGCACTTCCGGTTGCTTATCTTTTTCAGATAAAAAAAAAATACACCTAACACCTACCGGGCGGCAATATGATCAAATACGTAGTCAAGGAATATTTAGCAAAAAGAAATTATATGTTACTGAGATGTCATCCATATTTATATATAATTTTATTTAACTTCGTAACAGTCTCTGAAATTCGATCAACTTCGATCAAATACCATTTGGTAACGTATGAAAACTTAACAACACGCATATTCCTCACAATTGTAGAATGCTAGATAGCTTTTGAATGATTTAAAAGAAAATGTACTAAACTAATAAATTAATAACATCTAAAGCATTATTTAAATAACGAACGCACATTAATTAATGAATTCAATTGAACGCGTGTAATGATAGTCCATACATATACTTTAAATGATCGTCCGGAATACATCTGGCAGAAAGGACACTGATAGCGAGTTTCTGCAGAGCGTGGAATCACCTTTTAATTGCTGTGGTTCCCAGGTCAACGCTGACACTGGGTGATAGAATCTCTTAGGGTCTCAGCTATAGACAAATAGTGGCCCCCCAAAAAATTGGATCAAAACCCTATGAAAGTATAAAAATACATTTGTATATTAAAAATACAAGCAATACATTTACATAGTAAAAAAATTACCAGCAAAACATTAAAAAAAACAAACAAATATCATTTTTTAAATAAAGAAAAATATTACCAGCAATATATTTTTGTAAATGAAATTACTAATGCATCCAAGAAAATTAAATGTTGGCATTAAATGACCCATAAGTTGTTGATATGCCGCTAAACAAACAAACAAAAATACTTTAAATTAAATAAATAAATGAGCTGACAAAAATAAATAAATAAACATATAAACGAAATGAATAATTAAGAATAATTAAGTACGAATAATTAAGAATAATTAAGTACGAATAAACGTGGAAACAGCTGCCCGACGCCGCGCCCTCTCATTGTACCACAGAGAGGGATTGGTGATCGCAACGAGGCCAGAGCAGCCGACGGTTATTGGGGCTCGAGCAAATTTTTTTCTTCCTAGCCCAGGTTACGCGCTCGGGCTCTCCACATCAAACCGACCTTGTGTCAAAACTTGACCTCGTGTGGGGTTAAGTAAATACAAAATACGTATGAACGCATGCCTACAAGCATTTATTAACTGAATAAATTTAATAATATTAAACGCTAGTGAATAATAAATGAAGGGAAAAATTGTAAAGTGAAGGAAATTGATATCCTAAAAATTACGACCGATCATTGAATGACTTAAAAATAAAACTTAAACTTATTAGGTTGTTACATATATTCGTTCGTTCTTTTCTGGTGTACCGCGACTGATCGCGATGACTAATCTTTCGTGGCATTCCTTTGTTTCTTAGTTTTTTCTGGTCATCCTGCGAAAATCTTGTCTGACGTTGTAGAAATTATATTTCAGATTAGATCCCCTTTGAGATGGAATGCCAAGTAGACAAAAATGGACGTGGTCAACATCGTCTTCACGCGAATAAAGTGACAGCAAGAGAGAAACGCTGGAGTTTATTTCTCTTGGTCAGCACATGTGCCACCCACGCGCTGTGTTTCTGGATCTTACCCAATGAGTGAAGATGAAGAGCAAGAGTAACATGTCATCTTCTGAGCCAATTCCCTAGTGGTCGAGCGCGGTTCTTTAATCAGTGCGTACAATTGGTTGTCATCAAGCTTAACAGATCGTCCAGAACGCGGAGAGTCTGTGAGTTCGAACTTCAAAAGGATAAACCCTATCTAAGCCATTCTGTTGGTAATTAAGTCATCCTCGTACACAGCACAAATGTCTTGAGCAGCCTTGGAAGATTTGTGAGCTTGATTATAAGAAATGTCGGACTGGCTCATTCTTGTCTACCTGACAATACATCTTAAAGGGCTGTGTAATCTGAAATAACATTTCAATAAAGCTAGACAACAGTTTCGCACGATGAACAGAGTGACTAAGAAAAACAAATTATATGAAAAGAAATAAGCATTTTCCTTACGATAATTAGTCGTTCAGGCTTCATAACTTAGCAAAGATCGAATTTCAGAGACTTTTACGATTCTAAATCAAATTATATATAAATATGGATGACACCTCAGTAAAATATTATTTCTTTTTGCTAAATATTCCTTGACTACGTATATGCGTATATTGTAGCTAAGTACGTGTTAGATGTAAAGATTTTTTTTCTCTGAATAAGATAAGCGATCGGAAAAACTAACTTTCTGGACGGCCGTTTTCTCCTATTTGGCACTCATCAGCAGTGCGAATTCACTATCGAGAACCGGCCCGGGACGGTTAGGATACAACGCAAGTGTCATACCACCAACGGGCGTCAGCGACGAAGAAGAAACAGATTAGACTTGATACAGCGTCGCTACTCACAAATTCCGTGGTGATACTCATTTCAAGTATTCAAACCGAACGAGTTGTTCCCCAAGAGCAACGTCTTCTTTCCTCTTAGCCGCTCCATCGCAGAGATTTAACTGGGTCAAGAAAGGATATACAAGTGATAGAATTTGGGGGGATTAGAATAATCATTATAGTAATTCGTCGAGTCTAGAAGGAACAATAGAATGCCGAAATCACTGGACGGCCGTTTTGTCCGACTTGGTACTCATCGGCTGATGTAACTTCACACTCTTGGGTTTTTCTTCCTTATTCTTTTACTTTTCATTTTCTCGTGAAAAGGCGGTTGTGTGTTACTGAAATCTCAATAAATTGTCTACTAACCAGTTATTTACTAACGCCTGATGAGAGGTGTTAATACACATCGAAACATGATTGCATCGGTGTAGCGGTTTTTTTTAACATGATTTTGATGTTTCCTAAAATAGAATATATTGCTCTACTTTTGTATTGAGCCCCTTTTCCAATTGAATTTTACGAACGTCTGAATTGAATTCTATTCGTTCTCATTTCACACACACACACACACACGCACACACACACGCACACATACACACATTTCATTGAAAACGACAGACAATGTGCTTTTATTTTTTTTTTTATACAATTTCCCATGCGATCTAATATTTTTTTCTTTTCGGATAATAAATTATATAAAAACTGTCCGAATTTTTTTTTTATCCGAGCGCTTTCGGCTATACATTTAGCCATTTTCAATGATTATATTTTAACTGTTAAAATAAGAAATAGTTTGTTTTATGTATGTTTTATAAAATGTTTTTATTTTTTTGTTTCAACATGGACATAATATCTTGACCGTGTTTTGAAACCAAATAAAAATGAAAACATTTTATAAAACATATATACAACAAACTATTTTTTATTTTAACAGTTAAAATATAATTCTTGAAAATGGCTAAATGTATAGCCGAAAGCGCTCGGATAAAAAGAACATTCGGACAGTTTTTATATAATTTATCATCCGAAAAGAAAAAATTATTAGTTCGCATGAGAAATTGTATAAAAACTAAATAAAAGCACCTTGTCTGTCGTTTTCAATGAAATGTGCATGAAAGAAGGATTGCTGCCTAAACACACACACACACACACACACACACACACACACACACACACACACACACACACACACACACACACACACACTTATAATAATAATAACAAAGGTTTTAGTTTCTATGAAAACAAAAGAATATTGAATAAAAGGAGGATAACACTTTTAAGGCAAGGGACCCTTTATAATTAAAGTGCACAGAATGAAAAGATAGAGTGTTAATAGCGACAAACAAAATTAAATGCTCAACTTATCTTTCCCGAATCGAAATTTCGTCGATATTATACCCACTTCTCTGGGAATTTGATAGTAAAATTGAATTTATTTACTGAAATCATATAAAGACGTTTCTGTAAATAAATTCAATTTTATTATGAAATTCCCTGACGTGCAGATATCATATATGCGAAACTCCGAATCGGGAAGGATAAGTTGAAAATTTAATAAAAGAAACAAAGAACAAATACGAAAGATACATTAATGTAACTTATTTCACTTTTATTAAGGCTTCGTCAGTGATTGAGAAAAAAAACCCCCAAAAACCAGAAACTTTGGTTCTGTCCCAGATTAGAGTGGATTGCCACCCCTCTGCTGGCTGATCGCATAAAAGTGAAGACATTAAAACCCCTCCTACTAGACGGACGCAAATACAGAATTACGACTTTACATTACCATCCGATGCCCGCTTAGACATACAATAATCTTTACAAACTTACATACATATAGAATTACCTACGGTTTTAATGCACCTGACATGTGTCTAACAATAAGAACTGACCCAAAAAAACTGAAATTAACAGAGTTTCTGTCTTTTTGTCTGTCTTCTCTCAATCTCTGATGAAGATTGTTATATTGATAAACGTTTCCTATTTGTTCTTTATCTCAACATTCTGTAGGATTCCGATCCATATTTAATCTCCACTGGATCTTTAACAAACACAAACAAACACTCATAAACACACACACACACACACACACACACACAAACACACACAGACACATAAGTATAGTTGAAAACACAACTATAGTTAAGCATGAAAACAATAAACAAAAACTAAAAATTCTTGAAGCATACATGACATAAAACAGTTGAAACCTAACCTGAACAAAATAAACTATGAAATCTCCACAAATATTCTTAAATGCCTATGATCTATAGCAGAAGCCATTGGTTTATAGCAATGGCTTCCCATACTTAATACTTATCGAATTCACTATCGCGTGGTCATGTGTGACGTCATGAGCTGCGGTGCGATTTTCGCTTCCAGCGTCTTTATCCACATGTTTATCGTTGTTTGGAAATCTTCCACGTAAACAGAGATAGACTATCATCACTTTCTCGTTTGTGTATTGCTTAATATATTGTACTATAATTGTCATTTTTGATAATGGCTTATGTAAGCCGAAAGCTTAGTTAGATTGGATTAAAAAATATGTATCAATATTGTGATTTTCTTTCTTCGTTTAATGATAATGTTATTAAGCATATCAGACGATATGAAAAGAATTTACATAAAATAAATAGACAATACTTGTCTATATTATCTAATGAAACATGTATATATATATATACGACAATTTAACCTATTTGATAAAAATGTGGGTTTATTATTATTGCTATTATCACAAGTTTTTTTTTTGCAACTTAAATCATTGAATATATTTTTTCAGTTATTATTTTTGTACTACTCTGCTCCTTCAAGGAGTAGGACTTTTCTACGCCCTGTTGTCTATGCAGTTTAGAACAGTCGGTCATTGTTATATGAAAGGCACTGACGTCATTAGAAAAAGAATTTTATTTCAGAAGAGTAAAATCAACATTGGCGAAAAAGAACCTAATTCATACTATGACCGCTTGAATTTTACTTTAAATGTTTCGCTAAAGAAATTAGATTTTAATTAATTTCAAATTCTATTTTAAATTTCTATTTAATTTTATATTATCTTGTTTTTTTCATGATTTATATATTAAAGATAGTTGCAGTACATTTTTTCCAGTAAGAAAAAAACTAAACAAAGCAGCCTTCAGTTGCTTAACGTGAATCTCGTTTCGTGTCATTAATGTTGACTTAATAAAAAATTATTTTCTAGATAACGCCAGATCATTAGCGAAACAGGTCAAATTATAAATGTCCAAATCAACTAATCACTCTTCCTTCCTTTGTTTGTTTGTTTCTGTTTTATTTCTTCATATATATATATATATATATATATATATATATATATATATATATATATATATATATATATATGTATATTGCGTATATTTCCGTTAATTAAGTGTCCGTTTTGATATTTTTTTCAACAGTTTTAATAATTTTTTTCCTCATTCATGGTTGGTAGAGAGATATAAAATTTCATAACCTAATAGTAACCGGGTATCCCAAAAATTATTAGAAATATTACAAAAATAAATAAAAAAAAACAAAAAACAGGCAGCTGTTTTTTTAATGAAACTTGCATATATATATATAAAGTGGAGATCGAGGTAAATGTCCGGCGATGACAGTTTTATTATTAAACTCAATCATCAGGCCTGCGTTTAAACATAAAACAAACTGTCGCACCTGGGTGTTGATATCAATATCCACTTTTATATATACATACCCCTGATATCCCTGATATTGAATACTCACTCATGAATATTCATACCCTAAGATTTTCTTTTATCATATATATATATATATATATATATATATATATATATATATATATATATATATATATCAATTATGTGGTGCGTGTTCAATTTATATTACGTGAATCATTCATACGAAAAGTAGATAATGAAGTTAATGATATGGCAAGAATCACTCTCGCAAACAATTTTAATAATTAACGGATTCGAGGTTTATGTATTTTATTATTAAATATTGTTTGCGAGAGTGATTCTTGCTATATCATTAACTTCATTATCTGATTTTCGTATGAATGATTCACGTAATATATATATATATATATATATATATATATATATATATATATATATATATATATATATATATATATATTATAGAATTTTGGGGATTTAGGCAAATCCTTATAGTAATTTATCAAGTCTAGAAGAATCTTCAACAGAATGCAGAAGACACTGGACGGACATTTTCATATTTTTTGGAATTTGTGAGTAGTGGAGTGTATTCAGTTTGTTCTCCGTCACCGAGGCCCGTTGGTAAGTTGCTATGAGGCTTGTGTTGTATCGGAATGATACGGGTTCGAATCTCGGTAGTGGATTCGCACTGCTGATGGGCCCCAAAAACAGTTGTTGAGGATGAATATATATATATATAAATATATATATATATGAACAACTGAAAAGTTAAAAAAAATTTAAAAATTGAATGTTTTTTTGTGAAAGTATTTATTTATATATTTATATATATATATATTTGATATTTCAGATCGACCCCGATATTTCATCAGAAATAACTGTTTTCAGAAGTTTGTTTACAACTAGCGTCCGTCGCGAGACGCGGACGTCACGTGATATGTAATGTAACTGTGTTCGAATATTTCTAACGTAAATCTAACTGTAATAATATTTTAGATGTTTAAAAAAATTGCAACTTTTCCGTTGTTTTCCCTTTATATACATATTAAGAAAGTATATGTGGCTTCTCATTATGATATATATATATATATATATATATATATATATATATATATATATATATATATATATATATATATATATATATATATCATATTATTTGCAACTTTTCAGTTGTTTTTCCTATATATACATATTAAGAAAGTATACATGGCTTCTCATTATGCTATATATATATATATATATATATATATATATATATATATATATATATATATATATATATATCATATTATTTACTTATTTAAATATCCATTAAAGAATCGTATTTCTGATCATTCAAAATTCGTAAACAATTATATACGCCACAGTACAACATGTTCGACAAGAAGACTCACACTACATCTTTCTGACCATATCTCAATTAGATCTTATTTAAATACTCATAGAGACCTACTGGACCCTATTCATATGATAACACAAATATAAAAGCATCGTCTACACGTAAAAAAGGGTAAAAATTATTGAATTCTTATTAATAAAAACAAAACAAAAAACAATAATATAAACTATGAAATGGACACAGTATCTTGACCGTGTTTTGAAAATGAATACATTATATAAATACATACATATAGCAATCTATTTCGAGTTAACAGTTAATATATTTCAACCTTGAAAATGGCTAAATGTATAGCCGAAAGCCCTCGGAAAGAAACAGCATTTAGACAGATATTATATAATTTATCTACTGAAAAGAAAAAAAAATAAGATCACGTGAAAAATTACATAAAAAACTTAATCAAATCACCTTGTTTGTCATATTTAATGAAACTTGCATGAAAGAAGAATTGCAGCCTAAATACACAAAAAGTGAGTGCGTGTGTGTGCGTGTGCGTGTGTGTGTTTTTGCGTGTGTATTAATCATTTCATCCAAAGCAAAGCGATAATGCCACTAAGACGCAAGGAATTATTGAAAGTGAAAGAGAATGCGAAAATTCCCGCGAGGCGAAAAGGACAATAAAAGAACATGATATATACAAAGAGCTGCTTAATCTCATACAAGATCCGCCAGTGTTCTTGCACGTATCCTAAGCCTGGTGATACTGAACACATTTCATAGTGTTCTATATCTGATTTAAACACTTAAGTGACAATTCTTAAAAGGACGTTAAGCATGGTAGGAAAAATATGGAGAAAAGCGCTGTACAGGTATGTCCCCTTGATTAACACCATTGCCAACGGCTAATGAACCCGAAAGAATATTAGTGAAGTTAACCTGTCACTTCATCTCTTTCGGGAGTTTATGAAAGTAATCCATGGATACCACAGGGAGTCGCAATCTCAGCAATATCTTGATTTCTTTTTGACAATGTCTAAGGCTTCAGTGACATCTATAAATATCTGGTAGAGAGGAAGTCGATGTTCAGTGGATTTTTCTTGAAGCTGGCCGGTACAAAGAAATCATGGCATTAGTACATCGTCCAACATGAAATCCACACTGAGTCTCTGAATGGGAAACGGGAAATATATATTTGGCAAGCCTGTCTAGAAGAATTCCGGCCTGAGCCTTACTTTACACCCTGAAAATCACTGTAATTGGATGCATGACCCTTTGACTTTAAGGATTGGCACTTAAGTGGAATCAAGCCAACCTTATGGAATCTCTTCTCCATTCCAACCTTATGGAAACTCTTCTCCATTCCAACCTTATGGAAACTCTTCTCCATTCCAACCTTATGGAAACTCTTCTCCATTCCAACCTTATGGAAACTCTTCTCCATTCCAACCTTATGGAAACTCTTCTCCATTCCAACCTTATGGAAACTCTTCTCCATTCCAACCTTATGGAAACTCTTCTCCATTCCAACCTTATGGAAACTCTTCTCCATTCCAACCTTATGGAAACTCTTCTCCATTCCAACCTTATGGAAACTCTTCTCCATTCCAACCTTATGGAAACTCTTCTCCATTCCAACCTTATGGAAACTCTTCTCCATTCCAACCTTATGGAAACTCTTCTCCATTCCAACCTTATGGAAACTCTTCTCCATTCCAACGTTATGGAAACTCTTCTCCATTCCAACCTTATGGAAACTCTTCTCCATTCCAACCTTATGGAAACTCTTCTCCATTCCAACCTTATGGAAACTCTTCTCCATTCCAACCTTATGGAAACTCTTCTCCATTCCAACCTTATGGAAACTCTTCTCCATTCCAACCTTATGGAAACTCTTCTCCATTCCAACCTTATGGAAACTCTTCTCCATTCCAACCTTATGGAAACTCTTCTCCATTCCAACCTTATGGAAACTCTTCTCCATTCCAACCTTATGGAAACTCTTCTCCATTCCAACCTTATGGAAACTCTTCTCCATTCCAACCTTATGGAAACTCTTCTCCATTCCAACCTTATGGAAACTCTTCTCCATTCCAACCTTATGGAAACTCTTCTCCATTCCAACCTTATGGAAACTCTTCTCCATTCCAACCTTATGGAAACTCTTCTCCATTCCAACCTTATGGAAACTCTTCTCCATTCCAACCTTATGGAAACTCTTCTCCATTCCAACCTTATGGAAACTCTTCTCCATTCCAACCTTATGGAAACTCTTCTCCATTCCAACGTTATGGAAACTCTTCTCCATTCCAACCTTATGGAAACTCTTCTCCATTCCAACGTTATGGAAACTCTTCTCCATTCCAACCTTATGGAAACTCTTCTCCATTCCAACCTTATGGAAACTCTTCTCCATTCCAACCTTATGGAAACTCTTCTCCATTCCAACCTTATGGAAACTCTTCTCCATTCCAACCTTATGGAAACTCTTCTCCATTCCAACCTTATGGAAACTCTTCTCCATTCCAACCTTATGGAAACTCTTCTCCATTCCAACCTTATGGAAACTCTTCTCCATTCCAACCTTATGGAAACTCTTCTCCATTCCAACCTTATGGAAACTCTTCTCCACTCCAACCTTATGGAAACTCTTCTCCATTCCAACCTTATGGAAACTCTTCTCCATTCCAACCTTATGGAAACTCGTCTCCATTCCAACCTTATGGAAACTCTTCTCCATTCCAACCTTATGGAAACTCTTCTCCATTCCAACCTTATGGAAACTCTTCTCCATTCCAACCTTATGGAAACTCTTCTCCATTCCAACCTTATGGAAACTCTTCTCCATTCCAACCTTATGGAAACTCTTCTCCATTCCAACGTTATGGAAACTCTTCTCCATTCCAACGTTATGGAAACTCTTCTCCATTCCAACCTTATGGAAACTCTTCTCCATTCCAACCTTATGGAAACTCTTCTCCATTCCAACGTTATGGAAACTCTTCTCCATTCCAACCTTATGGAAACTCTTCTCCATTCCAACCTTATGGAAACTCTTCTCCATTCCAACCTTATGGAAACTCTTCTCCATTCCAACCTTATGGAAACTCTTCTCCATTCCAACCTTATGGAAACTCTTCTCCATTCCAACCTTATGGAAACTCTTCTCCATTCCAACCTTATGGAAACTCTTCTCCATTCCAACCTTATGGAAACTCTTCTCCATTCCAACCTTATGGAAACTCTTCTCCATTCCAACCTTATGGAAACTCTTCTCCATTCCAACCTTATGGAAACTCTTCTCCATTCCAACCTTATGGAAACTCTTCTCCATTCCAACCTTATGGAAACTCTTCTCCATTCCAACCTTATGGAAACTCTTCTCCATTCCAACCTTAACTATAAGATTCATGATGGCATCAAATAGAACATCATGTCGCAAAGCTTCGACTGACATTCCATCCTTTCTAGGAGCTTACCCTGAATCCGTCATGAAAAACCAGGATGTGGGATTAGTAAAGACAAAACACTTCAAATTTCTCGGTGTATATATCAGTTATAATACATCATAAGAATGAGAAAATGAAATTGAACATAGAATAGGCGTCAGGCGTAGTTTCACACAATACCACAAATTGCTACGAAACCAAAAACATTAACCTAAATAATATTCTTAAATAGCTTTGTCAGATCGACTTTCATGTGGATGTTTGGCAACACATCAATTCAGAAACATCAAAACTGTCACCTGTATATAAACGCTTTTTAAGATCAATGGTGAAAAAATTCCTTGAACGAGCTAAGCAAAGATCGTCCTTCTTTGAACATTGTAGTCTGGCGCTACAGAATCACAAAGAAAGAACTGTACTAAATAACAGAAACCACATCACTCGAGAACTATCAAAAGCAGTAACAACTAAAATGGATATCACATGTAACTCAAAGAGAAAATACTAACATGATCACGATGTTAACATTCCACACCGCTTCAAAATAAAAGGTTCGGAAGGAAACCCCCATCAATACTGGTAAGAGCGATAACAGCTACTGGACTTGAGAAACTTGTTTTCCTAAAAGAAAGTGTTTTAAGAAAATGATTTTATAAATTTCAAACAAAAACAGTACTATTTGTTCTGTCAATGAATTCCAAATGTTTTCTTGTAGGTTACCTGCTAATATTACCATTAACATTAATAAAATAAAAATTGAGACTTTTGTTTAGATAAAGGTTATTTTAAAAAATTCAATCATTGACAATGGCAAATTAATGTGCAAACTAGTTTCTCTCAGAAAACTGGGACATAAAAATATGCGTTTAGCAAAATAAAAAACTTTTCCGTATCAAGAAACATTCGATACCACTTCAATTAGGAAGTCCTGAAGGAAAGCTCCATCAGTACTGGTAAGAGCGATAACATCTACTAGACTCGAGAAACCTGTTTTCCTAAAAAAAATCGTTATTTTAAGAGAACGATTTTATATATTTCAGCCGAAAGCATTACTGGCTGTTCGGTCAATGAATGACAAATGTTTCCTTGTAGGGAAACGGCTATTATTACCATCACCATTATTGCAACCTAAAATTTCGAAGATATTTTCAGTTTCCTCCCTTGTTGGTGCTTGCGCCATCTCACAAAGATATTCATTTTGTGACAAGACATAGATAAATGATAAAATCACTGAAAACGTATTATAGGATTGATCAGTAAAGTGTTCCTGCCAACTCTTCAAAATATTCCCTGGGTTCTTTATTGATGTGCAAACACCCATAATGCCTATTGTATATCTCCTTCTACGTAGCATGTCCTTTCTGAACATTGGCAATGAAGGCCCCCCACGATTTCCTCTCATTTGTAGCTCTTAATGAGTTTTCTTTTGGTTATCTCCCCCAACCACTAATCTGTCTCCCAAGCTCGAAATGTATAGGTTATTCGTTACTCTGTCCCTCTAGATTTCTATATGTACTGTGAGCGTCAAATTTTCTAAGCCCACTTTCCTCGTTATGTGTCCTAGAAAATTCAACTGTCTCTTTCTGATGTGCAGTATAAGTGTTCTTTTTGTTTACATTTTCTCGAAATCTTCATCGTTGCTTTTGTGTTCAGTCTATGGTATTTTCAGTATCCTTCTGTAGAACTATATTTCTGTTGCTTCGAATCTTTTCTAGGAGGGCATTATCCATCATTTACTGCCGTATAAAATGAATGATATTACATAACAATTCTGTAATATTTTCTTTGTTACTAACGAAATTTTCCTGTTTTTTAATATTTTGCTTCGCTTTTTCAAAACATCTTTCGCTATCAAAATGCGCCTTCGACTTCCACTGTCAAACTTTCGACCATGCTTTAGAGCACTTCCCATATAGTTTAATTGTTGTACTTGTTAGATTTTGGTATCCCTAATTTGCAATTTGCATGTTGGGCTTTTCCTTCTGCTAACAACCATGCATTCTGTCTTCTTACAACTGATGTTTCATCGTTTCTGATCGCTTTCTTTTATTACCTTCTATGAGAATCCATGTAGTTTCTTTTCCATGTCATCTGCATATCTTATACTGTTTAGGATTGTAACCGCCAATGATGAGACCTGTTAGGAATTCTAATCACCTCACTGTGTAGGTTGAATAAGTCCAGTGAGACGGCACATATTTGTCCTACACCACTTTTTATTTTAGTATATTTACTAAATATATTTTCTATCCGTATGCAAACGATTTGCTGTACCGAAGGATGCTAAGGATATGATGGGCCAAGCGTGTGAGCAAAGATGAAGTCTTAGAGAGGATGCAAACAAGTAGGAGGCTTACACTTAACATCAGGAAGAAGCAGCTGAAGTTTCTAGGACACATAACGAGGAAGAAGGGCCTGGAGAATCTGATACTAACGGGTCGAATAGAGGGAAAGCGAGACAAGGGAAACACAACGCGTGACATACCTGGCGGGTTTAAGCAAATGGACGACAGAACGTGGTCTGGGGAAAGAAGCAGAGGGAAGGAACTTGTTGAGAGCCGCAAGGTATAGAGAGCCAGGATAGCGTACGTTAGGAAAGGACATGGCACATAAAAAGAAAATAATTTTTCTAATATCCTCCCCAACCATATGTAAGTTTTACGACAATTTCATCGGAAAATGAAAGATGTTAAATAAAACGCTACATTGAATAGTATCAGTGGAAAACTTTTATAAAAGATGAATAAAAACTTTCATTCGGAAAATATGTATGTCAACGCTGAGAAGAAGCGTTGGTCATTGTTACTGTTTTCACAATTTCGATGCACTATACTTATGAGCTTGCATACAACTAAACAAATAATAACACTGTGAATCAATATCAATATAAGTAATATTGGTATATTTATGGTGAATAAGGTGTTTGTTCATTACGTACATTTAAAAATTTGTTTTCTTTGCCGTAACCATTTTGCTTGATCCCAATCATATAATATCTCTTATAACTGATTGATTTGATTTTTTACGGGTTATCAAGTCAGGTCTTCATCGGATTTACATTGATGCGATCACATATGCGCATGAAGGAGAGGGTACGCTGAGAAATTTTAAATACATTTTTTTTGTCATAGTTTTCCCTAAAATTCTTCTTGGCATAAAAAATCGTTCCCCCCATATATATATATATATATATATATATATATATATATATATATATATATATAAATTTCAGTTGAATATAAAAGATTTTATTAGAAAAATGATGGACCCAACAATTTTTGATCTTAGAAATACCATGACATTGATGACGACATTGGGCTAACGTCGAAAGTGCTCAGAATAAAATGAATATGCATCAACATGGTAATTTTCTTCATTCTTTTAATAAGGACACTAAGAAACCTATCCGTAATCATGAGAGGATCCTATTCAAAGTAAGTAGACCAAACTTGTCTGAATTATTTAATGAAACATATATATATATATATATATGTGTGTGTGTGTGTGTGTGTGTGTGTGTGTGTGTATATATATATATATATATATATATATATATATATATATATATATATATATATATATATATATATATATATATAACAAACGTTCCTAAATCAACATACGAAAAACCAACCGCAATGTCTACTAGGCATAGACACACAGAGGCCCTTACGATCATACATTATCATCTGAATCCCATATAGACAAACTATAATTATTATAGTCTTAATACATAAAGCAACATTTGTGATTTTTCAGTTAGGCTTGCAATCCGTTGATTTCTTGGAACTTTGAAAGGACGCGTTGTCTTTCTGTGATTTCGGAACTCCACAAATTATACTAACGTTTCTTTAACAAGTTGAATGCATTTTATAGAATAGAGCTTCGAAAAATGAAAATAAGAAAAGTAAAACTTAAAATTAAAAACTACTAAGACGTCTTGTTGGACATTTACTACTCTGTTTAGGACTTCTTTCAGGTACGATCTTAAACTTTTGACCAGCATCTATCTAACCTAATTTCCCAGTATCGAAACTGCCCATATTAAATGCTAAAATAGTTTTAATTTTTCCTATTACCTATTTGCTCTTTTTGAAGCTCTACTTAAATAAGTAGTTGAATCTCACAACGCAATATATATATATATATCTATATATATTTCATTATTTTCATTAGCCAGCAGTTTATACACCCACACTCACGCACACACACATATATATATATTTAAATATGTTTTACTGAAATCGACTGGCAATGTCTGTCTTTTTAATATTTTATAATTTTTTTTCTAGTTTGCATGTAAGCTGTCACATATTGAGATCAATTTATGAAGTTTTATCCTGGTATATTTTAGTGCAATTCAAATTTATATTGATCAGTACATAACGAGAGAACACAAAATGACTATAAATATTAAACAAATATTTGTAGATATTGACAAAATATTATATGGCACTTAAATAACAACTCAAAACGAAACTACCCACTTTAAATATAATTTTTTTATGTGTAGAAGGCGGCATTTTAAAATGTGTTTAAAATTTAAAAAAAACATCTTTATCCTCAGGTTAGTTTAAAAAATGAGTTAAAATATATTAACTGCTTCCATCTGCAAAAAAGATAAAAAAAATAATGGAGGCTTTAATAATAAAAAGAAAAAAAAAACTCTTAACAATATTAACTACGAACAAAGCCACAATGTGCTAACCGTATTCGGAAATTAAAAACATCCCTACTACACACTAATGTATACACATAATGCACACACTCAATTAAGCTGAAAAATCGAACCATCCTTGATAATGGCTAAAGGTATAGCCGAAAGCGTTCGCAAACATAAAACATTTGGACAGTTCCTGCACACCGTTTGTCCTGTAAAAATAGCTCTTGTTAGAACACAAGAAAAATTAAATAAAAAGCTCAATCGTAGTACCTTGTCTGTCGTTTTTAATGAAACATGCATAAACGAAGGATTGCTGCCTAAATATACAACTATATATATATATATATATATTTATATTTGTGTATTTAGGCAGCAATCCTTCTTTCAAGCACATTTCATTAAAAACGACTGACAAGGTGCTTTTATTTAGTTTTTTATATAATTTCTCGTGCGATCTAATAAAGTTTTTCTTTTCAGAGGATAAATTATATAAAAATTGTCCGAATGTTCTTTTCCGAGCGCTTTCGGCTATACATTTAGCCATTATCAAGGATTATATTTCAACTGTTAGAATTAGAAATAGTTTGTTGTGTGTATGTTTTATAAAGTGATTCATTTTTTTGTTTCAAAACACGGTCAATATATTATGTCCATGTTCAAAGTTAATATTATTAAGTGTTGGTTTGTTTATTTTTATAAGTAAGGCTTCCATTATTTTTAGCCTTTTTTTGCAAGTGGATGATGCTATTATATTAGTGTTGTCGACAAGTATATTCCGAATAGTGTCCGGTAGGTCTCTATGAATATTTAAATGAGATCTAATTGAGCTATTGCCAGAAAGGTGTAGGGTTAATCTGCGTGTTAAATTTTTATATAATTTATCCTCTGAAAAGAAAAACTTTATTAGATCGCACGAGAAATTATATAAAAAAGTAAATAAAAGCACCTTGTCAGTCGTTTTTAATGAAATATATATATATATATATAAATATATATATATATATATATATATATATATATATATATATATATATATATATATATATATATATATATATATACAGTGCAATCTCGGTTCTCAAACGTCTCACATGTCGAACAAATCGGTTTTCGAACAGAATGTTCGAGATGAAAATGCTTCGGTTATGAAACAAAATTTCATTTCTCGAACATTACCGAGCCGAAACGAGTTAACCCGAGCCGAACCGAGTTAACCCGAACGGAATCATTTCTCAGTCGACCGCCGTGTTGTATACAGTCGTGTATTGTGCTGTGCTTTTCTTTTCCAGTTTTATTGTACTGTGCCTTTTTTTTTTACTCTTCATTAGTCCTCAGCCATGGCCCCAACGAAAGCTAGCAGTGATACCGGTAAAGGAAAAAGAAAAGTTGAGAGAAAAGCAATTGTTGGCGATATTGTCTGTATGATGATGATGATGATGATATTGTCTCTATGATGATGATGATGATGATTATATTGTATCTATGATGATGATGATATTGTGCCTTCCTATTCAGTTTCAGATGACAAAATCAACGAACTGTATTATTCTTATAAATAAAGAGACGATCATGTCTTTCCTTCCCTTTTCCAAACAATAACATCCCTTTCCTTCCCTTCCACATACGCCATCAACACTCCTACATACAGGTACGGTGAAATTGAAGTGTTCTTCTATATGTTATCTGTTTAGTATTGGGTTTATTTATTTATTTAATTATTTATTAGATTTAATAGTTTTCATTAGTTTTGTGTATAAACTTGTGCACAAAGTACTGTTATTAAAGTTTAAAAAAAGCAATCATCTTGGGACTAGGAACGGATTAATCCATTTTACATTGATTCCTATTGGAAAAATAGTTTCGGTTTACGAACATTTCGGATTACGAACGAGTTTCAGGAACGAATTAAATTTGTGAACCGGCGTTCTACTGTATATATATATATATATATATATATATATATATATATATATATATATAATCTGTATATTTTGGTAGTAGTTCTGTTTGTAATAATGTGTTATTAATAAGAATAGATAATCTATGTCTATTAAAATATTGATCTTTTTTCTAATATGCGAATATCTTTTCTCAGATGTTGCTTTTAAAAATTTAAATATCTGTATTAAGCTAGGTCCAAACTTTCAGCACACATGAGACATCGTCATTGGTTTGAAATGAAAAGCAAAATTAAAAAGTGTCCTTAGACTATGTCTGAAGTCAAATGCCGAGCAACGCAGTCAGTCATGTCAGCAAAATGTAACGTCAATTTGTACTAGAAACGTATAATTATGTATATATTTTGCAGGCATTCAAGAAAACGGGGTTTTAGACTATAGTTATTTTTCTTGGTGGATGGTTGCTTTTATTGAATCTAAATGGTTTCAAAATTCCTTAGTCAGTTTAGTTATTGGATTTATGGAGATTTTAGATGACAGGTAATCCAGCGTGAAAGAGTAATTTTTTTAGTAACCGATATAAGACATGTTCTTTTTTTTAATTATATACAGAGATGCAATCTCTAATTGGACAAATGCATTCATAAGATATATTATTTCTATTAGGCTACTGGTTTTAAATTCTTTATAATAAATGATAAATCTTAAATGATATTTTTATCTACAGGTTTCATATGTTTATGTATTATCCTTTTTATTGCAATTTTATAGTATTTGTAGTGGTGGTGCACCTGATGTTTATAAAATATGTTGATGACCTTATTATTAATCTTGCCATTATAAACTTGAGTTTATATTAAATTACTGTTGTTTCAGCGAACTGTGATTATAATCCAGGAACATTTTGATAAGTATTTGTTTTCATAATACCCAATTTCCCAAGAAAATCTTTTCAGATGAGGGAATTAATTTAGTTTATCGGATTAAGTTGTTAACGATAGCCAACATATCTTTCAGAGCATCTAAATTTTTAGTTTGAAGATAAAAATTGGAACTAAACTTTTTATACGGAGAAGTAACGTGATCACTTTTATAATCAATATGTACATCGATAAAAGGAATAATTTGTTATTTATTTATGGTTTAAAAGTGAACTTCAAAAGATATTTTTCCTCAAGATTTTCTTTAAGTACTATAAAATCATTAACAATTTTAGTTTGTATGAAAATATCGACTATGTATCATACATAAATAGTGGGTTTATTTAACTTATTAAATAGTATACTTTCAACATGAAACATACTGGATGCGATGGGTATATTTCCTTCATTTTATATTTTTAATTTTGCGCATGTGGGTTTTTTATTTTATTTTGTCGACTGCAAAGTATAGTAGGGTCAGTTAAGCACCGTCTGTGAGAAAAACAGCACCATCACGCATTTCACTCCCCCAGATATTTGGAAACGGCATGCTGTTTTGCTTGGCATTCGCATTGGAAATTCAATACGAACATTACAGAGTGTTTGGGTGTCAATCTGAAGGGCAGTGAAAGGCATTCGGAAAGAGTTGAATGAATCTAATGATTGTGATTACGCAGGTACGACAGCCCGCAAAACTCACGAATTTGTTGCTGAGAGCCACAGACTCAACACGGAGGCCTACATCGTTTTGAGGAGGTACTGCTGCCTGGGTCAAGAGCATGGCTGCTGGAGGAATCTATACCTGACAACAGGACTCTGCACATTTGCCCACGAGCAGGAGAACCAAGTCATAGCTGTCAGAAAATTTCTGCGACCATATAACTCCATACATCTTATCACCTAACTCCCCAGACTACAGCACCCTTTATTATTTGTGGAGCGCAGTTAAACAAAAGACCAACACAACTCCTTATAACACAAAAGATTAACTGAAGGCAAGGATTATGGCAGCATTCACCAACTTAAACAAAGATACCGTCCAGAAGCGTTACAGGAGATTCCAAAGTCGTCTGCAGTCTATTTCATAATTAAATCTAATCCCATGTGTGTTTGCTAGACTATTTATGTATGCTGGTCAGTGATGCCTTATGAGTATATCTATTGTATTATTCAAACAGTTATTGTGTGGGCGGTAAAGATTGTTTCAAATTCTAGGGGTTATTAAGTGGGAATTATTGTAAATCCGAATTCAGTTTGTGTCTATTTTATAGTGTTTTTTGTTAACTATATTAACTTTTACATTTAAATACGCTCTCTCGCTGATATTGAGCAAATTAACCCATAATTATAACATACCATAAAACTATATATATATATATATATATATATATATATATATATATATATATATATATATATATATATATATATATATATATATATAATAATAATAATAATAATAATAATAATAATAATAATAATAACCAGAAAAGAAATAGAAATAGAAAAATCATTTGGTACCCACCCCTATTCAATCAAACAGTTAGTAGTAAGTTAGGACATAAATTTCTTGCTTTAATTGAAAAGCATTTTCCAAGAAATAATCCACTTAACAAAATTTAAAAAAAAAACATTCCCTAAAATTAGGCTATAGTTGCACTGAAAATTTTTTTTAAATTTAAAAAAAAACACAATAACATTTTAAATAAATACTTAAAAAAATATTGATCCAGAAATAAGAATAAATAATAGTAAAGAAAAATTATGTAACTGTAAGAATCCTATAAATTGTCTATTGAATAATAAATATCTCACAGAATCTATAGTAGCACCAAAAATAATTTTAAATAAAGGTGGAGCCAACATCTCTCTTCCTTCAAAAGTAATGTGTATCGTAACCAAAAATCCCTATCCAGATATTTTTGGCATTTAAAAGAAATAAATAAACACCCACAGTAAAATGAAAATTATTAAAGAAATGAGAACTTGTAGGTTTTTAAATGACCCATGTCCTTCGTGCCTACACGAAAAGTTATATAATATTAATTTCTAAAAAATAAAGATTTATTAAAACAAAGAAAAGAAAAACTGTTTTTGTAGACACTGATTTATGTTTACTTTAAAACATAATTAATTAAAAAATTCAAAATTTTATATCTATAATTTGATCACTAATATGAAAGTAAGAAAATGCCTAATTAAATTCTAAAATTTTAAATCTTACTTTTAACAATACCGTAACTAGTACAGTATCAAATATAGTGTTTTAGATCTTTATAAATAAAAATATAAATATATAAGATATGACAATCATATTTGAAGACACTTACCAATGTTTTGTAGTGTATCTTATGTATGCCCCCAATAAAATAGACAGAATGACACGTTCTCATATAAAGAAGCCAGTATCAACAGGCAGAAAATATAAAAACCCACAACTAAGCCTTAACCTATCTTTACATTTTTCCATCTTAAATTAAGCTTGGATCCTGATTCGTCGAAAAAGGCAAAACCCCTTTAAAATTCTGTATTCACTTTCCCTCTTCAACTTAAACTATATAATATTATTTAGCTTAAAAAAGCAAATCATTCATTTTTTAGAAAGTTATTCAACATGGCGTGAGAATGCAACAAAAACTTTAATTATAAGTTTAATTTAAAGTTCATTTTTTAGTTCCAAAACACGGTAATTTCAGTACACTATTTACATTATTCGGACTATTGTTCTCATCTTTGTTGACATATTTATCCCAACGGTTCGGCCGATGTACGCTCCGGCTTTCTTCAGGTGGTTGGAATGTCGAACTGAACCCTTTATTTCGCTCACTGGTGTAGACTGTTCTAGTTCCACGTGCAATGTCTAATGGATGTCATTTATCAGTTATCTCCTGTTAATTCCTCTCTCCAAGTTCTCCACTGCCTTAACCACGTGTTGAACTCACAACTCTGGGTCCTATCACTGGATCTAACCAACGACTTTATACACTGTGCTACGTGTCCTTAAGGGTTCACTTCGACATTCCAACCAAACTTTGGTAACAAAGATGAGAAACAATAGTCCGAATAATGTAAGTAGCCTACTATGTACGCTATTTACATTATTCGGACTACCTCATGACAGAAATATATAGGTAATTTCTGTGTTGTGATGAATTTAAAATATTATTATTATAAATAATATATATATATATATATATATATATATATATATATATATACATATTTTAAAATATTATTATTATAAATAACATATCTCTCTCTCTCTCTCTCTCTCTCTCTCTCTATATATATATATATATATATATATATAGAGAGAGAGAGAGAGAGAGATAGATAGACAGATAGATAGATGCAGATGAAACAATGCAGACATCAACATGTGATAGTGACTTGCGGTTCCGTGGTGCAAGCAATAAATTCATATATATATATATATATATATATATATATATATATATATGCGCGCGCGCACGTGTGTGTGTGTGTTTGTGCGTGTGTATTTGTGTGTGTGGGGATTAATAAAAATTGTTTTTCATTTAACTCATGTTTACTTCAAATTTTCATAGCTGCAACTACTCATCAGAACAGAGGCAACTGCTTATATATACCGATTTCTTTGTACGTTTATTGTGGTGCAATCAGCGCTGATTGAATGTTGATTTCACTTTCTCTCCCTTTCTTTTTCGTTTCTTTTTCTTTTTATTATTTCACTGTTTCCTAACCTTCTCCAGTGACATCTGCTTTACTGTTATTGTATTATGGTTGGATTTGTGTGTGTATCTGTGTATTCATACAGGTGCGTGTGTTTATGTGTGTTTATGCAGGTGCGTGAGTGTATATGTATCTGATAACAGTGAAATTGCGCATAATGTGCCACGGAATCTCCAAACATCCCTCTTAGGGTTTTGAATTGAGGAACGCCCTATTTATGTTTGTTTCCTTCCACTTTGACTGGCAGCCAACCAAGGCGAGAACGACCAGTCTGGTATTGAAGCCATAACTAATGGAAT
The DNA here is from genome assembly GCA_964036315.1 of Acanthosepion esculentum. Classification (NCBI taxonomy): domain Eukaryota; kingdom Metazoa; phylum Mollusca; class Cephalopoda; order Sepiida; family Sepiidae; genus Acanthosepion; species Acanthosepion esculentum. The sequence continues at coordinate 118,130,646 of OZ038481.1, forward strand.
AGGGGATGTAGACCAGGGATATTTTTGCGAGAAAATGATTGTATGAATCTCTCCCTCCCTCTCTTTCCCCCCATATATATATATATATATATATATATATATATATATATATATATATATATATATATATATATATATATATATATATATGTGTGTGTGTGTGTGTGTGTGTGTGTGTGTGTGTGTGTGTGAGTGTGTGTGCGTGTGTGTTAATAGTTTTTTTCTTCGGAATTTAGTACTGGGGATCAATTGTTTTCATAAACGTATTATATTAAGCAGCATATATTTTATATTATAAAGATATAATCATACATTGAATCAATTAGCAATGTTAATGCAATTAATGGCGAATTGTCTTCGCTAATAGACTTAATATAAGCATTAAACTACTTGCAATCCACTGAATGATGCGATCCTTATGTAAAAAATTGTTGTCAGATGGATCTGGTGTATTTTTTAATTCAGCTAGTACTTTCTATTATGTCTATTAGCGGAGAGATTTCGCCATTAATTGCATTAATATTGTAGATATGCTGCCTGATATAATACGCTTATGAAAACAATATATATATCTATATATATATATATATATATATATATATATATATATATATATATATATATGTATGTATGTATGTATGCATGTATGAATGTATGTGTACGTGTGTCTGTAAGACATATTGGTATTATGTTTCTCTTACTATACGGCAGTTTTCTCTGAGTCAAGAAGAAATTAAATATTAAGAAAATATTTAGATTGTTTAAGCAGTGAAAGTTTTACACTAGCTAGTGAAGAAGTGATGACGAGGATGTCAAATTTTCTTAGTCAAGTCAATTTTTTTACAATAAAATTAGTATTAAAAACATTTTTAAGGATATATTTCTGTGAGCAATATACCATATGTATTTCAGCTTATAACATTTATCCTTGGCAAGAGTTTCGTAATAACTTGTTTTCGATGTATCATGTGTACCATTCATTTATCTGGTAATAAGACAAAAATATATCGAAATGGTAATATTAGTCGTTTCCGTATAAGAAAACCTTCGGCATACATTGAACAAGTAGCTTCAAATTTGAAAAAATCTTCATCTTAAAACATTTTTTTCAGAAAAGTGAGCTTCTTAAGTATATTTTTATGGTGCTTTCTAGTGGTGATGACGGTTTCCTTCTTTACTTTTTATTTGTAGTACTGTGGAATATCTACATCTTCATTAAGTTATTTTCTCTGCGGGTTACATATGATATCCATTTTATCTGTTGTTGCTGGTGAATGTCCTCAAGACATGTTTTTATGCTATCTGGTACAGTTCTTTGTGATTCTGTAGCGCCAGTCAACAGGGTTTGAAAAAGTGTTATCTTCACATTGATCCACTGGACTCACTCCCTCAAAACCATTTTAAATCGTTGTGGGTAGCTGACAGATCAGATTTTTGGCGCGGTGCATGACATCCATATGACAGTCTCGATCTGATGAGGCTATTTAGAACAACATTCGATTTTTCAGGAAAATCTTTTGGTTTTGTAGGAAATTGCGGTTTTGGGTGAAACTATCTCTAACGCTGCCTATTCTATGTTTAATTTCCTTATCTGCTACACTAAATTCGTCATAGCTGAACCATACACCGACATACAGTATCTTTCGATAAAAGTGACTCACCTGATTTTTTTTACTTAAAAATTTTTCGCCTATTGTTTTTGGGGTCAAACTAATTTTTAATCTAACTAATATAAAAAAAATCCTTTCGACCACCTAGTAAAAAAGTTTACTCACTTTAAGGTATTCTATTGATAATTATAATTTGGGATATAAATGATATTTAGGGAAAAACTCTGTGCAAAAAAGTGACTCACTTATTTTTTGCAACTAGTTATCAACTTCGAAAAGATTGAATAGAGGAGGGATTCCGCACTTGCTGTTGTTCAGCACACTCTTGCAGAACCGCTAATAGTCTCTAGAACCGAACTTGAGAGATGCTATGAGTTGTTTCATTCTACCAGCAGGCAGTAACCTTGCTTCTTTGAGGACACGTTTGCACTCGTTTCGAGCAGAGACGAAGAGGCGAATGTAGCAACCAAACGTGTCGCTCTGGTACACTCGGAAGAAATGATTCCTATAGCGGCCGATGAGAACCAATGTAAATGCGGTTTAACTTGGTATTTCCTTGCTGGAATGAAAGCATCGATGTCGGCTATCATCAGGAAGGGACCTCAGACGCGCATTTATAAACAGGATGATTAAAAACTGCATTCCAAGGGACGTCATGAAGGAAGTCAAGGAACGAGTCCCAGTCCGCTCGTTGATAACAGAAATATATTCTGTTGGTATGAGGTTCTTCCTTGTCAGGGGAAGAGAAATAGATGTTTACGGACACTACCGCATGATCAGAGTTGCCAAGAGGGGAGAGCTGAAAAGTACGACATGAGTCGAAGATAGAGATAAAAAAGAGAACTAGAAGAGAAACGTATCCGTTAGAGTTACTGAGGAAACGGGTGGGAAAGTCCATCACTTGCGTGAGAGATTGGGTGATTGAGAATTTAAAGGTGTGTAAGGGTCAGTTAGAGTGTTTAAGTCACCTGGCATGATGGGCATTAAAATCACCTATTTACAAACGGGTGCAGGGAGATGGCATTGTCGATATTATAAGAAATATCTGGCACGCAACAGTCATGAAAGGAAGGGGAGAAGTAGAGAAAACAGAAATAGCTGACTGAGTTAAGTGGAGAGAGACGTGTAAGTGTGGTCTGCTGATTGAAGGGAGACGGAGAGACATGTAAGAGTTTTCTACTGATTCAAGACAGAGGGAGATACATGTAAGAGTGGTCAGCTGATTCAAGAGATTACGGAGATACATGTAAGAGGGATCTGCTGATTCGATAGAGACGGAGATACATGTGATAATGGTCTGCTGATTCAGGAGAAACGAAGATACATGTCTGAGTTGTCTGCTGATTCAAGAGAGACGGAGATATATGTAAGAGTGTCCTGCTGACTCTAGAGAGACGGAGATATATGTAAGAGTCGCATGCTTGATACGTGAGAGACGGAGATACATGTAAGGCTGGTTGCTGATCCAAGAAAAACATGTACGAGTGGTCTGCTGATTCAAGAGAGCAGAAGATACATGTAAAAGTGGTTTGATGATTAGTGAGTGACGGAGATACAGGTAAGAGTGGTCTGCTGATTCAAGAGATACGGAGATACATTTAAGAGTAGTCTGCTGATTCAATAGAGACGGAGATACATGTAAGAATGGTCTGCTGATTCAAGAGAGAAGAAGATACATGTAAGAGTGGTTTGATGATTAATGAGAGATGGACATACAGGTTATAGTGGTCTGCAGATTCCAGAGAAACGGTGATACAAGAAAGAGTGGTCTGCTGATTCTAGAGAGACGGTGATACAAGAAAGAGTGATCTGCTGATTCTAGAGAGACGGTGATACAAGAAAGAATGGTCTTTTGATTCTAGAGAGACGGTGATACAAGAAAGAGTGGTCTGCTGATTCTAGAGAGACGGTGATACAAGAAAGAGTGGTTTGCTGATTCTAGAGAGACGGTGATACAAGAAAGTGTGGTCTGCTGATTCTAGAGAGACAGAGATACATGTAAGAGTTTTCTGCTGATTCAAGACAGAGGGAGATACATGTAAGAGTGGTCAGCTGATTCAAGAGATTACGGAGATACATGTAAGAGGGATCTGCTGATTCGATAGAGACGGAGATACATGTGATAATGGTCTGCTGATTCAGGAGAAACGAAGATACATGTCTGAGTTGTCTGCTGATTCAAGAGAGACGGAGATATATGTAAGAGTGTCCTGCTGACTCTAGAGAGACGGAGATATATGTAAGAGTCGCATGCTGATACGTGAGAGACGGAGATACATGTAAGGCTGGTTGCTGATCCAAGAAAAACATGTAAGAGTGTTCTGCTGATTCAAGAGAGAAGAAGATACATGTAAAAGTGGTTTGATGATTAATGAGAGACGGAGATAAGGTAAGTGTGGTCTGCTTATTCCAGAGAGACGGTAATACACGAAAGGGTGGCCTGCTGATTCCAGAGCGACGGTGATACACTAAAGGGTGGTCTGCTGATTCTAGAGAGACGATGATACAGGTAAGAGTGGTCTGCAATTCATGAGAGTAGAAGTTAAATGTAAAAGTGGTTTAATGATTAATGAGAGACGGAGATACAGGTAAGAGTGGTCTGCTGATTCTAGAAAGACGGAGATACATGTAAGTGTGTTCTGCTGATTCAAGAGAGAAGAAGATACATGTAAAAGTGGTTTGATGATTAATGAGAGACGGAGATACAGGTAAGAGTGGTCTGCTTATTCCAGAGAGACGGTGATACACGAAAGGGTGGTCTGCTGATTCAAGAGAGAAGAAGATACATGTAGTGGTCTGCTGATTAAAGAGAGAGGGAGATGCATGTAAAAGTGGTTTGATGATTAATGAGAGACGTAGATACATGTAAGAATTGTCTGCTGATTGAAGGGAGACGGAGATACATGTAAGATTTCTGTGGAGATTCAAGAGAATCTTCCCTAGAGAGCGGAAAATGTTCGCGGACATAAACAGCCAGGCCATGCATATGGACATTATAGACCTCCCTAAGGATAAGAAGAATGCCAGGAATCGAGAAATCGATTGAAAATTCAAGATTAGTTTCATAGCAAGCTAGCCTGTCAGGAGACGTTTCGAAGAAGAACGATCCACTCTGCAGAAGTTGGTACGAATACGACGAATATTGGAGAAAGAAAGGTTGAGTGGTTTAGGTGATTTGTGTTGATCTGGCTTCGATTTATATCTTTGCTAGCTTATAGTTATGTGTGTTGTTTTTGTAAGGAAAGGCCTAGATTAGTAGTAAGCATTCGGTCGTCTAATATAACATATGCACATATATAACTGCAACATAGTGTAGCCTCGGGCTTACCCACTGGCTGGCTTGCAGGAACACCATTTCATGCACTACATTTCACTGCAAGAACCTTGATACTATGCGATTGTCTATCTACGCAACCTCTCCAGAAACTACGCAAGAGGTGGTGCTCCTTTCTACCAGTCGGGAACAGCAGCCAGAAAACTGTTAACTCGGTAACCTCAGTATGAAGAGGCGTTGCCACCATCTACACACATCACAAAAAATTAATGACAGCAACACTATTAAGCCCTGAGAAAAAGAAAGAAACAAGAACCCCTTCCTAAAAAAGAAACAATGCATGAGCCTCTACTCCTGTTCGAGAGTAAGGGAGAAATATGGACTGGTTATAGGAAAGCCTATCTACTCCTATTAAGTACTGGTTCTAACTTCTAGTTAATTTATTTCGAGATATGAACATTCAGATAACTTATTTGGAGAGTCAATTATCAGCCATTTTTAGACCATGCGATGCTTAACTGACATTCTAGTATAGTAGGAGGGTAATAGGAAGTAGGGGTCCGTCTATAGAATCTTGCAGGAAACGCTTCAGTTGTTTCTTTCCAATATCTAGATTTGACACTTTATGGACAGAGCAGGCTGGCTTCATTTCAATGGTGCTTTGGTAAAATTACGACGACTTTGAAGTGAATGTTTTTGATTTCTATGGCCGAAAGAAACCGACTATCTCTCACTTGGGATTAGAAGTGATGGTCGTGGTTGTGGTAAAGGATCTCTTTTCTTAATCAACCTACTTTCCTTTCAGCTTTTATCAAAGGAATTAGAGTTCTTTCCAGATATAAAGAACAACCAGTCAAACACAATCGAGTGGTACTTGAATTATATATATATATATATATATATATATATATATATATATATATATATGGACAATTGAAGGAAGTGAATTAAAATGAAATTTGAGTCTTTTTTCGTTTTAACTTAGTATAAGACAAAATATCTACTTTATTGGGAAACCAAGGAAAATTTCGACATTCAGTTACCCACTCGGGATGAACTCCCATTAAAATGTAATGTCGAGAATTAACACTATATAATGTATTAGCACATTATGCAGGCGTGTCCACATACTCGCAAGCATATATATATATATATATATATATATATATATATATATATATATATATATATATATATATATATATATATATATATAATTTATTCGAAAATTATAACATAAATATGTTATAAAATCTCTACAAAAATAGCCATTTTGTTTCAACGCTTCTGGTGTCTTATGAAGTTATAGTGTTGAATGTAGAATAAAGGGTTTTAAAAGGTTGAAATCGACCAAATACCCTTCGATAGGGGAAATGCTGTTACATAAGCTGCAATGACCAATCAAAATACAAGTATATGAGAATTCCAAAAACTTGACAACGAACTTTGGTTATAATTATTAATGCCTTAAATTTGGGGTTAAATTAAATATAAATCATTCTAATTAATATTACATTTTACAATAAAATTGAAAATTAAAAATTACCAATTTTAAATTCAATCTGTATTAAGTTTAAAATATTATAAAATTATTTAAAGAAACTGAGGAAAAATACATATATTTTATTATTTATTTTGTTTTAATTGAAAGGCCAAAATCTCTGTTAGAATAATCGTTAATCTAATGGCGATATAAAACTTCGTTACAACTTAGATACAATTGAAGTGGGGACATGTGCAGGATCTTGCAAAAGACAATACATACACAATCAGATTATAATACAGAAAAAGATGAACGAAACAGGAAATAGATGTCCACGACCCTAAAAAACAGACAACATATATATACAATGAAAGACATATATAAGCGATCATACGCACAGACATTATATAAGACACATATATACACACCTACAAATAATTATGTTTGAAAGTGTTTGTAAACGAATTCAAATAGACTATTAAAATGAAAATTACATAGGCAAAGATATATCGATAAAAAGAGGGATCAATAGATAAAATTCAAGAGAGGTAGAATAGAAAAACAAATATTCGGCAATGAACAACGTAACGATTTTATTGTATATTAATAAATTGTAATAATAAATAGATTGAGCTCTTTTTGTGGATCAGTTTTAATATTTTATATCACTCGGAACTTCATTAACGACCTTCCCGATGTCATTATTTCCTAAGTAAGCATGTACAGGACTACACTACTATTTACTCCTGCCTCAATAGTAAATCTGGTATCGTTGATAAAACTAACCTGGCCGCCGGTCTCGAAAATGAAGTCCAATTTGTGGTTGACTGGTGCAGGAAATAACTTGTAAATTTCAACGAAACTGCTCACATTTACTCACCACAGAGAACCCTCCCTGCCTCCCATCAGATTGTCTGATGCCCAACTCCACGAGGTCGTCTCGTTGTGCCTGCTTGATTTGTAAAATATTTTTACGTTGATCAGTCTACTTTTCTCGCTTATTCCCATTTTATTTTTCTTTAAACTTCTTATTGCTATATTCATACAGTTTTTATATTTCCGACCATCCTAGTTCAGTTTCTGTTTGTTTCCGTTTTTTTTTTTAGTCTCTGAATAATTAAGTATAAGTCAAAACATCAATGTTAAGATAAAACAGTATTTCATTAAAAGCTCTAATAAATACGTAACAAGAACAAAGAAGTAAAAGTCAACCAAAGATAATGAACCATTTCAGTGAATACCTTGTTATTAACGCGGCTCGGATCAACGTCCAGTAAATTCTAAATCAAAACCCAAATCATCGTTGCACAATAATTCACACTAATTCGACTGGATAGTTCCACTCAATAGTCACTCAATAATCTCTACAGTCAGTAGCCTGACACCGCTATCTATACACCTGGCGGAAAACATATATCCATAAGTCCATAGTGTCAGGCTCGAATCTCGGAGTCGGTAGTTACTAATTTTCTTTTTGTATCATCATCATCATCATCATCATCATCATCATCATCATCATCATCGTCGTCGTCGTCGTCGTCGTCGTCGTCGTCGTTTCCTTTCATTTATGCTGTATTCTCCTTTCCAACCCCATCCCACGTCCAGAAATTGAATCATGACTTTTTCCATTTGTGCCAAAAAATATAAACCTAAACACATTTTACATTATTATTTTTGTGACTTAATAATTAAGTATAACTCAAGACTTCAATGTTAAATAAAATAGTATTTAATTACAGCCGCTAATAAATATTTAACAAAAACAAAGAAGTAAAAGTCAACCAAAGGTAATTAGCCATTTCAGTGAATATCTTGTGTAGTAAGCTTAAAATCCGGTAAATTCTAAATCAAAACCGAAATCATCGACGTACAATAATTCACACTAATTCGACTGGATAGTTCCACTCAATAGTCACTCAATAATCACCGCAGTCAGTAGCCTGACACCGCTATTTATACACCTGGCGGAAAACATATATTCATAAGTCCAGAGTGTCACGCTCAAACCTCGTTTTCGATTCTTATTTGTTGTTGTTTTTCTTATATGACAATCTAAATAGCGATTTCATAGGAATATTTATCTTTCTTCATTCAGATTTTTTTTTAAAATTCCATGTTCCTTCAGGGTATAGACGATCATGACTCTCCACAAATTCATTTTGTTATCTGTGAATTGCCATGCAATATTGGGAAAGATGGTGGAGTAGTTACCTGTCGCATTCTCTATGGTTTTGAATTCAAATTAATCCTTCTCTTAGACTGGTTTCTACTCAAGAAATTCAAGTCCAATCCGCTGTTTTATGGCTGGTTAGGGTAAGGAGAAAAAAACGAATTTATGCCTTCTCGTGGTCATTAGCGTGAAAGTGAACCCAACAGACCAACGCGAAATCTGAACCATGTTCTTCGATTCAACGCCGATATCCCTTAAACTACCTGCACTTCCTATTTTTCAGATAGCTAAACTAATAAATAAATATCAATATTTGTACTAATGGGTATTATTAACAATATGACGAACAACTTACCAGCAACATAATATGATCTCACACCACCAAATATGTTACTGTAAAAAATTCTAGTAAAAATAGCTCGATGGCCAGGAAGCGAAGAAAAGCGTAAATTGAGTAGCACTGGATGAATTCCGAGTTTATTCTCATAAGGAAACGGCTAATATTACTATTACCATTACCGATAGAAGGTAAGGGCGTTTATTTATTTTAGGAATATTTCCAACAAACTCGAACTAATTAAGATCACCCCGTTTATTCATTTCGCACTTTTTGACACTTTAAATGATTTCCCGACACACTATTTTATTACCTTCATATTTATGGATATTGAGAAAAATTCCGATCCGCCAATTATTAAACGTCCACGTCTTTTATTGGGTCCCTCAGAGGATTCCTTTTTTCATTTGGAACAGCCATTATCATAACATATAATGAGCGGTGTCTTTTTTTGCCAGTAATGTATGTAATATTTTTTTCTCTTAGAGACTCTCCTCTGTTAATGAAAGAGAAATGGCACATTGATGGACTATTCCAAGTTGCTTCTGGAGGTGAAAAACTGGATCAGTGAATATGCAAAATAATAATAATAATAATAATAATAATAATAATAATAATAATAATAATAATAATATCGAGATTAACAGGATGTGGGAAATGAAGACTGAGACTGTATCAATAGTAATTGGAACTCTGGGCCTCGTGAGAAAAGGAATAGACAATTTTACTAACAGTATCCCAAGTAACATCAACATACAAGCTGCTCAGAAGATCGCTCTATCAGGGATATCCCATATACTAAGAAAAGTGCTATTATCAATGACAATTATCCTAGAGGGCCTAATGACCATAGTTTTGACCCGGCTCTATAGGATACAAAGCAGCAAATATAACATACACAAATAATAATAATAATAATAATAATAATAATAATAATAATAATAATAATAATAATAATGGAATATCTGCAACTTTTACGAGAAGAAAATTACAGGAAACTGGGAGGAGCATCACCCAGACCCGGTTACAGAGACAGAGCCTGTAACAATTTCATGTGATTTTTCAATACACACAGACCGAAAGATCAAAGCTAATCACTCAGACATCGCGGTCAAAGACGACAAAATCACAATGTGCTTTCTTATTGACATGGTAGCTCTTGCTGACTGCAATCTACGTTTGAAGGTCTTCAAAAAAACTATCAAAATACAAGGATCTTGAAAGGAAATCTAAAAAAGTACCACACGAAGATATAAATAATTTCAGTTGTAACTGGAGCCATCGGTATGATTGTAAAATGTCCTAATAGGTTCGTTGAAGGGATCCCTGGCAGTCCATGCCTTAAAGAAATATACAAAAAAGTTCTTGCATAAGAGCTTTATCAATATAAAATGTAGGTGGTTTTATTTTTATTTATTTTTTACAAAAAATATTCCGTGAAAATATCATGATGCCATTTTTTATCTTAGGTCTCTGGTTGGAACACGTAAGGAAATGAGTATGCCACATAATCAAAGGGAATAATAATAATAATAATAATAATAATAATAATAATAATAAGAAGAAGAAGAAGAAGAAGAAGAAGAAGAAGATGAAGAAGAAGGGTTGATCATTGACCCGTCGTGTTCTTTTGATACAAGTATACAGCAAAAGCTAGAAGAGAAAGTAATCAACCATGGTCCATTGAAGGTTAAACTGCAAGATTTTGGAAGTTGCTTGGGTTGGTTTGGTTTGTTTTGTTTTGTTTTATGGCATACCACCCTCAATGGGTTATTTCGTGCCGACAAAATTTTTCTTGATAGTAATATATTTTTTTAAAAAATGTATCGCTGGTAATATTATTGCCCAAAAATACATTAATGCTATTAAAACATATTTTTACACTATCGTGGTATTTTGACCTCAGGTTAGGGGTTAAATATTTGCCCATAGCTGGAACGCTAACAGGTGCCACCACCTCGGGTCAAGGTGTTCCTGGGAACACCAGCAATTAAGAGCATTATTACCGAATGCACATTTGCAGAGGGTTAATAAAATGAGGTGCCCGGGTATGACGACAAAATACACCCCTCTCCTGGGTATGATGATAAACGATTACTCAATGAATTACTTAATTATAATTATCAAATCCTCCTAATAATTTCTATCATTTATATATCATTGCTTGAACCGGCTTCTAATGCTCAAGGTTGAGCACCGTCCTATGGTTAGAGAGAATCTCAGTTGAGTTCCACCACGGAATTTGTGAGCGAGCGGCGCTATATTGAGTCTGATTTGCTACCTCTTCGTCACCGAGGCCCGTTTGAACAGTTGGTAGGAAGTTTGATTGATAACGAAACTGTCAGGGTTTCAATTCACGGTAGTGGATGCGCGCTGCTGATGAGTCCCAAATATAGGACCAAACGGCCGTCCAGTGCTTTCTGCATTCTGTTGAGTTTTCAGACTCGATGAATTACTTAATTATAATATATATATATATATATATATATATATATATATATATATATATATATATATATAAAGAAAGAAAACGAGAAAGACAGACAGAGGGAGATGATCAAAAGAACTTCCTGATGCTTTATAAAATCGCTTGAGTTCGACCCTCACAGGCTGCTTCATACTTTTGCAAATATAAGCGAGTTTTTAAATCTTCAGGAAGAACTTTTGATCTTGGTATATTGTTTGTTTGTTTTTTAGTTAGTCTCTAACTGCGTCCTTTTGCATACACAATGTGTTAAATTGGTTGACTGCAGTATACAGAGCTTACAAAAAAATGAACCCGTGTCATTTTGATTTTTTTCGTGCACACACGATTCTTTGCACTGGCTACCGTCTAACACAAAAATATAGAGTGTAAATGTAAGGTTTCACTTATTTACTCGCACGTCTTAATTTTAAATTTTCAATTGATATTTTTATTTCATCTTTGTTTGGTTTGTTTTGTTTTACGGCATATCAACCTCATTGTGTTCTTTAATGCCGACAACTTTTTTTTTCCTGGTAATATTTTGTTTTGTCAAAAATCTATTTTTGGTAATAATTTTTTCCTCAAATATGTAGAGCTTGTAATATTATTTTAAAACATGTATTTCTGGTAATATTTTCTTTAAAAAATATATTGCTGGTAATAGTTTTTTTTTCTTCAAATATTTATTTCTGGTAACAATTCTTTTACAATGTATCTCTGGTATTAAAACCCATTACACTTTTATAATGCTTTTTACGTCAGTTTCGCGGTTAACTATTTGCTCATAGCTGGGACCCTAACAGGTGCTACCACCTCGGGTCAGAGTGGACATCGGAAGACCAGCAATTAAGAGGTGGTTCCACGCTCCTAAAAACCTCCTGATCAGAGACCTTGCTGTTGGACGTAGTTTAACGTCTTACCCAGGACGCAGATGTAGTTTATCGTCATACCCAGGACGGATTTCACCTTGATTAATTAAATTGAAACTTGTAATTCGTTTAATAAAGTTTTTTCTTAATGAATATATAGTTTAATTAAGATTTGTTGATTATCTGGAAAATGAAAGCATTTTTTAATATTATCTTAGGGAATCAGTTACATTTGCGCAGCACTGTATATATATATATGTGTGTGTGCATACATAAATGTAAAAGTAGATATTGATGTCTACACCCAGAGTACACAGTCCATTCCATGTTTAAACACAATCGTTACGCTTGAATACAATCGTTCGCGCATGTAACAGACTGTCGCCTCGCGGTGTTGACATCCAGTTTCCATCCACTTTTATATTTACATAAGCTATATTCCTGATATTGAGCACCATAACCCATAAATATAAGATATCGTAAAACTATATCCTATCACACACACACACACACACACACACACACACACATATATATATATATATATATATATATATATATATATATATATAGATATAGATATAGATAGATAGATAGATAGATAGATAGATAGATATTAAGACGTCCATCGTTAAATAATTTAGGCAAGTTTTTCTTACTTATTTTTAATAGAATACTCTCGTAATTACGGACCAGTTTGTTAGTATCCTTATTAAAGGAAGGAAGAAAATTACCATTTTAATGCATATTCAAATTATTCCAAATAAGTTGCCCATACCACCACTACGTTGTCATGGAGGTTGAGTTTTCATTTGAATAATGCATCTAACATCTCTCAACTTTTACAACATCATGCCTGTCTACATTCGCAATTTAGGAAACTTGTTGAAAATACACCTATTTTTTTTTAATGGGAAATAATAAGCATAAACTAAAAATTATTGAAGCTATCTATATTAAAAAATTGAAATCAACCCTTAGTAAAATTAATTATAAATTCTGCAGAAATGTTTTAAAATGTTTACAGCAGATATTTTAAAACATCTAGGTTTTAACTAACAGATTTAAATATTTTTCTTTTTTTAAAAAAATATTTAGACATTTAAATAACTTAGTTACCCCCCTTGAAGTTTGCACGCGTGTTTACATGATAAAATTTTAAAAATTGTGCAGTACATAACATTAAAATTTTTCCGTTCACACGTAAGAATTTAATTTTCAGATGAACACTACAATTTTGTCTTAGAAAACTGATCAAAACAACGATTTTTTATCTTAGAAAAACAAAACTCTGATGACGACATTGTACTGAGTAAAAGTACTTTGAATACTCGGAATAAATTGAATATGAATCAACATAAGATCCAGAGACGGATATGCAATGTTATTGGCCCTGATCTGTCATCCCGTCTGCAGTCGCTCTCTCACAGACGCGACGTTGCCTCGCTCTGCCTGTTTTACAAGTACTTTCACGGTAATTGCTCCGAGGAGCTGCTTTCGCTTGTCCCCAGACCTCGTCAATTTGAACGCCGCTCGAGGCTGGCTTCCCGCTTCCACCCCTACACCGTGGAAACTGTTAGATGTAGACGTCTCTTCTACTCCAATAGCTTCATGTCTCGCACATGGAACTCCCTTCCCTATTACTGTTTCCCTGACAAATACAATTTCCAACGGTTTAAGTGTAGCGTCAATCGACATCTCCAGTTGCCTTGATCTATCCACTTCCCTTTCTCCACATCCTTTCATTTTTCATTCCTGTCTGCTCTCGCTCCAAATCTTCTGTAACCCCCTTGCCTTGATCGACCCACTGTCTTTCTCTTTCACCACATCCTCTCCTTTACCACTCCTATCTGCTCTTCCTCCAACCCTTCTTTAACCCCTTGCGTGATAGTGGCCTCTAGCCTTGCTTGCGGTGATACGCTTAAAAACAAAAACAAAAACAAACATGGTAATTTTATTTCTTCCTTTAGTAAGGATAAAAGAAACCTGCCCGTAATTACGAGAGGAACCTATTAAAAATAAATAGACAAAACTTGACTAAATTATTTAAAATGTCTTAATGAAAATATGCTCTCAACATAGACGCAATATATATATATATATATATATATATATATATATATATATATATATATTGCTAACCGTATTCGGAAATTAAAAAACCACTACTACACACTAAGACATATACATTATGCACACTCAATTAAGCTGAAAAATCAAATCATCCTTGATAATGGCTAAAGGTATAGCCGGAAGCGCTCGAAAAAATAAAACATTTGGACAGTTCTTACACACCCTTTGTCCAGCAAAGAAAGCACTTGTTCGTACACAAGAAAAATTAAATAAAAAACTTAACCGTAGTACCTTGTCTGTCGTTTTTAATGAAACTTGCATATATATATATATATATATATATATATATATATATATATATATATATTCAGAAGTCTAGTCGCACTGAGGAGCTGTGATACAGCGAAACAGTACTGTTTGTGAATGACATAATATATATATATATATATATATATATATATATATATATATATATATATTATATATATATATTTGTGTGTATGTATTTTTTTTATTTCAATACATTCTTTTGTTAAAAAGCAAGCTTAACTCTGGCAGATACTTCCCTAGAATTATTTCTTTTAATAATTTTACTCCAATCAAGGCAGTAAAGCCACTAAGACACAATGAGGTTCAGCCAGTTAAGTGTCATGCGTAATACACGCTTAGGCGATCATGTATCTTTCGATACATGACTGACGAGGCAGAATTTTTTCCGCAGTAGGTTGCCATTTCTTTCTGCGGTAGACCAGTTGCCATCCAAGGCTATACAACCCGGTCTGTTCTGCTATTTAACCATAGATGGGTGTAGAAAAAGAAAATTCATAACTTTTCCCAAGGGTGTTAACACGTTGATGTAATGGATTCGACTGGAATTTGAACTCGGCTCTCCGAGCCGCCATTCATTACTCCACCGTACTGTGTGTGAATAAATAAGAAAAAGAGCGAAACGTTCTTAAGGAGCGAGAACAATAAAAGTATAGCATTCAAGAAAACAGCAGATAACGATTGATATTGCATTTAATTTTTTGAAAATTCCTTTTTAAATAAATACATTCCAAGCAAGGTGCTAATGCCACTAAGACGCAAGGGGTTACTGGGAGTGAAAGATAATAAAAAATCTTTAGGGGGAACGGGATACCCAATCTTAAACACGTAATAATGAATAAACTTGTACTCCAGTTTAAAAGATCGGAGAGGAGTGTGAACTGGGTGATAGACACACATATATACTCCTACTGAAAAGAATAATAAGAAAAAAAGTGTAGTAAATAATATTTCACAGTTCAAGCGGAGACGTCTGAACCGGGCCATAGGCAAACCTATCTACTCTTATTTAAATGGATGGCAAGCATGGAAGAATGTTCCACAAGCAAGAAATACGAGAAAAGAATATATTAGCATAGAACTTACGGTTGCATCTAGCCAATTCAGTTGTAAATTGATGTGACCTTTTTTGCCAGTCTAGTACTGCACTTAAATTCACAAAATCTTACTTTATAGAACAAACTCCCGAGGGTATGCTTCCCTGGCAACTATAATCGTGGTCTCTTTAAATTTAGCGTCAACAGATATCTATCCTACTTGTGCTCATATTATTCGCTTTCTTCTCCTTCTCCTCACCCTTACAATTTTACTCAGTAACCCTCTATCTTCAGAGACCTTTGGGGCTTGTAATGTGTGAATTAACGGTAAAAAGTTCCCAACAGGAAACAACACATTTCCTTTATAAAGTTTTTCGATTTCTACGCCTGGGAACTTTCTATTCACTGTTTAAGATGGTGTCTACCGAAACACGTGTACCTACTAAATAAAATAATTCAGTCATACGAAATAATGCCAAATTAAAAACAAAATTAATTGCTTTAAAATTACCTATGCTTATGGCCTTGTACCAGTTCATGCTAAGTAAAAACCTAAAACTTTAACATGTCTTCGGTAACTTGTTTTTTTCCGAGGTAAATTAAATATCAGTGTGTTGGGAAAAGATAAAAAATAAAAGCACTTTAAAATATTGAATTCTTGGCATTTATTGATTATGCGTACATTTCCGAGGAGTTTTACGGATTTTACAAGTATCCAGTGATAAACTACTACATGGTGATGATAAGATAGCCCGAGAATTTATCTCTGTTTACAAAATTTGAAAATCGTAGTTTCAAATAAATTTATTTTTAAAGATTATAATCACGAATTCAATCGTATTGGTCTGTAGAATTGAATAGCAGTTTTCATTGCCTTTGTAATAGCGTAATAAACGGAAGAAATTATTTTTCAAGTATTTTACTAGATTTGGTTAAGCTAATGATGAATTAATTAAAAAACAAAACAAACAAACAACTATTTATCGTATAAGTTGCACTTTTATCTTTCTAAAAAATGACAATCAGTCTGTTAATTTCTAAAGGCAATCTGTCTATTAATTTTTAGAAACAACTTGTCTATTTAAATTTGTCATTCTTTGAATAATAGAAACACGGTACAATGAGAAATGAAAAATAAAATCAAAAGGAAGAAGCGAAAAAGCAAAACAAAAACAAGATAAAAACGAAAGTTCATCATATTGTAAATGTTTTTGTTTTTTGTATTCAGATTTTTACAGAATTAAAACAAATTAAAAGAGATATAGAAAGAATGAAAGAACTGAACAGATTAAAGAAAGAAAGAAAGGAAGAAAGTGAATTAGTTGAAAATACGCACACACAAACAAAAACACACAATCCACCCCCTCTACACCCCGCCAAAAAAAAAAAAAGAAGTATTAAGAGACAAAGACAAAATACCTACTACTGTTGCTACTACAGAAATTCTGTCTGACTGTCCAGGTTCTCTTTACTAAACTTAGAAATTAGAGAAGGAATTTTTTGAAAGAAGGAGGCTTTTAACTAATGAGCTTTTGTAAATGGTTGGCAGAACAGAAAATGAAAAGATAAAATCATAAAAATTAGTAAGAGCTACAAAGACAGGAAATTGTGGAGAGCCATATTCAGCCACGTTTTGAAGGGACCCGGCACAGAAGAAGAAGAAGATGAGTCTTCGACCGAATAACTTCCCGTACTAGCAAACGTTAGTTGAATAGTAACAGAGAACATCGGTTAGGCGAAAACAGATAGATAGATAGACAGACAGTAGACAGACAGAGAGATAGATAGATAAATAGATAGAGTTTAGAGAGAAAGAAAGCGAAAAAGAGAGAGAGAGAAATAAAGAGAAAAGGAAAGAGAGAAGAATTGAAATCGTTAAGAATTAAAGAAGGAAGAAAGAAAGAAAGAGAAGTAAACGCAACGAATAAAGTTATACGCGAATAGGTAGAAAAAGTTATATGTAGTCGAAGTCTTGTTATAAAAAAAAACAACTCGCTGAGAGCATCCTCTCGCTTGCTTCTGCCACTCTCATTGCTTTTTTGCTTCTACTGATGGTAGTGATGTTGACCGTCTCTCGAGCTGCTAGTGTCGTTATTTCCCGTCAAATCGTAGCGGAACATTGACGTATTTTAATACTACATAGACGTCGAGTCACCGAGTGCTTGTACACAGGTTTTCGATGGTTGAAACTGACCACAGACCCGAAGCATTACGACGTTACCTAGTGGTTCTGGAGAATCCACCGTTTGCTTCATCTTCTACTTACAATTACAGCTTCCTCCTCCATAGGACAAAACTACTAGTTCTTCAAGAAGTCAAAAAACTAACTCTGCCTTATCTCTGTTGGAATAAGAGTGACTTCTTGTTACCAAGTCAAGTGATGTATTCAAGGAAAGCGAGCTAAGGAAAGGCAAGTTAACGTTGGAATTCTCGACCATTTTTTTTTGTTGTTATTTTTTTTTTTCAGTGTCGTTTTTCTTTTATTCAGGTTTTCTCCCAAACAACGGCCGCTTGTCACTCGCCATCCAATTGCCTTGAATAATTTTATTTTTTTCTTGTCTATTTCACACCTTTATTTAACGATACACTTCCAAACAATCGCTCACAGATATGCATATAATCTCACATCTAAGATATTTTTTATAATCAGGCTAAAACTATTTTGAGGAGAACGCGTTTAAGTTTCAAACATGGAGACATAAAAATAGGAACTTTTCTATTAATTCACCCCAAATAATGTAACGTTACTTGTCGCAAATATCAGTTCCCACCAAGAAATTATAAATTTTAAAACAAAGTTTGTTTTGTTTTTAATTAATTTTTTGGCACTTTTTAAAAATTATAAATTTTAAATCAAAATTTGTTTCCTTTTTAATTTTTTTGTACTCTTTTAGTTTTGAAATTATAAATTTTACATAAAAAATTTGTTCATCTTACAACTCCAATCCTTAGAATTAAAAAATATTAAAAATCAGGTAATTATTCATATTTTGCTAGTGCCGATGATATTCGAGTTACTTACAAGGAATTTTTAAAATTAAAAAAAAAAATATAAATATCTGTTTTTGGCTTGTTTATCGGCCTGAACGCGACTGGAAAACTTAGAAATAGTGCACCCGAGTCGCCCACATTTGGGGCGATCGCAAAGGTCAACCCAATCAGAGTGTAATTGAATGGCCTCGCTTTGGCAGAATTTGGTATAAATTTTAGTAAATATAAATTCTTTTTTTATTTTGGTGTGAATTAACAGAAAATACCCCAACATATCTTGTAAAATTTAGATAAAAAAGAACGAAAACATGAAACTGACACTTATTTACTAAAGAAAGAATTTAAAATTGGAAATATATTTATAATGAATAGGTCATCATTTTGTGTTCTGGAATTTTTCGCAATGATTAATTTCGGTTATTATTTCGGAACAGATTATTATTTGTAAAGAAAAATCGCATTTTGTATAATATCTATAAGTTTAGGGCCTTCAATTATCCGATCCATTCAGCTGTGTATAAACAAATATGTGCACCGAAATATATATATATATATATATATATATAGGAAATTGATTTCAATCCGCTAGATTTTTTAATTAATCTGTTCAAACGTTATTTTTAAATGGATACTCATATTTGAGTAGATGCTCTGCTTTTGTTTATTTATTAAACAGTATATTTATTTAATTACATCTACCAGTCTGAATATTCGAGAGATCTTGATTGAAAAATATTCGTCCACCGACAGGATTCGAACCTGCATCCCCTAGGGGAATCGGTCATTAGATCTGACGTGCTTTAGACCAACTCGGCCACGTAGGGCCCCCTGATGAAACGAGGATCGAATAGTGCCGGATGTAAATAAATAAATATACTGTTTAATAAATAATTAAAAACGGAGCATCTACTCAAATATTAGTACCCATTTAAAAAAAATAACGTTTAAACATGTATGTATGTATGTATGTATGTATATATATAAAGAGAGAGATGGACAGTAAGCACAGTGAGGACATATCCCATGTCAGTTTCACATCTGAAGTGATTTTCAGATCACGTCTCTACCTACAAAATCTATCTCCGATATTGAGCCGGCTTGCCTTATACACAGAACATATTTTAAGTATATTTTTATCACTCTCCATGTCTCTCTCTCTCATTATATGAACTGAGGGCCTTAGTATTTATTATCTGTCTATCTATTCAGATGAGAGAATGTGTACATAAAAAAACAAGTTTATATATATTATTCGATGGTGGTTGTTATGGAGTTGGTAGGTAGGATTTATGTGTTTAATGTTTTTATTATTAATTTAATGGTTTTCGGGATTATCATTATTATTATTATTTTTATTATTTGGGGATTTTCTTTATTTTTTCTTTTGTGAATTTTTTAGCCTTTGCGTTTTATATAATAATAATAATAATAATTCGGGTATTGGATAAGTTTGATGCTTTTTTCGATTTATTTTCATGAGGCGGTGTAATGGTTAGCAAGCTTGTCTGACTAGAACAATTCCGACTGAGTAGTGAGTTCGATCCTCACTGGGTGCCCCCTACTTTCGGCCTTGTGCCACATCTAAGCCACTCTTGGAAAATCACTATATATATGTGTGTGTGTGTATGTATGTTTGTAAAAGTGATTTGGGTCGATAACTTTTCAGCACACTACATCTTTTTGCACATATATATATATATATATATATATTATACGAATGTATGTTTATGTATATTTGCATGTGTATAGATGCGTATGTGTGGGTGTTCGCCTACGTATATAAATTCCTGTACATCGTGTACATTCATTGATATAACATTTTCATCGATAATGCCCTGTTAAACCACGAAATTGTTTCCTCGAGAAAAGAGAGAGAGAGAAAAAAAAAGGATGCAAAATGAAAGTTTTTTCATCTCCCTCGTGGGGTGTTTTCGAGAAATGTGTGATATATCCGGCGAAACACCGGTGACAATGGGTTATAGCTGACATAAATATCTATTTGTTCTTATTTTCCGACTTTTTTGAGGGTTGGATTTCTCATATGTAAAACTGAAAATACCCACGAAAATTATGTTTAAATCTATATCATTTTACGTACACTTAGGTGAGAGACAGACTGAACGCCTGTTTCACCACGGAAAATGTTTTAGAAGTTTCACTTCATATAATGATGTTGATGATGTTCAAAAGAAGTCTATGGACGATAACAACAATAGCAGAACAACAAACAAACTTATAAACGCATACCAATTAATTAAATACTTTAAAAAGTAATATTTGAAGGAATTCAAAATTCAAAAGGAACGCTATTTCTAGGCCAGGAGACTAGTTCTCTACGCACCGGAAACAAAGGCAAAAAAAAAGTTAGTTGGTGGATGGCGCCATTTCAGCAACAAATCAAAAATGAAAAGAGAGAAAGAAAAACCGGATACCCTTGGCAGAGAAGTTAGATATGAAGAATATGAAGATAGCAGTTGGAATGTTTGGAAAGGTACCGAAGAGTTAAATAAGAGATTTCGGCACTGTTCCAAACGATGAAAAGATAAGAATTAAGAGGAAGAATTAAAGAAATTTATCCCAACAAAAGTTATATTTCTATCTCTAAGAATAGTGATGAACGTACAGGAGTTTTCAGTGAACTTGTTGCCACTTGGTTGTCATCGAAAACAATAACGCTAATGTGAAAATTCTTTAACCGATAAAAGCATATTTTTCAGCATTTACAAAATTGTATGATTATATTTAGTGTAAATCTTTTTTTAAGTATTATTTTCGTATTCCACAATTAGTCGATTTTTTTTCTTTGAGCAGTTTTAGACATATTAAGAAAGTTAATAGCAGGGAAATCCGGAAATAGACTGGTCCACTCGTAAAAAGTGTAGAAAAATCTTTTATAAATAATTCTTACACATTATCGATCTTTAGACTTTACTTAGGCCGTGACACTTATCAGAATCGAAAATATTTGTTTGATTTAGAAGTGGGATCTTCTTTCAATTTATAATATCGATCTAGTGTTAAATAGATCCCCGACAGTTTTATGTTAGATCACTTAGCTGTTATTTACCAATATCATGTTTGTAAGGGGGACAAAATCATTGATATCTGCCTGTTTTAACCTAGGCTTTTAATTTTTTAAAAATTTTTAATTTAAAAGCAATTTAAAATCATTAATCATCAAAAATATTCGAGGTAAAAATAATTTATCCTACATTGAAGAATGAACAGGTACATATTTTTAAAAAAATTAATTTACGTAATTTTTAATTAATGTAATTTAAAATGTATATATCCCTTTGTTCTTTATATAAAAGAAAACGTTTTGCCACTAGATGAAAAAGAAAATCTGTTTTCGTACTTAAAACCGCTAAGTCCAATAACTGTAAAAATCAGGGATCGATTTGTTTTGCAGCCTAACATACTAACAAAGAAACGTTACCCCCCACGCAAAAAACATGCCCCCCCCCCTATGTTTTACGAGTTTACCAGTCTATTTAAGTAGCTCCAAACAAAAACTCTACACTGATGTATGCAGAAAATATTGGCGGGGAAATAGATATTACTCATCACATTACAAAAATAATAAAGACAATTCTAGATTCATAAATAATGTTTTTTTTAATATTTGAAAATTTCTTCGAAAAGAGCTTTGAGATAATTTGTCGGATAGAATTAATTTAATACACATTTTCTTTCAATATATTTTCTTGATTAAAATATGTTTAGCCAAAAAGTGATTTTTTTTTTCTGTATGTAATTAAATTACATTCATTAGGAAAGTTCTGTAATGTATTGCATTTAAAAAAAATATTGTATAACATCAGCCTGCGTTTTTATAGGATTACCCACAAAATCTCTTTTTCTGTTTTTCTAGCTAGATGGCATTAAGAGTGAACTAACTTCAATAAAAGAACTCACTTTGGATTGTAATAGATGACATACACAATTGTAAATTTTATAAAAATTATGAATTACCATCTTTTTGTTTATCTATTGTAACACTAAAGATGGAAGAAAATAATTAACTTTTTCAGCATATTGTATTTTTTATTTTAAGCAAGGTAAAAAAGCGATACAGGGACACAGAACATGACGTGTGCTCGTATAATCCAGTGTATATAGACAATGCAAAATATACAAACTAAAAGCTGCCTATATTAACAGACATAAATAATATTCTAGTTATATATCTATTTTTAATAATTTCATCCAAAGCAAGGCAATAAAGCCACTAAGACATACGAAGTTACTGAGTGTGAGTGAATGAAAAAAAAAAACACTCTATTAAGGATAGCGAACACTAAAAACAGGAATTAAAAGGCAGAAGATAACGATTGACTTTACATTTTTTTTTGAAGATCAATGTTGACTGATAAGCAAGAAGGCGCAAGAGAGTTCCACAACCGTGAAGTGCGAGAGACGAAACTGTTAGCATAAAACTTACGGTTACATCTGGTCATTTCAAGTGTAAAATGATGAGACCTTGTTGCCATTCTAGTACTGCAACTAAATTCAAAGTCTAGGTAACATAGAAGAAATTTCATCAGCACAAGTACCATGAATATATTTATAGAAAAGACATAGGGAATCTAAGTTATAGCGGTTTGAAGGTGAGATGCCATATCAGGACTAATAACATTGCAAATTTTTCTTTGTATTTCATCAGGAATCGCTAAATATATAGTAGAAGCTCCAGACCAGATGCTGCAGTAAAATTCAAACCATAAATCTCACTCTTTTAAAACCAATTTCTTCTTCTATTCTTCTTCTTCTTCTTCTTCTTCTTCTTCTTCTTCTTCTTCTTCTTCTTCTTCTTCTTCTTCTTCTTCTTCTTCTTCTTATTCTTATTCTTCTTATTCTTATTCTTCTTCTTATTATTATTAAATATTCTTCTTCTTATTATTATTAAATATTCTTATGCTTATTATTATCATTCTTCTTCTTCTTCAGCACGTGGGTAATCATAGCGCTCAAGACTTTTGTTAATTACCAGACAACACACGCTGTTGTATCTCTTGAGGGACAAAGGTGCATGTCAGGATAAGTTTTAAAGTTCATTAAACCCCATAAAAATGGTGGCACACATTATTTTGTTTACATTAGGACAGAAGTTGGTTTCATTTAAATTTACAAATTATATTCGTGTATACACTGATATAATTATTATTATTATTATTATTATTATTATAAAACAATATTTTTCTCCTGCATTTTTTTATAATCACATGTTGGGTCATAACCAATGAACTGAGACAAGAGAAGGATATGATTTTTTTTTTCATTTAATGAAACAAAAGACAACTATTAAAAAAACTCCAATGGACAAAGCTCTTCGCAGGATACGTGCTTGTTAGAATTATTTCTGTGATTTCCTGGAGAGATAGTACTCTAGGGATTTTATTGATTTGTTGTTGGGTTCCTTTCTTCATCAGACCGAAAGTTCCATCCACAACGACAAAATATTTAAGTGCCACATTTTTTCTATTTCCATCTCCAGATCTTCATATTTGTTTAGTTTTTCAAAAACCTTTGCAGGTGTTTTTGTCACTTGGTAGGTTCATGTTTGATTTCAGTGGGGGGGGGGAGAAAGGATGAAATATGGAAATAACGAGAAGATAATGCAGGCAATAACGCTCTCGTATGTTTAATGTCTGCTTACGTGAAATATAAAAGCTTGACAATTTATAATATTTTCATACCCACTTCTTTAAATAATGACTTTCAGTCATACTTATCGTTGTTATTGTAATATTTCCTTAAAGTTATTATGCTCAGATATTTAATTATGCAATGGAAGAATTTCCACGGCTATTTTATAGTTGTAGAACACACAAGGAGTTTATTTAGTTATTACCTTCAGAATTATGAAATTTCACGGATACTACAGGGTAAGGAGGCACAATTTACAATATTTGAGACAGGAATTGAAAGGCGTTTGTAAATTTTGCTCCCCTACCCTGTACAAATGATTATTATTATTGACTGAGAGTGGCACTTCAACAAAGTTATGTTGGAGCACGAAAAGTTTTCTTCTTTTATATGCCTTAGACGTGGGCGATCAGGGTTCCCCACAACTTCCAATACTGTCCAATTACTATCCCCCCCCCCAGTCCATGTTCAGCTATCCTGCTTGTTAGCTGTGTTACACGCGGTTTCTCTTTCCTACTCTTGCCGTCGGTATTTTCCGTGAGTGTTAAATTCTTCAAGCCTTCTTTCCTCATTATGTGCCCGAGAAATTTCAAGTGTCTCTTACTGATCTTAAGCACAAATGTCATTTTCATTCCCATTTTTTAAAAACTTCCTCGTTGCTCACGGATGCAGAATCCTCAACAACCTTCTGTAGAATCATAACTTTCTTGCTTCAGGTCTCTGCTTCGTCCGTGAGTACATTGTCCAGCATTCACTGCAATATAGGAGCATTGACACAGTTAATAACTTATCTTTGTTTTTGATGGAATTTTCCTGTCTTTTCAATTAATTAATCGTTGATATTCTGTCAGGTCACTTTCGCTATTCCAATATGGCTTCGGATATCTGCGTTGCATTTTCCATACGAAGCCCAACATACATATCATTACACCCAGTCTGATAAGAGTAAAAGTACTGGTAAATACTCATTTTAAGCAGAAAAGCAAAAGGGATACTACTACTACTACTACAATAATTAACTTAGCACATGCACACGTTGCAGCTGATATATGATTATCATCATCCGATCGAAGCATCTAAGATTCGGATTGGATCTCAAATCTCTAATAATAATAGTGCAACAATTTACTTCAAACATGAGTGGGTAGAGATATGACCATCGTCACCTGGCTGAGACATCTAAGAATTGGAATGGATCTCAAATACTGATATTACTCATACTCCTGTTACTACTAATAATAATGCAATTACCTTAGCATCAGGGTGGATATCAGATCACTAATAATAATAATAATAATAATAATAATCCGGGAATTCGAGATTTGAACTGATCAGCAAATCCAAAGCAGAAGTAAGATAGCAAGGTTTCAACGGTCCGGTGGCCAATAGACTAGATGTGAAAAGAAAATTTAAAGATAGATGAATATCTCGACTTTGCCACAGATGTGGGAAAAGAAAGGTGAGAGCCATGCCTGTCTTTTTTTAGCGTTCTGAGAACAATCCAGAAGAAGCAAGGAAAGTATCTGGAGAGACTGGATAATAGAGAAGAGATTTAACGTCACTTGATCTGACTGAAAGCTATCAGATGATACTAATGTGTAAACTAGAAAAAAAATTACAATGTACGCACACACGCACGCACGCACGCACGCACGCACGCGCGCGCACACACACACACACACATATATATATACATATATATATATACATATACATACACATACATACATACATATATATATATATATGTATATATATATATATATATATATATAATACCAATTTGTAATTGGTAGGGATTATCCCAAAGAGGACTTTAATCCAATGAGTGCTCAATTAATTTACAGAGCAATTTATAACGATAAATAAGGAAAACACGTTAAAAATATTAAATAAAGAAATTAAATATATTTAAAATATTAAAAATATATTAAAAATATTCGGTCCGAAGAGATGAATATAATAATATTCATGAAATAAATTATAACCGATATGTATTTTTAAGGTGTTATATTAATTTATCATATATATATATATATATATATATATATATATATATATATATATATATATAAGTAATAATACTCGTCTGGAAAAATGTTGTAAATAACCAAACCAATACCCAAGGAAAAATAAGGAATAAAAAAAGAACTAAGAACATGTTATTCTTCCGAAACCAATCGTCCAGAATCCAAGCTCAGAGTCCAAAGAAAACAACATCCAACACGAGTAAAGCAAAAGTAACTAAGCAAAGTGCTCGATACAATAAGTAGAGCAAATCTGACTATGAACCTGAAGACCCAGGTAAACCTACCTAGGTATCACCTACGCGGATCGTCAAGGTGCACTGGCTCTTTAGGTTCATAGTTATATATATACGTTATTGATCTCTTGTAAAAATAAATACCAGTTGCAACACTCACTTTGCTGGGGTGCGTTTCTTTCACTCAATCCTACTACTACTACTACTACTACTACTACTACTACTACTACTAATAATAATAATAATAATAATAATAATAATGCTGTCAGTAATACAGTGCGACACATGCTGAAAAATGGCATAAACTTCACCTTGAACCAGTCACAGAAGGTTATGAGGTCAATACCATTCATACTGACAGACATAAATGCTAATTGTCTACTAGGCATTGTGATTAAAGACTACAGACTAAAAACGCTTTCTCATAGATATGACAATGCCATCAGATAAAACTATATCTGCTAAAGAATATTACAAATAGTGAAATTAAAAGTGAAAAAAATGTGGTACCTAAAAACTACTACTATGCCTATATTATTCGGAGCACTTTGTAATACCAAAAATTGTACAGAAAACATTATTAAAATTATTATTAACAAAATAGCTGTCAGTCATTTTTAAAAGAGATTAAAATGATTTCTCCTCTACCGAGGAGAGTATTATGATTTAAAAAAACAAAACAAACACAATATATTAAGTATCACATAACATCAAAATTGTGCAAAGTGAATGCATATATTTATTACCTTGCCTCACGCTATGATGGGGTAGGAGATTTTATTGAATAGACAGCAAAATAATAACAATAATAATAATAATGATAATAATAATAATAATAATAAACAAATTTGTAGAGCTGCTTATCTAATCAAAAATGTTAACAATGTCAAGAAACAACTTATGTAACAATTAACAGAAATTTCTGAAAAGAGAATGAATTTACTAGCTTTTACTTTACTCTGGGTCTCGGGTAATGACTTGGTAAGTGAATGTACTAAACAGAAAAGAAATATTATTATTATTATTATTATTATTATTAATAATAATAATAATAATAATAATAATTTAAGAGTGGACTCCAAAGAAACAGAAATTACAGAAAAATATCAGGATTTGGCTAGTTGATCTATGAGGAGACTTGACGTTAAGAACAGAATATCCATTGATTACATCAATGTGTGATACTAACAAAATAATAAAGATAAACTTTTTGGATCTCTTCATCTATTCAAGAGAGAATTCTCAATGTAAAGAAAATATAAATATTGTATGTATTAAGTATCAATTAACATTAGAATTTGTGCAAAAACAATGCTTCTATTTACTTCCTTTCCTTACGCAAGTCTTGGGCAATGACCCGGTCAGGGTAGCGAATGAACAGAAATAATAATAATAATAATAATAATAATAATAATAATAATACAAGAATTCAGCTAGATATAGACACAACTAGTATTTTATGCTTTGTCGGAAACGAAAACATTTCAGCATCTCCTCGAAATAGGTTCATGCTACAGATTATTGATTAACCTTCATTTCTATCTCTTTCTGTCTCTATCTGTCTGTCTGTCTCTATATATACTATTATATATGAATAAAGACAGAATTAAAACTTTACCAAAGCGTTTTGTCCTCTGATAAGTCCATCAGAAGACAAAACGCAATTGTAGAGAAGTTTCCTTTCATCTTTATTCATATTGTCTTTTCACATATATATTTCATTTATATTTGAATTTTTACACACACACACACACACACACACACACATGCCGATAGCATGTTTTATGCTTGTACGCCATCTTGACACACACACACACACATATATAATATATGGGAGAATGATATAAAATATTTATATATCAAGAGCAATTTCAAGAAAATCTATGAAAAGGTGGAACAAGTTTGTTTTAAACAATAATATTTTAATTAAATGAGAAAGCAATGTAGTAGGTCGGGAATGTATAGAAAGTGCTTTAATCGCTAGCCATCCCCAATAAATTAACGTTTCAGTCAATTAATGCTTCTTACATTTCGACTTTCTTGGCAGATCGTCTATTATCGCAATGTGGAATATTTAATGACGAAAGTGATAAAAAACATAAATATTAACAAAAAGAATTAAATTAAATCTGTATAGACTATAAACAGAAAACACTCTTTTGTCAAGTCCATCCATTGCTAATTCTGCGGGTAGCTTAAAACATTTGAACTGTATCATAGACACACACACACACACACATACATACATACATACATACATACATACATACATACATACATATATATATGATAATTTTATCATATAGACAAAACCATTTTACTCACAACAAAGATGCAACTTGGTTTCAGTGCATTTTAACTGCACATCTACGGGTGAGGGTCGAAAATGGTTATGAACGATCCTATTTGTAGGCAAGCCCGGATGTAAAACGTCACTTCCTATTTTTCATTTTTGGAGAAGAAAAATGTACATACAAAATATACATAAAATATCTAAGTGAAACAATAGTGGTTGTTGATAGCAGATTGGTGTTGGGTGGACCGGGTGGTTAATGTTGAATGTTGTGTGGACAATTTATCGTTGATAAACATCGGTCAAAGTTTAGGTACGTCAGCTCACAAGCGTTCTAAGTTTGAGAGGTAGGGGAGGGAAGATAGCGATAGGGGATAATATTACATTTGAGAAGGTAAAAAGATTTTCGAGTTATCTTTTGTAATTATTAGGAGTGTTATATATGTGTGTGTATGTGTGTGTACAAGGTACATCCGTAGGTTGAGAACAAATATATAGTGAAACAAAGTTATTTAATGGAAAAAGTTAGATTATGAAAATAAATAAATTACACACACATATTCAGCTTAGAAAAACAATAACCAGCTCCCTGTTCTGTTGTCAAGCCCAGATTAAAAACGAAATAATAGAAAAGGGATTTTATAAACAGGCAATATTAAAACAATAGTTAAGCATCAGAATTCACTCATGCCTGAAAATTTATTCAATAAACCCACCAGAAATGTACACACATCTTAAATGTATGTTGGTAATTTTAATCTTTTTTAGACTGTTCGCTTTTTGTTATTTTTTTATCTTTTTCTTTCACCTTAAAAAATCACATCAGTAAAACTAAGTATATATATATATATATATATATATATATATATATATATATATATATATATATATATGTGTGTGTGTGTGTGTGTGCCTGATTGAATAATTACAAACATTATGTCTGTTTATTTTTAGCATAATCTTTTCATATTCCCGAATATTTTCTGTATATTACAGTCAAATGATTGTAATATACGAAAAAAATATTCGGGAATATGAAAGGATTATGATAAAAATAAGAGACATGATGTTTGTAATTTATTCAGTCAGACACGCCAAAAAGAGAATTTGCTGC
The DNA here is from genome assembly GCA_964036315.1 of Acanthosepion esculentum. Lineage (NCBI taxonomy): Eukaryota > Metazoa > Mollusca > Cephalopoda > Sepiida > Sepiidae > Acanthosepion > Acanthosepion esculentum. Next base: position 118,160,603 of record OZ038481.1, read on the forward strand.
CTAATTACACAGACATATATATATTGTCATCCACAGACGGACTGTTTCGCAGCTCATCCGTTTGGCTAAACATCCGATTTTGTAAAGCCGGGATCGAAACCTGACTGATTTGGTATAAGTGGGAGATTCTACCTCTAAGCCACTGGGGTACGGCAGGGATATAGCTGACTTTAGACATATTTATTTTTAGATAAACCTGCCATTGACTGGAGAACTCGATTCGTCTTAACGTATATATATATATATATATATATATATATATATATATATATATATATATATATATATATATAATTATAAATTTAAAGATTATAACATAAATATGTTATAAAATCACTACAAAAATAGCCATTGTGTTTCAACACCTGGTGTTTTATCAAGTGATGATGTTGAATGTAGAATAAATTGTTTATTTATTATACATTCAACCTCACCACTTGATAAGACACCAGAGGTGTTGAAACAAAATGGCTATTTTTGTAGTGATTTTATAACATATTTATGTTATAATTTTTAAATAAATAATTATATTTGCTCTACTCTGTATTGAGCACTCTTTTAAGAATAGTAATTTTTGGTTATTGGAATTTATTCCGTATATACCAATCCCATACTTGGTTATATCAATATATATATATATATATATATATATATATATATATATATATATATATATATATATATATGCATGCTAACATCTGCATAAATTAACTTGCAGTTAATTTATTGTTAATTCTCGAGGACCACATACTTAATGGGATTTTTTCTAGTGTGTGTAACTGGACGATAGTTTCTATCCACATTCCAAAAAAGTGGATATTGGGACTCACTCTATGTTAGAATTTTAAAACCCTAAATCTGTACATTTGATCCACCCCCTATCATCCTTCCCCCAATTCATCATGCTTCTCCTTTGTAAGCCTTATTATTATATTCCTCTTATTCTTGAATAAATAACTTGCCCTTTGCAGACTTCCGTACTCGTTAACACCTAATATACTAATTCAAATGTGAGTAGGTGATGCACATGTATTCCCGAGCAACCCGCGTTACCCCATTTCTCTCATTCGGTCCATTAGTTCTCAAGTACATGAGAGAGCTTGTCTCGGTGCCTTTAGGTGCCTGACCGGTACGATGTTTTTGACCCAAGGTGGCGTTCTGTTGCCTTGTCTTCTGGGTCAACGTGAGATGTCTACTGGTAGCATCATGCATGTATTTTCTTTCCTGGTTTGATTGTCCCCTCATTAAGGGTGCTGGAGGTAGACGTTTTCTGAGTTTTAGCGTCATCCTCCTGATAGACAGGGAACCGAACCTTCAAATAACTCTGAAGGAGTCTATCCGATCAGCAGTTGTATAATATCGGGGCTACTGTACCGCAATTTTGTGAATGTTTTCTGGACCGTGCAGTAGTCTCTGCTGAGGCCACTCGATGCCATGATGAAGGATACTACTACGGCTCCAACCCTGCACAACTCTCTCCAGCTTGCCTATACATGTGACCCCTGAGGGTGTGTTTGCCTTTTCCCCTACCCGTCTTTCACTAAACAATGTTCTCATGAAACCAATCAAAATACAAATGTACAAAACTATCAAACCCAACCTAAGAATAAACAAAGCAGACGCCTCGTATACAATCTCCTACACAAACGTGATGCGCCTACGTTCCACCTTTACAGAAGTGGAACACCAGATTCTCTAATCTAAAGCAGACTTGATACTTTCTGAGACCGGTCACAGCGCCTCATGGAATAGAGAGATTTATCCTGC
>OZ038481.1:118177369-118187369 GCA_964036315.1 Acanthosepion esculentum
TGGAATCTCATGATGGTTGATTTGTCAGGAAGGGGGATATTTTGATTATGTCGGCTTCGGAAGGCGAATCCAGTGTGTAACCCTGTTGGGAAGTACATGTATACCATACCACGTATTGACCCAAGCCTTGTAAATGAATCTGAGCGTACGAAATGTTTCGAAAGTCGTTGATGTTTGGGCTAACCTGAAATCCCAACTAATCGTGACAAGGGATTTGCGATTGTTCAAAGCGTTTATCAGGCCAGATTATGTCTCTCTCCCAGAAACTGTAACTAAGGTCCTATCTGTATAATTGTCTAAACCATGGGTTGGATATACCTGAGCAGGACTCTGTAAGAAGGGTTAGCTAGTCATCCAAACAGGGGAAAACAGTCGGAAAAGAGCAGCAACTATTATTATTATTATTGAGGTTGGTCAGACGTTAAAACTGGAATATTACGTGTGACGTTGAACTTACAATTATAAGATTTACATGTTATTGTATAAGACCTCTTATCTGACATAGATAAAAAAAAACATATACAATACATGTGAAATCACACATGCGTACAACTGTAAGTAATACATAATTTACAATGTTAAAAATAAATAACTTGTAAATAACGTTGAATTTTAAATAATTTTACGAGTTATTTAAATATATTTGTTTCGCAATTCGATCGAATTTTCACTTAGAAAATCTCGTTTAGTTGTCTATTATTCTGTTGATCATCTTATGAAAGAGTAGATGTTAGGCGTTTTGGGTAATAAATTTTAAGTATCTGTGCATATGCGACTGGATGTGCGGGTGGTGTAATTGATATAGACTCGGAATAAGAAATTGGCTAGTCAAGTTTTAATTGTTTACTTATTTATACTCGAATCGTGTTATTTACATATTAATAGCCGAGACGCGTTGTTTACTTATTAATACTCGAGACTTGTTTATTTATTTATACCCGAGAAGAATTATATCCGAGACACATTATTTACTTATAATAAATGCACGAGTCGTGTTGTTTACTTATTTATACCCGAATCGCATTGTTCACTTATTTACACGTGACATGTTTTTTGCTTGTTTTTATCCGAATTCGTGTTTACTTATTAATACCCGAAATTCATGGTTTATATATATGTGCCTGAGTCGCTTATTTTTCTTATTTATATCAGTCGTGTTGTTTACTTACTTATATCCGAATCGTATTTATACCCAGATAGCATTATTTACTTATTTATACCCGAGTCGTCTCGTTTGCATATTTATACCCGAGACGTTTTGTTTACATATTTATACCCGAATAGCATTAATTACTTATTTATACGCGTGCAGTCTTGTTTACAATATATATTTATATCCGAGTCGTGTTGTTTACGAATTTATACAAGACTAGCATTATTTACTTATTTATACCTGAGTCGTGTTGTTTAATGATTTATATCCGAGAAACGTTGTTTATTTATTCATACCCGAGCAGAGTTAATATCCGACACACATTATTTATATGTAAGTCGTGTTGTTTACTTATTTATATCCGTGACACATTGTTTAATTATTTATATCCGAATCAGGTTTACTTATTTATACCCGAAATGCGTGATTTACACAGACACAAACACACATATGAATATATATATATATATATATATATATATATATATATATATATATATATCTATATATATATATATATATATATATATATATATATATATATATATATATATATATGTATGTATCCGAGTCGGTTTTTTTTTTACTAATTAATATCAATCGTGTTGTTTACTTACTTATATCCGACTTGCATTTATACCCGGATAGCATTATTTGCTTATTTATACCCGTGTCGTGTGATTTACTTATTTGGACCTGAATAGCATTATTTACTTATTTATACCTGGGTCGTGTTGTTTACATATTTATACCTGAATAGCTTTATTTACTTTATACCGAGTCGTGTTACTTACTTATTAATACTCCCAACGCGTTGTTTACTCAATTATATACTAATCTCGTTGTTATTTACGAAGTGGCATTGTTTATTTAATAATTATGAAGAGGTTAATAATAATGCATTTTTCGGTGACCGCTTGCACTATACAAAGGTAATTTTTTTTTCTGGCGGGGTTACAATTCATCCCTCAAATATTCAGGGCGTTGAACTATACATGAAGTCGACTTATAGACAAGTATATACAGTAACTGAATGAGATTGTCATTTTTTCTTGTGCTGGCCATGAGTGTAGTTCTTTGTCGGAGTTATCTCCTCCTTAGTTCTTTAATCCTTCAACAGGGGTCTCTCTTCCCTGGCTATAAATACTGGCTGACCCTCTCTCTCTCACTTTTTCGACTTAGGCCTTGTGCCGCTACCTCACGCGGAGGCGAGGTAAAATCTCTCTTTTTTCCACTTACACCAATACGTGACCTCTCACAGATACAGCGTTTCCCAAATTCTGGGAACGCGCTAAGAACAATACACGTACGTACGAACACTTACAACACACGCACATAATTTCTCCATACAAACTCTATGTAACAGTCCATGTCTTTGTTTAACTTGTTTTGTTATTAATATATATCGGTCTTGTTTGTTTTCTTTAGACTTAATTAAAGTCTGACATTTCCATGTAGCTGGACCGGCCAGCAGGAAATTTTAAACTTCTGATATCTCTTCACATCTTCACCCCCACGGTCCGCTACATCTTCATTTATGGGGTTATTGGATTTGGGTGTGTCCAATCGATTTAATGAGTTGCTGACTATTTTAAAAATATTAGTGAATGTTTTATCGTTCCAGGAATGTATAACTCGCTGGCCGTGTGGATGTCCGGCTATTGGCCCGGAAGCTAAATTCTGCGAACTGAGTTCAATTTCCAGCTAAGTCTGTTGCTTTCCATTTCCACAAATGTCATTGGATAATACGTCTTTTTTATCCTCCTGTTATGGGTTAAATAGCAGCGGTATACTGGGTTCTCTACTTGGATTGCAACCAGTCTAAGAGAAGAAAATTCCAAGCCATGGAGAAGGAAACATTAAACCACTCCACAACCTTTCCCAATATGTATCGACAATTCACAGATAATAATGTAAAGGAAACTGTGGAGAGCTATGATCGCTTATGTCGTATTTATTTATTTTAATCCATGTAAGTTTTGTAAATATGTCACGCAGTGGTTTTCCCGCCAACCTCGTGGCAATTCTTGTATTTTCTTATTTGTTTTAAAGGAGTCGTTTACTTAGGTAACCTCACGTGATCGCAGTAGTGGGTTAGACCAGCAGTCGGGAAATAGGGGTAGATTACCCCGGATGTAGTAAAATCAAAATTTATGGGGGTAATGAAGGGGTAACCGGATTTTATCTGAACACGTAACCCTTTTGAGATTAAAAAAATGTGAGGCCGGATCAAATTTTTTTTTTCTCCACATAATCTTATCATAGATACTATTTTATGTGATTTGCTTGTCTTGCTATCATAGTGAAGAATGTTTCTGTAAAAAAGCGTCGTAATATGATACGGTAATATAAATATCTATATCTGTTCTCAAAGCTATATAAAATACAGTATATTTCAGGAAATTTTATATGTCTACGCGACTACATGTATATACGGAATCAATGAAAATAGCCATGCTGGAGCAATAGTAAAAAGTATTTATCGGCCGCTGTCGAGTATCGTACGATTTATGAACTTCACTACTTGGCAAACTCTCTCTAAGATGGAGAAAACAAAGAACACTACTTTTGGGTGTCTATGTTTAATTTCTGAGATGATGAATTATCATTACACAATGATCTCTTCCAACTCGGGTTAACATCTTGGTTGCTATAGTGCCGCTGTTTTCTTAATGGACTATAGATTGAATATATGACTTTCACTGATTGCCCCAAATATTGAAAATACGACCAACTAGAGGCACTTAAGCAATACTTTTATCTAGTAGCCATTGTACCGTGGAAAAAAAACCCACATTTTCAAGGATTGAATTCAGGTTAATGCCAGTAAACTATTTGCGTGGGTTAAGGAAGGGATTCGATTCAAAATTCTCAAGAGAAAGTTTTGGTTGGCACAAGGCCACAAGTCTGTTGCTCTATGTCATGTTCGACTGATAATTCCACCACAATCAGACTTTCAAGTTCTGAAATGGTTACCGAATATAACAGATATATCAGGAAGGCGGAAGGGTACTCTGGTCGAAACATATGTGTAATTAGAATGTGTGTGTGTCTGTATGTGCGTGTGAGCGCGCACGTGAGTGCGTGTGTATGTGCCTGCATGCAATCTGAAACAAGAGAGACACAGATTTTTACCGTAAGATTCACGCGTAAAGCGATCCTCGGACGGGTTTCAATTTATGCGTGTGTATACACATTTATGAGTAAAGGCTCGGAATAAACGCTACTGCTTGTATCCAAAAGCCACACAGATGATAATGATAAGGATGCAGATAAAATGGTCGGCTCACTGTACAGCTCCAGCAAGTACTAGTCACCTCTTGCTATACTTTACCATTACAAGAAACAGGGTAGGCCAAAATTGGAGCACTGTTGTTATATCTTCACAGCAAGAATTCGCCACGCCACTCTCATAGTAGCAAATCGCCAACATTCACTCCATATCTCATCGGTGAGAAGTAAGTTCCACTCATACAGCTTCCTCCCGTGAAGAACTGCTCTGTGGAACCAACTTCCAACAGGATGTTTCCACGCTCACTACAATATTAACCTATTCAAGGCTATGATTAACCGTTATATTACACAGAAATGGCCTCCAAACGTATCCTCCAACCTGCAGTGGACGCCGGGCCTTGTAAACGGTGAATCTCGCTTTAAAAAAAAAAGAAGATCCGTCTAGCTAATTTAACTCGTAAGGTTTGGTTCAACCCATGGTATGGTTTTCATGCACTTGTAAACGGTACCGAACACTGGGATTGCCTACTAAGGCTGATAGTGTCAAGAAATAAGCTCCCCGCTAAATCGACCATGGTGAGATCACATGTTTGGAAAGCGGACATTCTAACCACGCCTGCGCGCGCATGCACACACACACACACACACACACACACACACACACACACACACACACACACACACACACACACACACACACCTGTGTGTGTGTATTTGTGTGAGAGAGAGGTAGAGAGAGACACAGAGAGAGGGAGATGATACAAATGTTTTGGCCCCACTAAAGGATGGGCTACCGTCATAAAATGTACACAATTGAATACACAAGATACACTGTTTGCTATTTTTTGTAGCTCTTTCCCTCTCTAAATTCTCACTTTATTGAAACGTTTATTTTGGAAGTGGGTTCGGCCAAGAAGATTTACACACATATCGTTCATATGTACACCCCCATATATATATATATATATATATATATATATATATATATATAAGCACATATCATTGAATACGACAGACAAGGTGCTTTCATTTAGTTTTTTTATACAATTTCTCATGTGATCTAATAATTTTTTCTTTTCAGATGATAAATTATATAAAAACTGTCCAAATGTTCTTGTATATATATATATATATATATAGGGTACATTTCTATGAGATAACGATATATATATATTTTTATATGTCAAGAACAATATTGGGGAAAATGTCTAGAGAGCACCTGGTTCGCAAGTTTATCTACAGAAGATTTGCGCGGGGGCTCTTATAATTTTTCAACGTTCCTGTCAGAACTATGGGATATCTATTAACGAAAGTGTTGAAAAGAAAAAGAAAAGCATCTAAATGAAATCGGCTAGATTAAAAAAAAAAACAATTCCAGCATTCCTCGTTCGTGCACATGTGTAGTTTCATCAACATAATACATTTAAACCAATGAAATCCTACAGGCCGAAACGCGTCACAATAAAACGTTTTACACTTTGTCATACATTTTTCCCAAATTTATTTGTAAACACACACACACACACACACACACACACACACACACACACATAAATATATATATATATACATATTTAGGCAGCAGTCTATATTTCATACACATTTCATTGAATACAACAGACAAGGTGCCATAATTTTTTTTTTCACTTAACTTAGCTGGTAGATCAGTATTTGGACTCCGAAGTTTTCGTAGACGAAAATTTTTGTCATTTAGTTAGAAGGTTTTAGCAATTAACTGAGAATTTTCATTTATCGTTATTTTCATAGTAATTTTGACATAATTTTTATATACATATATATATATATATATATATATATATATATATATATATATATATATATATATATATATATATATATGTATGTATATGTATATACTGTAATATTAGCCGACGCATTTCATCCAATTTGGCCTTTCTCAAGGCAAAAACGAATTGAATTTATTAAAACAAACCAACTATTAATAACAAAACAAAATGATTTTAGCAATTGGAAGAATTTAGAAACGCTATTATATATATTATATTCCAGTTGCTAAGGACATTTTGTTTTGTTAGTTGCTTTGTTTTAATAAATTCATTTCTTTTTTTCCTTGAAAAGTGCACATTGCACGAAACGTCTCGGCTATTATTACAGTTTTCCTATTGTCTTTTACAGTTATAAATATTGTCTTTTTCTACAAGTTAAATTTTTCATATATATACATACATATGATGAAAAATATGGAATAGACAAAGCAAAATCCGAATATGTAAGTTTACTGTTTTAATTTTGTTTTGCTGTAAACTTACATATTCGGATTTTGCTTTGTCTTTTCCATATTTTTTCATCCTACCGTCGGATCTACATCCACATATATACTTATATACATACATACATACATATATATATATGTATATGTATATGTATATATATATATATATATATATATATATATATATTGTTTAAAATTTGTTGTATTTTCATTGACGTTATAGATTAATAGAAAAAAGCTTTCTCGCTTTTCCTCCCGAGAACGATGTACTGATGTCAAGGTAGTGGGTGGAGGCAGGCTATGTTGGTGAGATAGTTATTCGTAGTTGTGATAAGAATGAACTTGAATAATTAAAAAAAAATCAAGATTACCAACCAAGTGTTCCAACAAATAGGCCTAAATATAAACCTTTCATAGACAGAACAATGATCTTGAATTGGAATGAAAGAAGTGATGGCATCAACCCCGAATCCATTCCGAAAATTCAGTATGTGGAATTAATCAAAACTAATCAGTTGAAATACTGGGTTGGTGCATAATTATCAGGCGTTTTTGTAGCCGAGTTATTTGTTAATAAAAATTGCAGTTTTGTTTCCTTTTTTAATAAAAAATCTTATTTTATTTTCAGGTTATAAAAATGCGTGTCGATAATCATACGCTCCTGAACAATCATTTTAAAATTTTATTTTTGAATTATGTTTCTCTTTTCATAATAAATATTGTTTAAAAAACGCCTGATAATTATGCACCAACCCAATACCTGGGTGTATGTATCAGTTACCCCAGATTTAGTATAGGAGATAAGGATATTAAACATAGAATCTTACTGTTTGGAAAAATCTCGATGTGACGTGTCTATTTTAAAACATGAGTCAGGTTTTTAGGTTAATGTTTTGGTTTTGTAGTATCTCGCGGTATTGGATAAAAGTACCCCGAGGGCAAAACATTCTATGTTCAATTTACTTATCTTCTATGTTAAAGTTGTCATCTCTGATGAAATAATGAAGAAATCAACAGCTTATAGACTGGCCGAATTAATCCAAGTTAATTTTGGTTATTTCTTTTTAATCAATTCCCCTCCAAAGTTGGCTATAACGCTCCTTAAACACAAGGAACTACTGGAAGTGAAAGAGAAGGGAAATAATTTAGAAGGAATCGGAAACCCAATCCTAAACAGGATAAAGGGACAAACCTCTACTCCTGGCCAAAACACCGGAGAGGTACGTGAACCTATCTACTCCTATTGAGGAAAAATCTATCGTAAATAAAATTTCAGAATTTAGGCGTAGGCGTTAGAAGGGTCGAATTAAAGTAGAATTTAGAAGGAACAAGAAACCCAATCCTAAACAAGAAACAAAGGATAAACCTCCCATTCAAAAGAAAGGGGAGGATCATGAACCGGACGTTATTTGAACCTATCTACTTCTGCTGAGGGCAAATAAAGATAAAAAACATAGATAGGTATACAGTAAATAAAATTTCGGAGTCTAGGTAGAGACTTTGGAAGTATAGAGTTAAAGAAAAATTTAGAAGAAACCGGAAACCCAATTCTAATGCGTTCATATTTTATCAGACGTGAAACGGAATAAAGAAATAGGTAGGAAAAGGAAATTAGTTTAATGGTTGATATAATATCGAATGGCAAAATGAAATGTTGCCTCTAATGTTCATGTTATTATTTTTATACTCTTGTTATTATTCTATATTTTCCTACGGTCAGAATTTGGTGAGTTAGCTTTAGTTAAACGCGTAAAAATAGATAAATAAAAGAATCGGAATAAAAATAAAAGGAAAAAAAAGAAAGAAAAATAATATGAAAATAAAAATAGCCCAAATCCTTAGCCTTATGCTCATGAAATTAATGTTCTAATTATTTACATAATTCGGACTACTGTCCTAACCTTTGTCGCCATATTTATTACAGCGTTTCGGCCGTTGTACGCTCTGGCCTTCTTCAGGTGGATGGAATGTCGAACTGAACGCTTTATTTCGCTCACTGGGGTAGACTGTTCTAGTTCCACGTGCTATGTTTAATGGATGTCTGTTATCAGTTATCTCCTGTTAATTTCCATCGAGAAAGTTCCCCACTGTCTTAACCGGGTATTGAACTCACATTCTTTGAGTCCTGTCACTGGATCTAACCAACGCCTTTATACACTGTGCCAAGTGTCCTTGGTTGGATCTAGTGACTGGACCCAAAGAGTGTGAGTTCAATACCCGGTTATGGCAGTGGTGAACTTTCAGAAGGAAATTAACAAGAGATAACTGATAACAGACATCCATTAAACAAGGCACGTGGAACTAGAACAGTCTACCCCAGCGAAATAAAGGGTTCAGTTCGACATTCCAACCACCTGAAGAAGGCCGGAGCGTACAACGTCCGAAACGCTGTAATAAATATGGCGGCAAAGATGAGCACAGTAGTCCGAATAATGTAAATAATGTACATAATACCTTATCTCAGAAATATAGACAGATACTAATGTCCTAAAGTTTATAAAATTCTGAAATTAATGTGATAATGTTTATAAAATTATGAAATTAATCTGCTGATAATGGTTATAAAATTCTGAAATTAATGTACTAATAATATTTATAAACTTATGAAATTAATGTGCTAATAATAATCGTAAAATTATCATATTAATATGTTGATAATGTTTACCTCAAATGTTGTAGATTAATATATAATCTGACCACTTTTAGCATTATCGAGTTTTTAAGAACGGTGTCATGATGAAGTTGGTCTTTCGTGGAAGGCAGAGTTTTGTTAAAATAGAAACATGATAATATCCTGAATTTGTTTGGATGATGTAAATGAGGAAACGTTATCAGAATAGTCTTTCAAGACATAGGTATTGTTGAAAATAGTGAATCTGCTGTTACAGCTAAAACGGTTGTAAAGCGATTCTATTATTATGTACCTTAGTACCACCAATTTACACATTTGCTTCTAGAGCACGGCCTGCACGGGTGATTCAAATCTGTGGAAGAAGCGTGACTGAGCTGTAAAGATACAAAATTTAGCAGAACTAAAGAATGGAGCTGATCCTAACATTTGGCATGGACATAGGAAATGGAGAGATAAGTTCCGTTCTCAAAGAGAAGTTGTTGAAAGCCTACGTCCTGACAGGTCTTTTTTCGTTATTTTGTTTTATAAGTCTCTTTGCAGTGCTTTATAGATATGGACCTAAGCAACATTTATATTTTCACACTTTTATTTATCCATCTTCCGGTTATTTTCGAGGTTGTTGTTTAAGTTTAAAAACCTCCTTTGTCGAGTCATTTTGATTGAAATATTATTCAGTATTCAATGGATTTCGTCGGTTACAATGTTAAAGTCTGTTAACCATTTCAAG
>OZ038481.1:118192369-118217369 GCA_964036315.1 Acanthosepion esculentum
CTCATGCGATCTAATAATGTTTTTCTTTTCGGATGATAAATTATATAAAAACTGTCCGAATGTTCTTTTTATCCGAGCGCTTGACATAATATCTTAACCGTGTTTTGAAACAAAAAAAAATGAAACATTTCATAAAACATACATATTCAAACTATTTCTAATTCTAAGTTAAAATATAATCCTTGAAAGTGGCTAAATGTATAGCCGAAAGCGCTCGGATAAAAAGAACACTCGGACAGTTTTTATATAATTTATCATCCGAAAAGAAAAACGTTATTAGTTCGCACGAGAAATTGTATAAAAAGCTAAATAAAAGCACCTTGTCAGTCGTTTGTAATGAAATGTGCATGAAAGGATTGCTGCCTAAATACACAAATATATATTGTGTGTGTGTGTACTTCTCTACGTTATCAAAAGAATCCCTTACATAGACATGGGTGATGAAGAATCTTACTAACGTCGAAAAATACGCGTAACATAATGATGAATATTCATACATATATATACACATATGAAACCGAATGAGACTGTAATTTTTTACTTATTTTATTTTTTTTCAAATGACACGCCCCTTCAAGTTATCGTTAATCAGCTTCTTTTTTTATTACTTGCGACTGACTGTGTCATTTTGGGAAAGATAATGCAGTATTTTTCCATTTGTGTCTTCCATGGTTTTGAATTCAGAATTTTCTTTCTCCTAGTATGGTTGCTATATCTAGATAGTCCTATCCCGTCTTCTACCCAAGGCTTTAGTGTTGAAATGAACGAAACTCAGCTTGCAAGTTCCTTCTTCCACAGCGGATTAATTTGACTCTACCTGATGCTGATGGGCGTTTTTAGTGTTAGTTGTCCTTGAAATTCAGGAAATACTGAATACCAAAAAGAACATGCAGAATATCATACTTTAAGAAAATAATATTTTATAAGTACAATGCATTTGAAAAAATATAGATAGATATTATCTCGCGTTTTTTAAGTCTATGATGAACTAATATAAAATAAGTTATTATTATCATGTTGCATTTAGACATTCAAGGTGGCTTTTAGAGAAACATGCGCTTCGTCCCATTACCAAATATCTTGTTAAACATCATTACCCGCCTCCGCCGGTATGTCAAGATGGTTGACAAAGAAATAGAGGAACTTGAAGGATCACCCAAATGAACAGTCTACATCGTTAATGCATTTGCAGCGTACTCTTACAAAGAAACCCAGTAGTCATCGCTGGAGATAGGAATGTTAGCATGGTTCCTCAAATCTCCATTTTGTTTTCTTATAGAGTCCCACAACGCAATAATATGTAAAGTCTAAATTCATAATTTTTTTTTTTAGATATATCAATAAAATGGATTCGTAACTTTTCCAAGGTTATTTGCCCGTAAATGAATTTAACAAAGTCGAGCGGAATTCGATCTTGATTCTCTGAGTTCTCATTCCGGGCTTATATCCATTGTACCACCCGCACATCCCAAACGGTGTAGAATGCAACGAGAAATTATTCCATAAACTTAAGTCATAACAATTTCTTGTTAATAAAATAATTAAAATTCACAAATGTTATAAGAAAATGAAACTATAGCGCGCCTTCATCGTCTACGTCATGAAAGGACATTACATTAAAAAAAAGGTGTTAATATTGGAACGTGCTTATCTATCAACTGAAAGCCTAACGTTTAAATTGGGAGTAGATTTTTAATCCGGGGGCTCCTTTTTTTAGCAAGGACGAAAGGAGAAAAATAGACAACAAATGGAGATCTTCAGGGCTAATCCACTTAAGAAAGTGGATATGAAAAAACTAAAATAACTGGGATTGGATGCAGCCTTCACTCTACGAGTATTTCCGCCTAACCTGCGGTAGACTTTGGAAGAAACCCCATTTTCCTCCGTCGAATAGCTTCTTGAAGTAAAAATTTAACTGAATCCTTTTTAACTGGCACAAAGTTCACTGGTTTATCCATATCTTGTTGAAATGACCAGACGAATATATAATATCCATTAGTAAAGATGTGTAGAAAATTATCGTTCCAGGAAGTAACTGACTCCTTTTGACATGCAGGAGAAGTCAGGTATTTTTTTTTAAATGTCAGATTAGACCAAGTATGAAATACTGCTGACATATCTGCATCCTTACTTTCCAGGCTTGACAGAGTTCAAAATAGTTTACGAGGTCTTCTAGAAGACGTATTCTCCACTCCGCAGCTTTTTTCCCCATATACGCAATGTTACAAGTCTATCGTTATTCTATCGCTATTTCCGTGTCAAATGTTCAAGTAAGCGTCATTCTTTAGTTCCCTCCTCAAACTCTTACAGTTAGGACACACCATGGTACTAGCAGGGAGTCGGGTCATCATCATTTCCTCTGTGCTCCAAATGTAAGGAAAAAGTATAACTTAGTTTTTCTCAAAGAACAGGAAAATAAACAATACGATTTCGAGTTCTTCAAATCAATGGTCAATTTTAATTATTCATCAAGATTCTCATAATCTACACCTCTTACCACCTTTCCTACTACGTTACTAGCATTTTAACAGTAACCCTATAACTTGAGTTGCTTTCGAGTGCGGGTGTATTGGGTGAATTTTAGCATGAGCAATCTTATTTTCACTTGAAACTAATGTGTAGAGAAAGAAATATGATCATTAAGAGACAAAGATTCATTCGCGTGTTCTGTTCTAGCCACATCTGTCAATGGGAGAAACTCTTCGTTTCACTCCAGTTCACGAGGGAGACACGATGTCGTACACGTACACAGAAACTGATTGGACGAGATGCGAGCCAGCAACAAGTTAACGGAATCCCGAAAGAGGCGGACTGTGCGACAGTAGAAGACAGCGTGTTCAGCTGTTTCTAACAAGCCTTCGGTGCAGAGATCACAGTGTGTGCAAAATCACCCGGGGCCCGCTTGGTATTCAGGACTTTTTTGTGTCAGTTCACTCGAGACTAGGGGAGCGACAACCCGATACCCTACAGTATCTGTCTATATTTCTGAGATGAGGCATTATGTACACTATTTACATTGTTCGGACTATCGTCCTCATCTTTGTTGCCATATTTATCACGTTTCGGCCGTTGTACGCTCCGGTCTTCTTCAGGTGGTTGGAAGGACACATTGCTCAGTGGTTAAAGGCATTAGTTAGATCCAGTGAAAGGAGGCAAAGAGTATGAGTTCAATACCTGGTTAAGGCGCTGGAGAACTTGCAGAGGGGACTTAATAGGAGGTAACTGATAACTGACATACATTAGACATGGTACCTGGAACTAGAACAGTTTACCCCAGCGAGCGAAATAAAGGATTCAGTTCGACATTCTAACCACCTGAAGAAGGCCGGAGCGTATAAAGGCTGAAACGTTGTATTAGCTATGGCAACAAAGATGAGGATTATAGTCCGAACAATGTAAATAGTGTCGGTATCCTACGCCTAACTCCATCTCGAACGAAGCTCCAGCAACGACAAGCATTTCGAACTCCTTCCGCTAATTGTCGATATAACATCTTCCTAAGCCGTGAAAGTTTTCTGTAGCGAGAAAAACTGGTTAGCGGCCCTTGATAATCGCGTGAAAGCGGTTCTTTCCACCTGGGTTTACAACGACTCTCAGTCATACAGTGGTTACAAGCAATATCGATTCTTTGGTCATAAAACAGAAAAGAATTAAAACTGAAGTAAGTAATTTGCATAATTTTCATCCCTCGCTGGATATTGACTTCCTTTCAAAATATTATAAATTTTATGATGAAACTCAATGTTTTCCCAATAAATTTCTTATTAAGAAACTGACATTGATGAATTTTTCAAGACATATGCATACTTACATTAGCAGTATACCGTGCGAATTTCACTTTGTGCCTCGCTCTGTCTTTTTTACAAATACTTTCACGGTAATTGCTCCGATGAGCTGCTTTCGCTGGTTCCTAGGCCTCATGAATTTAAACGTCCTACGAGGCTGGCTTCCCGTTCCCACCCCTACACTGTTGAAATTGTTAGATGTAGACGTTTCTTCTACTCCAATAGCTTCATGTCTCGCACATCTCGCCTGTGGAACTCCCTTCCTTATTCCTGTTTCCCTGACAAATACAATCTCCAACTATTTAAGTGTAACGTCAATCGACATCGCCAGTTGCCTTGATCTATCCACTTCCCTTCTCCACGTCCTTTCACCTTTCATTCCTATCTGCTCTCGCTCCAAATCTTCTGTAACCTCATTGCCTTCATCGATCCACTATCTTTTTCCACATCCTCTCCTTTACCACTCCTATCTGCTCTTCCTCCAAACCTTCTGTAACCCTTTGCGTGCTAGTGGCTTCCAGCCTTGCTTGGGGTGATAAGCTTAAAAAAAAAAATATATATATATCTTTATTAAAAATATTCACAATAAATTGAGCACAAATACCAGGGAATTGTGGAGGGCGATGATCTCCTAGTTCCTTAAGGGACACGGCACAAATTAGAAGAAGATATACGTAAAATTCAGTAGAACATACATTGTGGCATGCTTTGATGTTTTCAGTCGTTACATCTGATAGGCATGATGCTGTTCGCATGCACAAGAACATGCACGCAGTGCCAGTTATCTGACTAAACAGTAACAAACAAATAAAGAATAAGTAATGTGTTGTTTCCTTCTTAAAGACAGAGTCAGCAAAGCAAGGATTAATCTCAGAAGGCTTCTCCCAACGAACAGACCCAGGCTTTGTCATTTTCTAAAATTCTAAAACAATGTCATCTCATATTACACCAATGACATTTCGTCACAACGATTTGTCAGTAATATTAGCGTTTTTTTTTGTTTTTGTTTTTTATATCTCGTTATTTCGGCTAATTATAGATGAATATAAAAGCTAAAGCTCTTACACGGACTGTTAAATGCACTTGCATCCGCAGCCTCACAGTTGAAAATGAAAAGAAACTCCGATATTAAATAGCTTGGAATGAATTCCTTGCGATAAGTTTTTTACGTAAAATAGGTGAAACGTTTTGTACACATTCTATAACACACACAGACACACACACAGACACACACACACACACACACACACACACACACACACACACACACGTGTGTGTGTGTGTGTGTGTATGTATATATGCGGTTGTATAAACGAGGTGCCCCCCACCAAGGTTTAACGATTTTGGCGAAAAAATTGACTCTGACTACTTACCGCCCTCTCTTTCGAACTAAACCTTTCCCATAGTCTCGCAGAGTATAAACAATTTGGAGATCAGCAGATTCTGCTATCATGGTTTCAACCTTTCGGTATCTTCAGGCGATTTCGGTCAATTGATTCCCTAATGCATTTTTTAAAAAGAATTTATGAACGCTATATTTTTTTTTAATAAATAAATGAATAAGATTAAGACGTGGTAGATGGTCAAAAGTAGGGGGACGGGAAAAGCAAGTGTATTAGAAATGTATCCCTTGTGGGTTTAAATGAAATATGCATATTTTCTTTTCATTCCACTTCATATGAACTCAAAAGAATTTTTAGTATGTATACAATGGGTCATAATTTCTGATTTCTAAATCCAAAGTTTCTAATTCAACCCTGACCATTAACTTTTTTAATATATATATATATTGCAATTGTGCAGAAAACCCTCTTTTATGCAAGTTTCGTTGAAAATAACTGACAATGTGCTGTTTTTTTTTTTATATATATAATTCCCTGTGATCGTATTATTTCCCTCTTTTTAGAACATAAATTATATCAAAAATTGCCCGAATGCTTTACAAGCGATATCGGCTAAACTTCCTATAACTATAGATGCATACAGAAAAGAATGCATATAATCAGTTAAATAAAATTCATCCGTGATATTTTTAAAAGTATAATCGAAAGCGCTTGGAAAATATTCGGACAATGTTTATACAATTTATGTTCTGAAATGAGGGAAATTGTACGAACACATGAGAGAGTGTATAAAAAGTCATCCATAGTACCTTGTCAGTCGTTTTCAAGGCAACTTACACACACACACACACACACACACACACACACACACACACACACACACACACACACACATATATATATATATATATATATATATATATATATATATCAATATAAAAGTGAACATAGAATTCAACACTAAGAGGCGACATTCTGTTTCATGCTAGATGCAATCGTCTGGCCTGACGATTGCATCTAGCATGAAACAGACTGTCGCCTCTAAGTGTTGACTTCTATGTTCACTTTTATATTTACACACGCTCTATCTCTGATATTGAGCACTTTATCCCATAAATATAGCACATCTTAAGACTATATTTGTTTATATATATATATTTATATATATATATATATATATATATATATATATATATAGTTACGAAACATTTTGTAATCCGTATAGGTAGTCCCAAGGAGGATGAAATCCTGAAACTTCAATGTAAATTCAGAGCTAATAATTTAAAGAAAAACAAACCACTTTAAGGCTCCATGTAATAATTTATTTCACCATATCCCTTTTAAAGGACGTTGGATCATTAGACTACACTTCCAAAAAGTGAAAAGACAAATGAAATGAACATTTACACTTTTGACGGGTAGTATTAAGTTTATGTAATTTAATAGAGAGGGTAGTGAGGAATGGTGTGACAGACATGATCGAGTTTAGAGATGGTTTATTTTAATATTTCTATCTATCATACTTAGTATTAGGGGAGGAGGGGGACATATATTGACCTATTTAATCGGTTAACTTAACGAAATATATATAGTTGTGCATCTGAGTAGCAACTCCTCTTAATGCAGGCCTTGTTAAAATAACAAGGTATTATTTAAAACATTTTATTATATTTTCTTATATGCGAAAAAGTCTTGTCTTTTCTGGACTTAATGACTGTAGAAATTGTTCAAATGTTTGTTGATTCCACAATAGTATCTAGGTCCTCTAGTCATAGACAACTAGTGTAGGAAAGTGAATCTGATTTCAATTGGTGCTCAATTTCTGTGTCCTTGTACCAAACGTTTACTATGCTTAGCAAATAATTAATATACAAAATGCTACAAAATTTTGGAAATTTAAACAGCAGCAATCGAATGCCGGTGCGTTTTTTTTTTTCGGAATCAGTGTATACTCACGAATAGATAAATCCGTCAAAAGAGTCGTATGTCTCATGAGAAGAGTATTTAATTTTCAATATACTATCTTTCCTTGTCAAGGCACTTAATTCGATTCTATGCATTAATCGCATAGACCGAACATCATACACTAAAAGTTTCAAATCAGAATTCAAACTCTAAATACCAGTAGGGATACAGACTTATTGATACACCCTCATATATGTAAAAGGGGATAGTTTCGAAGGAGATGGTGGAAACTAGGTTTGAATATAATTTTCTTTTTGCATGGATAATTTCTCCAGGCAATCATGCAAAACTTCATATTTACTGGGTTCCTTGCAAGTTATAAATTGACTTGATTAATAATTGGTTAGCAAGACTTCAGCGAACATTACCATTGTAGTGAGTGTGATCTTCATTCAGCGCCCCTATTTAATCCTTGTGCCAGACTTATTGGTTTATCCCCTCCTTTGGACTCTGCTAGCGTCTGGGCCGCCCTAGTTCTCCATATATCCCGTCCAGGCTCGTAGCGCACCGTGCTACTCCATCGTCTCGGGAGACGGACGGATGCGGGCGATGCCAATAGGGTTGGACTGCAAAAAAGAGTAAGATTTTGAATGTTGATTTTTCATACCTGGAAAGTGTTCCTCTGCCGAACCACAAATTTTCTAGTATCATTTTTTCGGCTGATCTTGTATTTTCTTCGCCGTGCATATTAAAAATATGAATAATGAAATAATTATTAGAAAATGAATAAGTTCAGATTGAAATACGAAACTAAATACATTAACAGCTGGACTTAGATTTAAGCCTCGTCCAGTCAATTTCTAGCGAAATATTTTCAGTAAACTCTCTTGAGATTGATAGAAACACTACCCAAAATTGTTATTTATTTTATTTGTTCATTACAGTTACTCTCATTAACTAATTATTCTGCGTGTAACAACATTGAAATTGGCTGAGTCGGAAGAAATCATGAATGCAAAAAATTCATTAAAAACGAATTCGAAAGTAATTATGGGAAAATATTACTTGCATAGTGAGCTATTCATAATTTACATACACCATTAATTCTCTCTCTCAGTAAGCGTCACATTTGAAAATGCTTCTTCGCAGTTTTCTTTACCTGTAAAATGTGCATTCTCGTAACGGAGATTGTGAAAGGAGGGTTCTCATTGCCTTCTCTAAATGTTTGGATTCAAAGTTTGGTTTCAAAAAGCTAAGTTTGGTTGGTAACCAGTCTAAAGAACCACGAGACTGATCATCAAGCAAACTCAAACCTTTCTAACTTAATATTAACTTAAGCCATTAACTGCTAAAAATTTTCAATGCGCATTTTTGGCCCATACAGGTGTGAGTAGTTTATTTATTCCTTATGTTTAATTTCAGTAGTTACCATTGTCATTTTTATAGAAACTAGAACATCAAATATATATGTGTATAAAACATCAAAAAATAATATTGATTAGAAATAATAAAAAAATACTTTTCAAAATAGTCATTATTTTTCTATTCGTTAAATGTAAAATAACGACAGAAAATGTCTTCTTACGGCTAATAATAAAAACTTTAAAGGCTAAGTGTTGTAAAATATACCTCTTCAAATGCAGTGTATTTAAGGTATTCAATGTAAATACAAGGAATAACATGTAGTGAATTTAATTTTAACAGATCCCCAAATGGGGCTCATGGCAGGTGATGGGTTAAGGTTACCACGGACCGAACATGGGAGCAGTGACGAGGTTTCGCAGAGAATGTAAACAAATAGGAAACTTATACTTAACATCATGAAGAGGCATTTTAAATTTCCGAGGCACTTAATGCGGAAAGAGGGCATGGGAAATCTGATAATCACACGAGATGACAGAGGGAAATAGAGACAGGGGAAAACAACGCGTGTTAATCGAATAAAAAAGACACTTGAAATTTCTGGGATACATCATGGTGAAAGTGGGCATTGAGAATTTAACACTTGAAAAATATTGGCTTAAGCAAATGGATGGCAGAATAAGTTTTGAGAGAAATAACTGAATGACTAAACTTGTTAAGAGCTACACAGGACAAGAGGATGTGGAGGGTCATGATTGTCTATGTCCTGAAGGGACATGGCACGTAAAAGAAGAAGATTTAATCCATAAAAGGAGAAGAGCATTAATGCAAAGTGAATAAAAATTCACATTTGAACTCAACTCTCCTTTTTCTGTTATGTTATATAGCACTTCCAGGCGTATGGGATCAAGGCTCTATACAGAACCTTATCCTTTATAGCACTTCCGGGCTTAAGGGATCAAGGCCCTATACAGAACCTTATCCTTTGTAGCACTTCCCGGCTTAAGGGATCATGGCTATATACAGAACCTTATCCTTTGTAGCAATTCCAGGCGTAAGGGATCAAGGCTCTATACAGAATCTTATCCTTTGTAGCACTTCCGGGCTTAAAGGCTAAAGGCTCTATACAGAACCTTATCCTTTGTAGCACTTCCGGGTGTAAGGGATCAAGAACCTTATCAGATTAAGGGATCAAGGCTCTATACAGAATCTTATCCTTTGTATTACTTCCGGGCGTAAGGGATCAAGGCTCTATACAGAACCTTATTCTTTGTAGCACGTCCGTGCGTAAGGGATCAAGGCTCTATACAGAACTTTATCCTTTGTAGCACTTCCGGGTGTAAGGGATCAAGGCTCTATACAGAACCTTATTCTTTGTAGCACGTCCGTGCGTAAGGGATCAAGGCTCTATACAGAACCTTATCCTTTGTAGCACTTCCGGGTGTAAGGGATCAAGACTCTCTACAAAACCTTATCCTTTGTAGAACTTCCGGGCGTAAGTGATCAAGGCTCTATACAGAACATTATCCTTTGTAGCACTTCTGGGCGTAAGGGATCAAGGCTCTATACAGAACCTTATCCTTTGTAGCACTTCAGGGCGTAAGGTATCAAGGCTCTATACAGAACCTTATCCTTTGTAGCACTTCTGGGCGTAAGGGATCAAGGCTCTATACAGAACCTTATCCTTTGTAGCACTTCAAGGCGTAAGGTATCAAGGCTCTATACAGAACCTTATCCTTTGTAGCACTTCTGGGCGTAAGGGATCAAGGCTCTATACAGAACCTTATCCTTTGTAGCACTTCCGGGCGTAAGGGATCAAGGCTCTATACAGAACCTTATTCTTTGTAGCACGTCCGTGCGTAAGGGATCAAGGCTCTATACAGAACCTTATCCTTTGTAGCACTTCCGGGTGTAAGGGATCAAGACTCTCTACAAAACCTTATCCTTTGTAGAACTTCCGGGCGTAAGTGATCAAGGCTCTATACAGAACCTTATCCTTTGTAGCACTTCTGGGCGTAAGGGATCAAGGCTCTATACAGAACCTTATCCTTTGTAGCACTTCTGGGCGTAAGGTATCAAGGCTCTATACAGAACCTTATTCTTTGTAGCACTTCTGGGCGTAAGGGATCAAGGCTCTATACAGAACCTTATCCTTTGTAGCACTTCAGGGCGTAAGGTATCAAGGCTCTATACAGAACCTTATCCTTTGTAGCACTTCTGGGCGTAAGGGATCAAGGCTCTATACAGAACCTTATCCTTTGTAGCACTTCCGGGCGTAAGGTATCAAGGCTCTATACAGAACCTTATTCTTTGTAGCACGTCCGTGCGTAAGGGATCAAGGCTCTATACAGAACCTTATCCTTTGTAGCACTTCTGGGCGTAAGGGATTAAGGCTCTATACAGAACCTTATCCTTTGTAGCACTTCAGGGCGTAAGGTATCAAGGCTCTATACAGAACCTTATCCTTTGTAGCACTTCTGGGCGTAAGGGATCAAGGCTCTATACAGAACCTTATCCTTTGTAGCACTTCAGGGCGTAAGGTATCAAGGCTCTATACAGAACCTTATCCTTTGTAGCACTTCTGGGCGTAAGGGATCAAGGCTCTATACAGAACCTTATCCTTTGTAGCACTTCCTGGCGTAAGGGATCAAGGCTCTATACAGAACCTTATTCTTTGTAGCACGTCCGTGCGTAAGGGATCAAGGCTCTATACAGAACCTTATCCTTTGTAGCACTTCCGGGTGTAAGGGATCAAGACTCTCTACAAAACCTTATCCTTTGTAGAACTTCCGGGCGTAAGTGATCAAGGCTCTATACAGAACCTTATCCTTTGTAGCACTTCTGGGCGTAAGGGATCAAGGCTCTATACAGAACCTTATCCTTTGTAGCACTTCAGGGCGTAAGGTATCAAGGCTCTATACAGAACCTTATCCTTTGTAGCACTTCTGGGCGTAAGGGATCAAGGCTCTATACAGAACCTTATCCTTTGTAGCACTTCAGGGCGTAAGGTATCAAGGCTCTATACAGAACCTTATCCTTTGTAGCACTTCTGGGCGTAAGGGATCAAGGCTCTATACAGAACCTTATCCTTTGTAGCACTTCCGGGCGTAAGGGATCAAGGCTCTATACAGAACCTTATTCTTTGTAGCACGTCCGTGCGTAAGGGATCAAGGCTCTATACAGAACCTTATCCTTTGTAGCACTTCCGGGTGTAAGGGATCAAGACTCTCTACAAAACCTTATCCTTTGTAGAACTTCCGGGCGTAAGTGATCAAGGCTCTATACAGAACCTTATCCTTTGTAGCACTTCTGGGCGTAAGGGATCAAGGCTCTATACAGAACCTTATCCTTTGTAGCACTTAAGGGCGTAAGGTATCAAGACTCTCTACAAAACCTTATCCTTTGTAGAACTTCCGGGCGTAAGTGATCAAGGCTCTATACAGAACCTTATCCTTTGTAGCACTTCAGGGCGTAAGGGATCAAGGCTCTATACAGAACCTTATCCTTTGTAGCACTTCTGGGCGTAAGGAATCAAGGCTCTATACAGAACCTTATCCTTTGTAGCACTTCCGGGTGTAAGGGATCAAGACTCTCTACAAAACCTTATCCTTTGTAGAACTTCCGGGCGTAAGTGATCAAGGCTCTATACAGAACCTTATCCTTTGTAGCACTTCTGGGCGTAAGGTATCAAGGCTCTATACAGAACCTTATTCTTTGTAGCACTTCAGGGCGTAAGGTATCAAGGCTCTATACAGAACCTTATCCTTTGTAGCACTTCAGGGCGTAAGGTATCAAGGCTCTATACAGAACCTTATCCTTTGTAGCACTTCAGGGCGTAAGGTATCAAGGCTCTATACAGAACCTTATCCTTTGTAGCACTTCAGGGCGTAATGGATCAAGGCTCTATACAGAACCTTATCCTTTGTAGCACTTCAGGGCGTAAGGTATCAAGGCTCTATACAGAACCTTATCCTTTGTAGCACTTCAGGGCGTAAGGTATCAAGGCTCTATACAGAACCTTATCAAACAATGTCCTGTTCTAACATCCACTTACACAAGCTCGACGATTCCCTTGTGCAACTTGCCTTCAATATTTTTCAAGTGTTAAATTCTCAATGCCCACTTTCACCATGATGTATCCCAGAAATTTCAAGTGTCTTTTTTATTCTAAGTATAAGTATTATTTGTGTCTTTTCACTCCCAGTCAAATGTTAATTTGTAGGATTTGTACAATAAATCATTCTCATCTGCCGCACAAATACTTAAAATGTAAAAATATTTTCTGGATTTAAGTAAACCGTAAAAAACAATTGTGTCAAACAAAACAAAATCCAATAAAATATATATATATATATATATGTCCCTGAATACCTAAAAAATTAACAAGCTCGCTAAACATGATGTTTCAAAACAAATTAGATGACAAGGAAACACTTACACAACACTTAAACCCACAAACATTACACCTGCCCGCTCCTATCACCTTCCCAAAATACTGAAAAACAGCAACCCAGGAAACCCGGTCATTTCATCATTTAATTGCCACACGACAAAAATATCCAAATATGTAGACCATTACATACAGCCCCTAGCTAAGGAAGCAAAATCCTACGTCAGAGACACAACAGACCTACTAAACATAATTAATCATATACAAACAGTGCCAGAAAAAGGTAACCTAGTAACCATTGACATAAGATCACTTTATTGAAACATCAAACACATCGAAGGACTAACCGACCTTAAAGAAGCACTTACTAAAAGAACAAAACAAGACCCCCTCCCCAACAGATGTAATCATAAAACATACGGTACATATTATTACATTGAATACTTTCGATTTCAATGGAAAACACTACCTACAAGTAAGAGTATGTTCCATAGGCACCGTTGCAGCTTCATTATATGCCACAATCTTCATGGGAAAATTTGAGGAGAAACATATTTATCCCTTCATCGGTAGCGACTGCATATTCTCTGCAAGATATATCGATGATACCCTCTTCATATTCACGAACAGTGAGGAGAAACTCAATGAATTCTTTATGACCCACAAAACGGTACACGGCTCCATTAAGTCCGACCACGAAATATCCACAAGATCGGTAACATTTTTAGACACCCGTATCTATATCGATAAAAGCAGAAAACTACAAACGACACTACACACTAAAATGACCAACACCCACAACTATCTACACTTTATTTAAGTTTTCCACCCAAAACAACTCAAGGGGAATCTTCCCTTCTCACAAGAGTTTAGAAGGATATGTTCCAACAATGAAGAACTAAATAAACACACTCAAAATCTGGAGCATCAATTCACAACACGTAGCTATAAACAACATCTAATCAGCGAACAAATAAATAAAGCAATTTCCACTCCTAAAGAAGACATCCTAATGTACAAGATTAAAAATAAATCCAGACGTATCCCTCTAGTAATCACTTTCAACCCCACTCTGCCTCCACTATCTCAGATAATCAAAAGTTGCTAGGAAATACTACATCTCAAACCAGACCTACAAACTTTGTTTGAGGAACCCGGCCTTCTAGCATATCGTAGACCTAAGAACCTTAAGTAAATTTTTGGTAGTAACCAAATTTCAGATGATAAGGTAACTTGTAATAGACAAAAAAAAAACTGGATTTTCCCAACCATGTAACAACAAAAGGAGCTTATGTTGTAACCACATTTTACATTCGTTCACTATCTCATTCACTAAATCTACTTTCAAAATCTACCACGACTCTAACTGTTGAAGTCATAACATAATTTGCCTCCTAGAATGCACACTAGGCCAGAAAGAATTTGTTGGAAAATCTGAATGGCCCTTTCACTACAGAATTAATAATTATCGCAATCGAATTAAGTCGGTTCCCCACGAAAGATTATTACCTGTAGAACAACATTTCCGCCTAGAAAAACACGATTTTAAAATCCATGCAAAATTCACTATAATTGAAAAATAGAATTAGACAAAAACGATAACATTAGAAAAAATTCCAGAGGAACATGAAGACAAATGGATTTTGCGCCTCAAAAAACTTCGTCCAGACGGGCTTAACCACAAATTTAACAACATAGATAGAATTAATATATAACCCCATAAATCAAGCATTACCCACACATGACAAACATGCTTGCACAGGTTTCGAGGTCTCAAACTTATACACGCACTCATATTAAATACTTCCACAAATCATACACACTCGCAAAGAATTAAAAGATAACATACATTTAACACACACATCCCACAACCCCATACCATGGATTAAACATGTAAGTAACGAAAATGCTTAAGTAAAATGAAAACAGAAAGGACAGTTTTACTTAACACCAGAAAGGTACAGTTAAAATTTATATGGCATATAACGAGGAAAGAGGGCTTGGAGAAATTGACAGCCAGAGAAAATATTGAAAGCGTGAAGAAGGGAGGAAAACAGTAAATAACCTAACTATGGAGCTTGTGTAAAAGGTTGGCAGAATAGATAATAAAAAACCTTAGCAAGGGCTAAAAAGGACAGGATGTTATGGAGATCCATTATCGCGGCAGTCCTGAAGAGACATGGCATATGTTTAAGTAGGGAACGTAGATCTGATGGTTGGCGTAAAGTTGTGCCCTTCATCGTATTATTCAAACGACAAAACTTGAAAGTCTGCAGAAGTGGATAGATTATTATATTGTGCTATTATTGTAGACAATGAAAGTATGTCCCTTCAAAGTTGATGATGATGTTAAGATACTCAGAGAATTATAGTATGTTCGTGGATATTTTTAAATGGTACAGACCACACCCAAATATCTTTAAGTTAAAAAAAATATTCATATAAGAAATATTCTCTTCACATTCGGCAAAGTATATTATCGTCCACCATTCTTAATAAAAAGATTAATTTTGAAGTTAATAGAGAAGCACAGGTCCTGTCTTTATATCAACCCAATAAAAACTTTGTTTTAATATTTAAATAGACACAAATGAGAATGTAAAAAAACAATATTCAAGCAAATATATGAAGGAAGTAATAAAACAGTTGCTACTCATATATATGTTGTATATATTAAATGCATAATTCCATCTATTCGGAAAATTATTTAATTTTGAGGGCTATTCAAAATCTCGGATAGCGAGTTTGGTTAAATAACTCTTAATATTTCTCTTTCCTAAATGAAAGACTTGATTTAGCAAGTTTCAACATTCAGTCTGTATATTGTGTATTGACAATCAGGAACAAAACGATTGCCAGGAATAAGGTGTGTGTTAATGATAGGACAACGCTACTAATGCATTGAAAAGCAGCAAAATTACATAAAGGTTCAGTAGTTTTTTCTTTGATTCTAACGAAACTTTAGTGCATTTCCGAGTAGATGGAATTATGCATTTAATATATACGACAGCTATTAAATTATATATTATGTATATCATAAAAGTCGTATTCTATCAGTAAGTCTTATATTAATTCCAACAAATAAAAGCATTTTACTTCCTGATTCTCTATGTTTTTCTAAGTCATTAACAAGGAATTTACATTAAACATATAAAAGCTATACGATACACTTTTCTAAGTCATTTCTAACAAGGAACTTACATTACATTTTACATATAAAAGCTATAAGTACTTACATTATAATTATACATATAATACACTTATTTTATATTTATAATACACTTACATTATACATATAATATACTTACATTATACATATAATACACTTACATTATACATATAATACACTTACATTATACATATAATACACTTCCATTATACATATAATATATTTACATTATACATATAATACACTTCCATTATACATATAATACACTTCCATTATACATATAATATACTTCCATTATACATATAATATACTTATATTATACGTATAATATACTTACATTATACGTATAATACACTTACATTATACATATAATATATTATACATATAATAGTTTCCTTCTATCAGTAATATTTGACCATCGAAAAAACATTTTTCTGATTTGGTATGCACATAACACCGTCACCTGCATAGCAACGTGGCGTGATCAAAACTTGGGTATGGCTGTCGTCATCAAAAGGCATGTCTCGCGTATCCTGTAACATGGGGTGATTCAATGAAAAATAGATGAGACCAACTAAGTACATGTCACCGAATCATGCGACTGAATAGCCTATCGCCATGTGCTTATGCGGATATGGTGAGATATAAACCTTCAGAAAGAATAATATTGACACGTGGGTTTTGTATTTCTTTCTTTCCTCGACCTTCAAACTGAAATTAACATCTTACACAGTTGCTAAGTGATATGCAGTTAGCATAAAGTTTTATCGGCGCAGAAAATGGAACCGACCGATCCGAGTTCAAGTTCCGACCTAGTCTGTTATATTCACTCAGCCTTTGGAAATGGCATGCATCCATTTATTCTCCACCCGCCAGCATAGCTAGGCGTTAAATAACATGAGTTGAATAGGCTGTCTTTGTGTGGCAGACATAGGAGCAGAAGGACAATGCAAATTAAAAAAAAATAAAAAACCTGCAGAAGGCAACGGGATATTACTCTACTCCTTTTTGCAATTCAAAGTTACTAAATAAAAGATGATGACCTATGACATCAAAATATTGAATGGAATTATACAATCTTCTTATATCCCATAATTATCAAAATGCCTGTGTGTGTGTGTGTATTTGTGTGTGTGCGTTTGCGTGTGTGTGAGTCTGTGATTGGATGTTATTTATGCGTTTCCACAGTTTTCATCCAATTTCGATGAATTATTTTTTTTTGATAGATAATTATTTAGTGCAAGTTTTGAGTCCAAACTGTTGGTGACAATGGCTCTCCACTACTTCTTGTCCTTTGTAAATTTCAGCGGCGTTTTATCATTTATTATCTGTTATTGGATATATATCTTTCATAAAAACTTTAATAAAAACATACTTTAAATTATTACAATAATATCTATATTTATAATTCTCAAAATGTGTGGGTATGTATGTGTGTGTGAGTGTGTGTGTGCGTGTGTGTGATCGTCTGTTGTTTATGCATTTCCACAGTTTTCATCAATTTCGATGAATTCTTTTTTTTTTTCATAGATAATTCTTCAGTGTCGGTTTTGAGTTCAAATTACACATTCCCCTTCTCTTGGCCAAGGTTTCAATCTCTCTCAAGTGAAGTTACATTTTCCATTGTATAAAGCCTACTACTACAGTTTTAAGGCGTTGCTTTCATTGTTGTTTATAACCGTTCCCAATTTAATTTTTTTATTGCCCTGCCAGTTTTGGCATTGCATCGTAATAATAAGTAAGCTTGCTTTTTTTATTACTCAACATTTATTTTTCCAATCTTTCCTAACGTTATTCGAGCTGAGTTATTCTTGTAGCTTTACAACGTTCTGTTCTGGTATTTCATCACATATTCCATTTGACAATTTTACTTGCCTAAGACATGCCACCAAAGAAAAGACCTTGCTTGGGTCGCAAAACCACTGCCGCCAGTTCCGCCATGTGAATAAGAGATAACGAATCGTCTTTAGAACGTTCAGTTTGCCTGTGTCAAAATGCCTCTCGGAATGCTTCAGTCAGAGCCACTGAATCCGACGATCAACGTAGCCATCGGCTTTTCAGAAAAGCATACATGAACGCTTCTGCGCGCGGGGCTGAAATTGATAATCAAAGGACTCAACGACTGAGGAGAAACGCCTCTTCAACTGCTGCTGTACGTGAGGCTGAAACTACTGATCACCCCCATTCAAATTGTTATCCCCCCATTTGAGGATGTGCATCAATTGAACCCAAATGTTGTTACTAATATTGATTTTCGGGTGAGCTGATTTTAAACTTAAACTGTTCCAATTGAACAGTAAAAATTCCCAGTAATCAAAGACCCGGTTTAAGCGGGTTAGTATAGCGAAATAATAAATAATAATAATTTAAATTTTTTTCCCCATTACTATAGAGTCAGCAATCTAGATTTTGTTTTATGTGCTATGTCCCTTCAGGACGTATGCGATCATGGACCTCCACATGTTCCTGTCCCTTGTAGCTCTTAATAAATTTTGTCTTTTGGCTA
This sequence comes from Acanthosepion esculentum, assembly GCA_964036315.1. NCBI lineage: Eukaryota > Metazoa > Mollusca > Cephalopoda > Sepiida > Sepiidae > Acanthosepion > Acanthosepion esculentum. Next base: position 118,210,830 of record OZ038481.1, read on the forward strand.
TTTCTCCCAAACCCTGTTCTACCATCCATTTAATCAAGCGTGTACATTTTAATGTCTTCAAAACAAAACTGTTGGTTAATTTGCAGTTTGATCCCCGCACACCAATTGAAATTAAAATTTCCTGACAATTTCCATTTCGGTGTAAATTTACATGCTTATTTCGAAAATAACAGTAAACATTTGCGGAAACCTACCGTTTTGACGTTATCCATAATAAAAGTTTGGCCTCTTTCGCGTCAGGTCCGCCAGCCATTACTGGCGTTGTTTACTAATGTTTGCCTCGAGAAATCAGGCGCGGAAACTTACTTAGTTAACAGCCTTTTTACTGAGATTCCGATCTTCTTACTCGTCTCAATTATTGCACAAAACCAAAAGAAGCCTGTAGAAAATTTTGAAAGTGAAGGTTTTATTGAATTAAAAAAAAAGAAGTTATTTAGAAAAGCAATGACAAGTGTTGTTGTTTTTTTATAGTGAAGCTTTTTATAGTAAAGCTGTAATAATAATGAATTCTTGTTTAAATAAAGCAACGCCAGTAATGCCTGTCGTGATGCAATAGGACTGAATAGTGAGTTCGATCCTTACTGGCGGCCTCATACTTTCGGCCTTCTGCCACATGTAAGCTACACTTAGAGAATAACTATAGATAAAATGCAAGGAAAGTAACTGTAAATTTCGAAGTTTCTTTATACTTTGGGTCATTGTCTTGTAATCAAAAAAAGAAAATTAGATATGACCCAAAATTAAATAATTTTTCCTTTGTCCAGGTATCCACAAAATGTTAACATTAATTGAGAAATATTGGAGCGATTGTGTAGACAAAAAAAAATGAAAACAAAAAAAATCGACAATATATAAACTCAGTGACTATGAGTTGTGTTCCGTATCGGATAGTTATATAGATTCACCAACCTAAAACTGATCAAATATTCAATTATAGTTTTGTTGAGTGAGATATAAATACTGAGTGAACCCAAGTAAAAGGATTCGATAAAAATCTGCTTTTTTTTTTCTTTTTAATATTGATAAAGTTCCATTCGGTTTTCCGATGACGGAAAAAAAATATTAAAAATAGAGCTAAAGGGTTCAGTTTGAAATTCCAATCACCTGAAGAAGGTCGGAGAGTACAACAGCTGAAACGTCGTGAATATGGCAACAAAGATGAGTCCAACATTCCGAACAATGTAAATAGTGTAAAGAAATAAAAACCTCCAAAAATATTCAATAGATCGAATCACTAACTAAAAAGACTATATGAAAATTTGTGGTCAAATCACGTCTAAAGCATCGGTTCTCACGTCATTTACGATCACGAGTCTCTAAGGGGTACCACACGTACTACAGCCGTAGTAGAAATGGTGTTTCTTGGCCAAGATAGCTTGACGGAACCCAACCCTTTCCAGTCTGGTTCGAATTGGGAATTTTCTTTTTCCTAGACTGGCTACCAACCAAGGTTATAGGGCACAGTATGCCCTGATATTTTACCCATACCTGGGGAAGAAGAGATGGATGCATACCTTTCCCAGGGGTATTAGCACGTAAATGAATGTAATGAACTCGACCGGAATTCGACCTCGGTTCTCCGATTTCTCGCGTGACAAATTTGGCTTTTTCCGCGTGTCGGGTGGCACGCCTAACGAGTTGAATACGTGTGAGTCGTATCGAATTCACTGTGTGTTAGTCGATGGTAATTATCACTGTGTGTCCGTGGCTCTCTCACACATGGTCCGACCGCACGTGGCACTCTAACACATGGACTGCCTGTGGCACGACCGACTGTCGCACGCCGGTCCGACCAACGCACGTGGCAACCCGTCACGACAAACTGACTCTCTCCTAAGTTATCAGCGAGATAACAACTCATGCGATAACTTTTGCTTTTTTTTTTTTTTCAAGCAAGCGACCACGGCACACAGTCTGGTGCGCCTAACGGGACGCATTCGTGAGAGTTGAATGCAAGCGAAGAGCACCGTGCCTAAAAGTCAAACAGCGATGATCTTGTTCAGTATTTAAATGAGAAAAATAGAAAAATTTAAATAACTCCAAACCCACTGTGCGAAAAACTAAGTCAGTTGTATTTTCTCGCCGGTTGAGATTAATATTTAATGATACCGAGTTTGTTTGTTATTTTTTCTTGCATTCTTTTGTCTGTTGGATTTGTCTGAGTGTTAGAGATGACCTTACTGTTAATATTCACCTAATTCATATTTTTTTTTTATATATATTGTTTCCTCTGAGATCTTATATTTATCAAAACCTTATATTAAGAAAGACAGACTCTACAAACTAAAAAAAACTACTGTAGGCTGTTGAAGTATAAAAAAGAATGTCTTTATAAAAAGGAAAAAAAAAACAACAGAAAAGGCAGTAAACTGTACAATAGAACAAAGAACAAATTAAACGTATAAGGTTTCTGTGTTCGTTTTTCTTTAACGTGAAGTTTTGTACGCGGACTTTACACAGAGAAAAATTGGTCCTCGTTTGACTAGTGAGTCTTAAATTAAAACATTACATGTATCCACTCTGAGAATGAATACATATTTTACTGTTGAATCTCCCTGAATATCTCATTATGTTCCTTCAGGGTGTAAATCATGGTTCTCCACACCTTCTTGTCTTTCGCTATACTCAGCAGTATTTTCTTTTTTAATGACCCCTCTTTGACATTGCGGTGGTTATTTCTGATGAGTTTGGAATATTCTGGTGGTGATGTTTTTAACCCTTGCCTTTCTCATGATGCTTAGACACTTTTCGGCTAAAGTTTTTATTCCACTCTATTAAGCAGATGCAAAAGTTCTGCACATATTCCTTTCGAAATTTTATCTATCTGTATTTATTGCATCGTTGTTATCATATCAATGTATCGTATTTATTTTTGCTTCCATTGGTATCTAAATAGAATATCAAGAAAAATACCAATTTAACGATAAAAAATCTTTCGCGTAAAGAAAATCTTTATCAAATCACTTTTCAATTAGATAAAACTTTTTTTTAAATTTACATTTATAAAAAGTATTTAAATGCTAAACATCGTTTTTTTTTGTTTTGTTTGTTTGTTTTTTTACAGAGAAGCATTCTGAAAAAAATCTGATGCACAATAATCTTTAAAACTGTTTTAAAAAAACGATTAAAAAGAAAGTCTTTCCTAATTTGGCCTCACATATTTTAAAATTACTTTAAAGAAATCCTTTATAACTTAAAAATAAGAATTCAGTATAATATCCAACATTTGTTTTTTTATATTACTTTGGTAATTTCTTCTGACAATTCCTATTATAGTCCACACATTCCACTTCCCATGCCACTCACACGAAATTCATCAAGATTCCTTTTAGAGATCTATTACATTTGCTACATATTTCCCATTTTTGGATAGCTTATTCCAATAAAATGGTACCTTTTTTTTTTTTAAATAAAATCTGTAATTTTTTTTTTTTTTAGAGGGTTGGGGTGCGATTAAATTTTATGTCCTTTTTTGATATTCTAAAAATGTTTTTTTTTTCCATAGTTGTGGTCTCCGATTAAATTTTTAAACATTTTAATAAGATTACCACATATTTTTCTTTCTAAAAGTGTCGTGATACCCAAGTTTCTTCAATATCTCCCAATGGATCAATTTGTCCATACCCGTGATACTGCGTGTGAAGTTTCTTTTTCTTGGCTTTCATTTAACTCTAATCTGTTAATTACAGTTTTATTCCAGACTATTAGGTGGACGCAAAAGTTTTGAGAATTTTTTTACCCAGATTTTAATTTCTATGAAGTAACAAAATAAGGCATTAAATTATTTTCCTTGGATTTCTGTCATTTTACGACAACTGCACGAAAACCTGGCATAATGTGAAGCAAGTCTAGTCTGGTTGACCCTTGCTATTGAGTAGTGAGTTCGATCCTCATAGACAATCGGCATTAAATAAACGAAGAATGATGTAAAATCAAACAACCTAACCAAACTAAAGTCACATTTTAGTTGAATTGTGTATTCAATTATAAATAAAACAATTTAGCATTTAATTTGATGAATTCCACAAGTAACCTTCATCTTCAAGATGTTTTTTTTTTTTTTTTTTTTTTTACAGTAAGGTTCACTCTGTACAAGGCCCGGGGGCCACTCGAGGTAGAGGATTAAGTTAAAGGATAGGTTATTTGGATATGAAGTAAAGATAACTTTTGACTCTAGACGTTAACGGGTTAAGACTGTGATAATCAGGGAAACATCTCGCCGATGGATTACGGAGGAAATGTGGGTAGTTTGCCACTATGTAAGTGGCTTGTTGGGGCTTAGCCGTGAAGGATAAACCTGGTGGAACCAAGGAATATAGTTCGTCCGAGGACTTTCCGTGGTAGTAGCCATAGAGCAGTGAAAGACACGCCATATCCCGCCTGTAAGGGAGAGGTCGGAGGGTGGAAAATAATTCTCCAACAAGGACTTGGAGACATTTTTGAGCTATATAAAGGTTGGAAAGTGCAGGTGGTAGTGGGGATTTTAATCCCAAACAAATCATCATTTGCATTTATAATCTGTCACATTGTTATAAGACAAAAAAATCATCGGTTAAATTCCTTGTTCAGACAAATTTGGTTTCACTTTCAATGCGCCATTCAATGGTGCCAGTTGCTCACGCTACTGCTTTGTCCAGATTCCAGCAATTTCTAATGAAGAATTCAATTTGAATCTCGCTAAATACAGCGAAGAATAAAATATAATAAATACTCTTAGGCTAAGATGTTACAGACTGTCTGGTCGAACCAGGATTTTCTTTGATAATCTTTTGTTTAATTTAGAGATGAGGAAGTTCAATACTTTGACATTCGATATTTATTCGAACGGCGGTAAATGTTATAGATACTATGTCTAGTCCATGTACCCTATAGCCAACTATAAGCCATGTACCCTATAACCAACTAAGTGCCATGTACTCCATAGCCAACTAAAGGCCATGTACGCCATTGCCAACTAAATGCTATGTACCCTAAAGCCAACTAAATGTCATGTACCCCATAGCCAACTATAAGCCATAATCCTTTAACCAACGAATGCCATGTACCCTATAACCAACTAAATGCCATGTACCCATAGCCAACTAAAGACCATGTACCCTAAAGTAAACTAAATGCCATGTACCCCACAGCCAACTAAATGCCATGTACCCTATAGACAACTATAGGTCATGTACCCCATAGCCAACTAAAGGCCATGTACCCTATAGCCAACTAAAGGCTATGTACCCTATAGTCAACTACAGGTGTCCATTTATTTCTCTTATCTGTGTTTATTTGTTGCTCCTGTGTAACCGTTTCTTCTTCCTACTTCGTAACTTTCATAGATTGAACCCACCACCACAAGCTAACAGCAACACTTAATTAAGCCACATCTACATCCACGACGGTACCGTCCCAAATGATATCAACGACGCGTTTTTGGAGCATTTAATTCTAATGTCAAATGGTTGCGGTATTTTTGGTCATCACGGCAAGTTCGTACAGCTCTATTTGACAATTTTGATTTTTGATTTTAGATCTGAGGAATTGTCTTTATTTCATATTCTTGTAATGAAACCTGTTTTTAGTGCTAGTGATTACTACGGAAGTAACTAATGGAAAGCGATATTGTAAGCTTTCCGGCAAAAGAAACAGGACATGTAATTTACAAATTGGAGATACAAAAAATGAAACATATGCAAAAATTTAAATTTATAAGATGTGTTTTAACAGGGACCGGAAAATGCGACACCAAAATTCGAAGACGCACTGTGATAGTGAAAGATGTCTTCCAAAAGTTAAGAAAAGTATTAAGACACAGGTCAATTCCATTGGAATCAAAGAAAAGAGTTGAACTATCAGTTCTCCGAGTGAATGGTGGATATTTTCCTCGCAGATGAAGAAGAGACGAAGTAAAAGAGAAGTGGTTCTACAGAAGGATGCTGAGAATAACATGGATTCAACATGTGAATTAGGGAAAAGGTTTAGAAAAATTGGTACCAAAAAAGACATTATACTTAGTATCTATGACACAAAATTGGAAAATTGGAAAATTTGACACTTGCAGAACTTATTGAAGGCCAGAGTCAAACAGCGCATATACTAACTAACACACTTGAGTAAATGGTTGGCAGAATATGGATTAGAAGATACAGCAAAAAAAAAAATTCTAAGGGTTACAAAGGAGAGGAAGTTGTGGAGAGCCATGATCGTCCACATCCTAAAGGTGCATGGTACATAGAAGAAGTGGATATCTAGTTTAAAACTGACTTCGTTTATATACTTAGAGCGAAGAAATGTTTAAACGCTCGGCGACGTTCTTACCCTAATTTCTGAGAAATCAATTTACCGAATTTCTGAATTTTCTTAAGGATTGTACACGACTTACAACTGTTTGGCTGATTGTACAAGTAAATAAAAGCCTAGTAAAGAATTCCCTAAAATGTGTGGAGGGGTGTGTATGCGCGCGTGTGTCTGTATAAACTTTACATGTTCATACATTTGTAAATTTGACACACTTCCGGTCATATGCACTCATCCTTTTCATTTGTCATAATAAAT
>OZ038481.1:118222369-118262369 GCA_964036315.1 Acanthosepion esculentum
AACGACTCCCAAGAGGATGTTTTCCGATCACTAGATTCATTGCCTCTCAGTTTAACCGTTACTTTTCCCACATATCCTCATAAACGGTGATTCTTAACTTTCACTATTACTGCTCATACAACAATATCCTTTAGTAGCCCTCTAACTTGAGTTGTTCTTAGGCCTTGTATAAAGTGAAAATTAGTAACACAATCTTAGCAAAACGAGACAAAAAACTGGACCGTAGGAAATGTAGAAATAATTATGATACAATATTTCATAGCAATCTAGAAAATTCTAGGACATGCGTGAATAATTGGATGTTGCATTATCACACACACAGACACACACACACACACAGACACACACACACGCACGCGCGCGCATAAATGTGTACACTGAGGTCAACACTATTTGACCACATCCTGTTTCATGTTTTAACAAAATTTCCAGGCCACTTGTCTTGTGGTTTGGATCGACTATTTATGTAAAGAGATTACTGGTGCATTAATGCACCACAGATCAGCATATATAAATAGTCGAGCCAAAACACAAGACACGTAGCATGAATATTGCGCTGAAACATGAAACAGAATTTAGTCGATTGATGTTGGCTTCAATGTCCACTTTTATATTTCTATTTACATACGCTCTATCTCTGATAATTTACTTATAAATATAACATACCTTGAAAGTATAATGTTATATATATATACATATATATATATATATATACATATATATATATATATGAAAGTGAACATTGAAGTCAGCACTCAGAGGCGATAGACTGTTTGATGTTTAGCATGAAACAGTCTGTTGCCTCTGAGTGCTGACTTCAATGTTCACTTATATATTTATATACGCTTTGTCTCTGAGCACTTTATCCCATAAATATAACATACCCTAAAACTATATTTCTACATATATATATATATATATATATATATATATATATATATATATATATATATATATGTAAACAGGGTGTCCATAATGTTCGTGTGCACTTTAAAACAATTTTTAACTTAAAAAAAATTTTTTTAACTTTATTTGTATTTGCGATAGAAATAATCTGTAAAATTATTTTATAAAGTTTAATGTACCTAGTTTTAAGTATAGCTAAAATGACTAATGTGATTTCAGGCATTACTGTAAATCAGTTGGCAAATGTTTTCCCTGAACTGCAAAATCGTATTACCCTTTGTATTGCTAATGATGGAGGACATGTGGAAACTTAAATAAAATTTCAATAAAACCTTAAAAAATATAATTTTTACCTCTTTCTAATCCTTTTTACAAATTATTTCTATCTCAAATAAAAATAAAGTTATAAATTTTTGAAGTGCACACGAACTTTATGGTCACCTCCCCGTATATATATATATATATATATATATATATATATATATATATATATATATATATATATATATATATATATATATGAGAGAGAGAGAGAAAGGTAGACAGAAATTGATATGAATTATTGATGAAAAATTCTCGTCTTGACTAAAAAGAACTTACCAAAATATATTTGGGTTTGGTTATATGACTAGATTTGGGAAGTGGGTTCTATCAAGAACATTTCAGTATATGTAAAAACGCATGGAACACTCACTACTTTAGTAGTCTACGAAAGAAACTTTCTCCTCTCAGCTCCACGGTGAGATATTCATTTCGTATAGTTTTGTTCGTATATTGTTTTGCTATAATTAATTACTAAACTGAGTTTAATACAATAGAAAGCAAGAATTCGGGGGCATCCAGGGGCGCTTAAACTCCTAAGAATTGGTACCTCCACTTGCTCGCGAAAAGACAGCATAGTGTGTTAAAAAAAGATGTCAAACTTAATAAAAACAAAATTCTATCGTCAAAATGCTTATTAGTATTAAGAAGAAAGGCCAAATTTATTTTTGTTATTTTATTAATTTTTTAAAATCCTTTGTAGCAAGGTGGCAATTTTGGTTAAAAATCTTATTTGTTATTTTTTACGTCATCGGTCGAGTTAATGTTTACGATTAGTACATTTGCGCCTTGTTTTATCAGGTGGAAATACATTGATTTGGAAATTCTTGCAAAAATCTAATAATTGTCGGATTTTTATAAAAGTCTCAAGGACGTATTCACAAATGAATGAAATGTGTTTGAATTTTTCGTTTAGAAAATCTTATTAAAATATATATTTTTACGTATGTTACCCCTACGTTCGAGAAATCAACTTGCAATCTAAAAAATTTTTTTATTAGTTAAAAGCAGGACACATTGGATAATGTAAATCATCAATTTTTTTCAAATTATTACTCATTTTCCAAAAATCTGCTCCGAATCGTAAAATAAAAATGTCATAAAACTATGATATTATTTAATTAGAAAAGCCTTTTATTGATTTAAAAATAAGATTCATTAAGGACAATATTGTTTTAAAAAAATTTCGAAGAATAATGAATTTTTACAAGAATTTAAATTTTTAATTATAATAATTTATAATACTATAAATAATTTACAATTATGCATTACTTCAATCCGGTTAGGTGATATTATTGTTAAGTGAAAACTATATTTACGAATAAAAATTGAAAAGCTCAATAAAATTCATTTACCCCCAATATTAAAAAAAATGATGTATATAGAATATTAAGTAACTATCCCCTGTTTGAAAGTACAGTAGGTGATAAACGACATAATCAGAAAGATCGATAGTAAATTTAAATTCAACATTCCTAAAATTAGATTATGGAGAACATTTTACAACATTTTTAGATTACTGAGTACTTAAAACTAATATATATATAAAAAACAGACGTTCACCCGTCAATTTCTTAAATTGTGTTTTAACAAATAAAGTCTCCGTAGAAGAAAAATAAAGCTGTTCAGAGATTTTATCAATGCTTGTCAAGTCATCTACGAATCACCGCTACCGTTTATTTTTAAATCTACTTCTCTAATATTTTAAACTTAACATGAATATTTTTTTCAAATCAGATTAATTATACTTTAAATCAAATAAAATTTCAGAAAAGTATATTTTTTGTAAGATTTTTAAAACTAGGAATTAACTTTGTTTTCAAATGTGTCAAAAATGACCGATTTTGTTAAAGCGACAAAAGGTTAAGATTCCAATCAATATAATTTCTATTCTAAATACACCAGAGTATTTTGCTTACTGACAAGTGAAAAGCATTCATAATTACGTAAGAAAAAACGTGTAACATTCGATCATAATAGCGCTAGACTGACCGCATGACTTTGGTGGCCATGCGAAAATCGTTAGGTGGAAATGTTTTGGTCATGAATCGTATAAGATATTGCAGTTTTGGATTACTATTTATTATGGAACCTACAGAATTCTATAAATGAAACAAATTTTTTTTTAGGAGTCTGTAACCCCTTGCTTGCTAGTGGTATTATTGTCTTGCTTTGTGTGAATTGCTCATATATATATATATATATATATATATATATATATATATATATATATATATATATATACACTCGCCGGTTTCAGCCCTTTATAATGATTAAACTTTAATACCATGGTTATCTTGAACCGTTATTTGGTCAATTTGTAGCCGTTTGGGATTAGTTAATATTGAATTTTATTTGGTGTAACCAGTGCAGATTAAATACGCTGCTCAGTAATTATCGACAACAGAATTAGCTTTGCTAAAGGGTAGAAGCACCCTACACATAGTAATGTATACAAAAATGGCTATGAGCGAATGAAACCTGTAGGTCTTAGCGAGAACCATCTTTCTTCGAACCTTGTGGACTGGCGCTACAAAATCACAAACAAAGAACTGTATCAAATAACAATAGCACAACTTGAGGAATTACAGCAGCAGCAACAACAACTAAAATCTATATCACATCTAATTTGAAAATAAAATGATCACAAAAATCAAGATGTTGACATTTCATACTATGTCAAATCAAATAGGTAATTCGTCAAGGTGTAATGGTTAAAACGCTTTCTCACAATATCAATTACAAAGTGAGTTCGATCCTCACTGGGTACCCCATACTTTCAGCCTTAGGAAGAAAATCCGCATCAATCCTGGAAAGAGCAGTTACTGAACTTGAAAAACCTAATTCCTGAAAAATTGTTTTAAGAGAAAGATTTTATAAATTCCAACCGACAGAAAGCACTGACTGATCGGTCAACGAATGTTTCCTTATTTCTGTTGGTATTACCATACATACTCATTCACTTTGCTGAAAAATATCTGAAGGTCTTGCTCCCAAAAGTCTCTATACTGACTATTGACAATTAGGCATGTATTTTGTGGCTGAAACATCCATGTGACTCGCGGAACCCAGCAATGTTTCGCATTTGCACTAGACTTTCTCTATTGAAGTGTTTCAACTCTATGGTCGATGAACTGTTTCCTCTACCAAACCTGATATTGATTATAACGCTTTATTATATAGTTCTTTCTAAGTTCTTCTATCTGAATTTTGCTCTTGTCAGGTTAAGTTAAATAAATACAGTGTAACCCGGATATAAGAGACCCGGATATAAGAGGAACCCGGATATAAGAGGAACCCGGATATAAGAGAGGTGTACTCTGGTCCCATATTAGAGCCTGTGTTAATGTATATATAATAGACCAAACCCGGATATAAAAGAAACCCGGATATAAGATACTTCTTGTCCGGCCCCGACAACTCTCTTATATCTGGGTTACACTGTATATACATTTTATTACTGATCAACATATTCGAATTAAGTTCATTTTGTTCATCGATCAGTAGTGATTCTTTGATTTGTTTTTAACGCGTTATCAACCTTTTTCAAATTTTTTAAAGCTAGAAAATATTTTAGATTGTAGATCGTCCTATTCACCCCCTCCCCCCAAGTCTTGTACAGGAGTAGAGGTTGATCCATTGTTTCCTATTTAGGATTGGGCTTTCGTTTTTTTCTAAAATTTACTTCAACTCTATACTTTCAACGTTTGCGCTTAAACTCTGAACTTTTATTTACTATTTATTTATTTCTCCTTAATAGGAGTAGATAGGTTCGCCCATCGTTAGTTTCCCCCTTCCAGGTCTTTTGAACAGGATTAGAGGTTTATTACTTGTTTCCTGTTTTTGACTGGGTTTCGGATTCCATCTAAAGTCTTTTTCATTCGCTTTCAACTACAGCAGCCAACTGCGTCGTCTTAGCGGCGTCATATATTTTAGATTGTTTTTTTTTTAATCTTTTCGCCCCAAGCAAGGCAATAAAGCAACTAAAATACACGGGGTTACTGAGTGTGAGAGAATATGAGAAAAGAACATTATTAAGGAGAGAGAACAATAAAAGAACAGTAATTAAGAAGACAGAATATAACGATTGATATTGCATTTAATGTTAACTGGAAATCAAAAACAAGATTAGAGTTCCACAAACGAGAAGTGCGAGATTATAAAGATTTATTGATAAAGGACCTACTAATTAATCCATACTTGGGGGAATTTGAGGTGATTTATATCTTTTCGAAGTGTGTTTGCGTTTAAATGAATATAACGAAATCTACTGGAATTCGGTTCTCCGATTTCCATTTCTGAGATGTTATCCACTACACCACCCGCACATTTAAGCCTACAGTACCTGATATTCCCAAGCGGTCGCGCATCTTGGTACTAACCTTTATAAAATCTGTAATCTCAGAAAATGGTAACATGAAAATCAGCAACCAAGACGGAGATAGGAATCACAACTTCACGTCTGGTTCAATAATATCATTATACAAATGACACACTGACACGCTCTTAACTTATTCAACATATCAAAGTTCCCTCGGGACAGAATAAAAAACAAAAACGTGACGCCAAACGAAATAAAAAAAATCTGTTTATGTTCTCAGAAAGATTCAATTTCAAGATAATTGCTGTTGAAAATCTTTCTTCCATGTCACCCAAATAGTAATAAAATGAATTCAGCCAAAACTCATATTCAGATAATTAGCAAAGCTAAATTAAAAGTCATAATTATTCATTTTTGATTTATCTTTCTTTTATCTTATTTCCATGGGATTTTGTAACAATTAACATAAGCTGAAGCTTGTTCGTAATTTCCTATTTTTGCCGCTTACTTAAACTTGTATAACGTGAGAACTCGTATTTCATGGACGATGCCTACGCCCATTAAGCCTCCTCAATACTCAAAAACTTAATATCTGCACTGATTTTATTAGTACTGTTGTCTATATGGTTTCAGTTTTTCCAAAACTTTTTCAAATCTTTAGCCTAGACTTTTCAGGACTTTTCCAATATAATGATTCATCGCCTTCATGTTCGACACTATTTATGGGCAAACTGCGACCCGTTTCGTTTTCTGAATGGCACGCCTAATCTCATGAGGAAAATAAAGTTTATTCTTTTTTTTTTTTTTTCTTTCATTCATTTCTTACTTGCTCACTCACACTATCACATACATAACCACGTACATAATGTTTAAGTACAATGTTTCTTGAATTTTGTAAACTTTCATTAACGATAACGTTTTCACCAATTTAAACCATTTGCGATTTTCATTAAGGGAAATTATACCTGTAACCACCTTTTGCGTTAAAACTAAAAACGTTGGTTAATTAAAAAATCAATGTGTTTTTCATCATAGAAAACGCTCAAAAAATCCCATAAGTTCCCACGTACACGCTAAAAAACACAAATATTTTTAACCATAATTACGAACGTTCTAAAAAGGTTTAAAAAGAACATTTGGTCTCTTCATTTATAAAGATTTTGAGAAAAAACCTTATTTTTATTAAGTTTGGAGCATTTTTTCATCATGTATACTCATTTTTAGCGAATCTTTGGAGGTACCTATGCTTAGTGGATACACGAGCTTTAGTAATCATCCCGGTTTTTAAACAATGTATATCTATCTTAACCGGTCTGTATACTCGAGCGTTTTAATGAGGAAGATGGGTCTTTCGACGTGTTTTAGATGACTAATCTACGGAATAATTTTACAGCCCAGCAAAGTCCAATTACTCCTAATATGTAATATTTTAAATCAAAAGTAAATAGCATTTGTTTCAAATCAGATTGATTAAACATTAAATCAGCTAATATTCTTCGAATAAAGTTTCAGAAAAGTAGATTTTATTTCTGAAAGATTTTTTTCAAAAGAGAATAATATTGTGATGAGTGATGGCTAAAATGGCTAGGATCAGCAATATTTAGCGATTAAAAAAACCAAAAACTCGTTCAAGTAAATTCAAATTAGTTTTGAAATACAGCAATGTATTTTGCTTATTGGAAATATTATATTTAATCTATTAGCTTGAAATTAAAACTAAAAGCTTCAAGGAAGGTTTCCCATTTTTAAAAATTCATTCTGAACCGTAAGTATCGCGTTTCTGTGGAGGTACCTACATACATACATACATACATATATATATATATATATGGTGGAATCTCCTATCGTGAACGAAAAATGAGGGTCAGCAATGGATGGTGGCTTTCGTTTTACACTTATGCATGCTAGCAGGGTCTATTGTGAAGAAAATCAGGTAAGGAAAAGACATATTTCATTTGTGCGTTCTTAAGTGTGATACTAGCCCAGCATGGCTGCGGCCGACAAAGCCACACTGACAGATGAAACTTGTTAAAGCAGGATTTTGATGGCGTCTCTCCTTCAGAGCTTGACGAAGTTGAACACGGTGCTTGAGTCTCAGTTATCAGTTATGTACTATGCGTGATAAACGCTTAAGCGATCATGTATCTTTCTATACATGACTGACGAGGTAGATTTTTCCCGCATTAGGTTACCATTTACTTTCTGCAATAGACCAGTTGCCATCCAAGGCTATAGAACCTGGTTTGTCCTATTTACCCTTAGCTGGGGGGGGGAGAAGAGGATTCATATCTTTCCCAAGCGTATTAGAACGTAAGTGAATGTACTGTATTTAGCTTAATAAAACATGTCTTACGCCACTCCTTTCGGTTTGATATTTGGGCTTCCCAGGATTTCAGATCAATGTTGAGACGTTTCAAGTTGTCTTTCAATTTGTCTTTGTAGCGTAGGAGTGGACATCCAACTGAACTCTTGGAGTTTGGTAGTAGTCCATACAGCACCTTTTTTGGAAGCCTATGCTCATCCATTCTCACAATATGACCAGCCCACCTTAGTTGCTAGAATGGTTTCAATGCCTGTGATGTTAATTCTGACACTTAGCTGATTGGTGTTACATTCAGCATCCCGACCTTTAGATCTTCATAGGCGAACGCTCCAGCTATGCCTATGTCCACTCGTCAGGGGATATCAGCAATTGACTCTTTACATTTCTTGTTTTTCTTTTATAAATGGACCTTTTCACTGGTGGAATGTCGACATATTTTCCTTTCATATTACGTATGTTCGTATGTTTGTGCTTGCGTGCGCACACGCCCGCACACACACACACACACACACACACACACATATATATATATATATTTGTGTATTTAGGCAGCAACTTCTCTTTTAGGCATGTCTGATTGAATAAATTACAGACATTATGTCTGCTAATTTTTAAGAATATCCGTTTCTACTTTATGAACATCGTATAGTTTTGTACTACTGGCACACCTGAAAATGATCTTGGACGAAGGTCGAAAGTGCTTGGGAACTGAAAATAAAATAAATTTAAACAGCTATGGCACATTTCTCAAATCCTTTAACATCAGTTATTCGTGAGTAGTATGAACGGATTTTTAAAAAATTAGCAGATATAATATTATAATTATTCAGTTATATATATATATATATATATATATATATATATATATATATATATATATATATATATATATATAATATTATAAATTAATTGATTTAAAATGTTTTTTCGCTACACAGTGATAACCATGTTTCAAAAGTGGAAGCTAAAAGCTTCGAATTTAATTTTGTTATTAAATTAAAGACATTAGTTCCATTTCCTCGTCAAGCAAATTTTGGATTCGAAGCTTTTAGCTTTCATTTTTGAAACATGGTTATCACTGTGTAGCGAAAAAACATTTTAAATCATTAATATTATATTTAATTTAATATTTATATTTAATTAATATTAATTTATAATATTAATGCTCTGTAAATTTACATTGAGCACTATTGTGTAAAAATAAATATATCTATAAGAACACCGGATTTTATATCTTACTGTTCTTTATATATATATATATATATATATATATATATATATATATATATGAGTTGACTTTCAAAATACTTTTATATTCGCTGAAAATGTGATTCTTTTCATTGTTTAAACCAAAACATTCAGCTGGCTTCTTACAAGCCCACTAAAGTTCTTAGGACATCTGTGTTTTACTACTCTCTTCTACGATTTCAGTTAAACCAGCAAATAGTATTTTTTTAATTTTTACTTTTTTTTTTATTGAAAATTGCTTTACGTGACATTGATCTATGGTACTTAAAGGGTCGAGATTTTCCACTGATACCCCCCCCACACACACACACACTCCGCGCGGATCCTACTTTTGAAAATCATTTGGGGGCCATAAATCTTTTGTGTCTCTTTGAAACAAGACTCAGTAACTTGTCAAGCACAAAGAAGCGCTATCAGAAAGTTATTTCTTCTGTTGGTGGACAGAAAGTCTTCACAGACACGAGAAGACCGACCGAGATTCTACTCTTGAAGTTCCAGTGGGGAAATTCTTTAATGCTCCGTTGTCTATTTTTCTTGTGTGTTATCTTCCATTTTTTTGGCTAAGAATTTATTTTATTCATTAGAAATCTCTCTCTCTCTCTCGCTTTCTCACACACACGCACACACATAAACGCACACATACACGTTAAATGTTTCTGATGTATAAAACCATTCAAATCTCTTAGAAGTTATCCTTCCATTGAAAATTAAGCTTGATGTAGCCGACTGGTGTCGCTGCTTGAGTACCACATTCCCATCAGCTTCAACAAGTTCTTACTGCTCAGGCACAAATGGGTGACTAAAACCAAGATATATAACACTGCGAGGTCACAGGGAATATTTTCTGATACGCCGAAACAAATTCGCGCTAATATCTACATATATACAATAAGATAAATACTAACATAATATATATAAATTAAGACGATTTTTGCGCTTCAACGTGATGCATTGATTATTAAGTTTGTCTTGCTAGATCAATTACAATTGAGTAGTGAGTTCGATCCTCATTGGGAGTTCTATACGTTTCGGCCTTGTGTAAAATCTAATCTACGTTTAATAAATCGCTAAAATGTAAATCGATTTCCAAGTTACGTTTTTATCGTAGTAACAAAATCGAATCGAAATCACTCCTCAGTTGTAATTGTTCTAGAGAGAGAACTGTGCGATCCATATACACTGAGGTGCCCTTAGCTATTTTTTTATCTCTGCGATAGGTTAGTTAATATTTTATTTTTTAAGGTAGTTCATCAATTTTTAACTTAGCTTGAAAATGTATACTCATTGTTTTTTTATTTATTTTTGTCTTCTTTTTTCTTTTTAGTTTAATTCTACATCTCTCTCCCCCGCATTAGCTGAGGGGAGATTTTCATTCTCTTTTTCTCACCAGACTTATATGCGGATAACGCAGTAGTTATAGCGGGCACAGAAAGGAAACAGCAATTACTCCTACAGAAGAGAGCAAAGTCAAGTGAGAAGAAAAGACTAAGTATCAATTGTCAGAAAACAGTGTATGGTTGGCGGCAAAAGAAACGGTCCAATGTATTGATTCGTTTTCTACGGCTAATCAACCCTTTGCAGGATATTTAAAGCCAGAAATATATTTAGATTGTAATAATAAATTTAGGGTAGGGGGAGGGGAGATGTTTTAATAATCCAAATCATACTAATTAACCTATATCCATTACAGCACCAGAATACCCAAGCTTACAGTAACTGTTATTCACAAGAGTACACCCATCAAGGTACTGACCAACCTCCTCTTTGCTTAACTTCGATGAACGTACGGTTTCTTTTTTATTGATTTCGATTTCGGCGATTCTAATAATAACATCATTTGTTTTTCTTTTGTTTATTGTAAATATATAGATTCAATGTAAATAATCAGTAGGTATATTTTAATTATAAAAATATAGACATAAGTAAAACTTATAATAGCCAACGTGTTTCGTCCACTGTGGGACTTTAAGAAGGTAAATTCAAAGATTTCATTTTGCAACAAGAGCAAAATATTATTCGTTTTTCCAAATTTTTCATAAATATTCATCAGGTTAACTGAACAGTCAGGCAAGTTATGGAGGTCGTGAAGTGATACAATTCAATGTCTAATAAACGAAAGTGTGCAAGTGATCTTTAATTAACCTTCTTCCCTGCCGTGAGCCAACGGCTTAGTGGTAGAATCCCCCGACTGACGCCAGTTCAGTCGGGTTTCGATCCTAGCTAGAGGCAACCGGACGTCTAGCCACAATGATGTGCTGTGATACAGCGAAACAGTCTGTCTGTAGCTGACTATATATATATATATGTATGTGTGTGTGTGTAACACCTAACTCTAATACACCATCAGGTATAATAGCCGGCGGAATTAATGTTTGTTAGAAAAATAAAATCGCCATTCGACAAGTTATTACCAAGTCAAAGAAACACGAAAACAAAAACATCTAAAATTTCAAGGTCGGCGATAAAGTGTACTTTAGAGTATATAAGGATGGCAAAGAGACGTGGTAAGACTACATAATATCAACAAGAACCGGAAAGATGGTTTATATGCTAAAAAGATTTGAACATAAAAGGCCATAATCGGCTGAAAAAAGGTTCATCAATTAAAACATTGGAAAAACCGATAAAATCCTATGATGTTTTCGATGTGCCTGTACCACAACAAGTCGTGGAAGCTACAAGGACAGGTTCCAGATAAGAATCGTACTGAAGAACTGGAAGTGGATCCGAGACAGAAGCTCTACAAAATATGTTGGCGAACTCTCCAGAAAGTGGAAAGAGAGATACTAATACTACTAATAATAAAATATTTATAAAAAAGCATTAATCTCAAAAGGGCGGGGAGTGTTGTGGAGGAAATAGTATACAGCCGTTGACTGTATGAACTAGTCCATAAAGCGCTCCAGGTTAGTGGAAACAAGCCGTTTGTCAAGCTCTCCGTCTTCGGGCAGAGGGAGACAATCGGATATCTGTCTACAGACAGAAACTCGGCTGAGTAATACAAACAAGCAATGTGCCCAAGCCTCCTTTTGTGGAGACTGGGTAAATTTTGATCGGGTGGAAATGATCGGGCTCCCTACTATAATCTTGGCCTTGTATCACATCTCATCTCAGTTGGGGGACTGGGTAAATACCAAAAGCCGTTTGGAGTCAATCTTCAGACGTTACGGCAAATTGTAGAAGCATCACTTATATTATAAGCGCTACAAATTCAATCACTATTAACATGAACATATACAAAATTCGCACATTTTAATCGCTTCTAATATTTTTTCTGTTGTTACCCATCACGGCATGCAAGAGGCGATACATTCTTCCACTCTTTGATTCTTCCCTGAACGCTATATTCTTAAACATTTCAATGGCTAATCACTATCGTACTTATATTCATAATCTTCACTTCCTTCCAACTTGCATACTCCATTCAGTAACACTCTACCATGAGTGTCTCTTGAGCCTTGTATTAATAATGGTAATTGTAATATTAGCAGTTTCATTATAAAGAAACGATTAGCATTTAGTGACCGATCAGTCAGTGTTACCGTCGGTTCAAATTCATAAAAACCTTCCTTTTAAAACAATTTTCAGGAAAATACGTTTCTCATGTCAACTAGCGGTTATCGCTCTTTCCAGTATTGATGGGAGTTTTCTTCCTAACCTTTTGTTTGAAGTTATGCGTAACGTTAATTTTATGTCGTCAAAACGGCCCTTTGTTGCACAGTTGTGTCGTCAACGTACCCCTGCTTGATACTTGGTCAATTCCAACGCAGTAGAGACTTTGTAATCGCATATAGCAATTATAATACACCGTTGTACAATAGTGGTGTCAGACGTCCCAGAATAATACTGGTAGTAATAGTATAGTGAGATGAGAATAGCGGTCCAAATAGAGGAGAAATAGCGAAGACACCATACGTCACGCGACTTCCTTTTTATGTGCATTTCCGCTATTGTCACGTGATCTACCTAATGAATAATGAGATTGCCTGTGTTTGTTCACTTGCGATCTACGTTTAAACACCACTGTCAGCATTGGCACTTTATTCCTATATAACTATTAATATCTTCATTTTGGTTTGGTTTGTTTTGTTTAATCGGTTATTTAATGCCGACAACTTTTTTCCTGGTAATATTTTGTTTTGTCAAAAATCTATTTCTGGTAATATTTTGTACCTCAAAAATGTATTGCTGGTAATAATTTTTTTCTTCAAATATTTATTTCTAGTAATATTTTTTTACAAAGTATTTCTGGTATTAACACCTATTTTTACACTTTTTTATAATGCTTTTTACCTCAGTTTCAGGGTTAACTATTTGCCCATAGCTGGGATCCTAACAGGTGCTACCACCCCGAGTCAGGGTGGACCTGGGAACACCAGCAATTAAGAGATGGTTCCACGCTTCTCAAAACCTCCTGATCAGAAGCCTTGCTGTTGGACGTAGTTTATCGTTTTACCCTGGACGCGGATGTAGTTTGTTGTCATACCCAGGAAGGTCTTCATTATGTTATTATTTTCTCTTTGAGTTACATGTGATATCCATTTTAGTTTTAGCAGTATAACCCGTCTTCGACCGGGTGTTTCATTACTGAGAAATTTTACCGTTCAGTTGGATCAGTTTAAATCAGCCCACTCGAAAATCAATATTAGTAACAATTAGGTTCAACTGAGGCACATCCCCAAATGGGGAGGTTAACAATTTGAATGTGGGGGGTGGCCCTGAAAAGGACCCGTTTTTGAGTTCTCAATCTTGCAAGGCAGAAACCGCTTCCATAGACCATCATAATAATAATATACTATAATTTTTATTTATAGTATAATTTTTTTATAATTCTAATAATCTTTTGCGTTAGATTTCAACTTTCTAAATTGATTGTACGTTGTTTTTTAGACATTAAATTTTGACTTTAATTTTTGCGCAGTAAGTGTAAAAAATCAGTTCTTTTTCGATTTTTCACCTCTATACTTTTTCGCGCCAATTTGGACTCAAAACCGGCACTGAAGTATTATCTATCAAACAAAATAAATGTCATCGAAATCGGATGAAAACTGTGGAAAAGCATGGACAACATCCGATCACACACATACATACACATTTTGAGAATTATATAGATTATTTTTGGAGGTCCTCATGTGCTTTGGTTTCTGTTATTTGCCACAAATCTTTGTCAACTCCAGGCCACTGGGCTAGAAGAAGTATAGCCCCGCTAAGACTTACAGGCATCATTCGTTCGAGGACATTTTTCATCATTGATCTGAGAAAGCGTTTGTATACAGTTGACAGTTTAGATATTTCTGAACAGGTTTAGAGCCATGCATAACATCCAAAGTTTCAATCGGACAAGGATACTTAAGAACATGACTCAAGTTTATAGCTTAACGTTTTGGTTTCGAGTACGAGAGTTTGTCTTTTCTATGAAAATTAGTTCAGTTATCTTTACAAGATTCAGATCAGATAAAGAATGGTGCATTGCTGCCATGTCTAGGCTGGTACCGTCCAAACATGACAGTTTAAAAGTACTTACACAGCCTTTTGGGTGTTGAATTAGTCTCCGCCCTGCAACCCTTATAACACTGACGAAACCTCGCCAGGTTTTCACAACTATATCGCTATTACTACGGCAGATATTCGGAGGAGCTACATTCGTTAGTGCCTCCAGTCCAGACATTCACAGTTAGGACCCACCACGCCGTGTTCATGGTCGAAAATCATCCTCATTTCCGCCGAGTTCCTTTGATGGAAAGCAACTCAGACAACTTCTTTCCCTGAAGTGTTCCTTTGTGAAAAAAAAAAACTCATGAGAGAATGCTGCCCTGACAATGTCAATCTTGGCATATTCAAGTCCAGGGTCAACCTATATTTATTCTACTCATATTCTTTTTTAATTCTCTCTCCCTTGTGACAATCTCACGTTGTAACCCTCTACCTTGAGTGACATTTTGTTCTTCTATTGGGTGAACTGTCTGTAAAAAGAAAATAATCAAAACCTGATAAGTTGGTTAGGTTCGCATAGCACCAGACAAAATAGATTTAGGAAGACATTATTACGGCAAACTTCCAAAAGATAAAAACTCACATGTTTTTAAAATTAGCATTTGAAGGCTTAGCGTATTTTTTTCTGGATTTTCATTCTGAAACAGAAGAGCCAAATACATAAGTAACCCACTTATGAGACAAGCCATAAATTTAATATTTAGTAATAAAGCTCGAAACTGGATTTATTCGCGCCTCGCGAGTCTGAATGTAGGCCGACGTTGGTAAGGTTTTCAGTACGTACTTATTTTCATATGATATATATATATATATATATATATATATATATATATATATATATAAAAGTGAATATAGAATTCAACACTTAGAGGCGACAGTCTGTTTCATGCTAGACTCGTGGCCTGACGATTGCAACTAGCATGAAACAGACTGTGGCCTCTAAGTGTTGACTTCTATGTTCACTGTTATATTTACACACGCTCCATCTCTGATATTGAGCACTTTATCCCATAAATATAGCACATCGTAAGACTATATTTCTTCATATATATATATATATATATATATATATATCAATATACCGTGTATTACAGCCCATAAAATCTGTTTTTATTTAAATTATCTATAATAACTTACTTGGTGGTGTAATATTTTATTTTGTAACATGAAGAATGGTCATCTTACTGTAAATAAGTATGTAATAGTTATTGATATTTATGTTTCAATTTCAGATATGTTTCCAAAGGGACGTAAAAATAGATGTTACCTCTTCTGTTGCTATAGAACGAATATAGCGAGTGACTTGCAGATTATATGCTCGTGTTTTGAGTTCGATCTTCGCCAGATATCCCACCATTCTGGCTCAAGGCGACCTAATCAATCTAAGCTGAGTAAATATCTACCACCAAAATAAAGAGACAATTTTGTTATAAAATATTTTTATTCGAAAATCCGTAATTTACTTTAATCTGTTACACTCCAAACAAGGCAATAAAACCACTAAGACAGAAGGGGTTACTGAGCGTGGCATTTATAGCCATTATTCACTTCTAATATTAAATGAAGATTATGTATTCTTTTTTTGTATTGCACGCATACTCTTTTCACCCATTAAATTGGATAGATGGAATTTATTTCTATTAAATCAATCTTTTCTGTTTTCTATGCAAATTTAGTTATTATGCATTTGTGTACAGTTAATTATATGAAAAGTATGTTTGTTCATTAGCTAGAAATACAATAAACTAAACATTTGTATGTGTATGAATATATGTCCCCCCTCTGTCACTTTATGTGTGGCAGCTAGCACATTTGGCATAAGTTAAAGAAATGTGATGGAGCTGACACGGATCGAATTCACGATTAAGTGGCAATGGTCAACCAGCTCGCTAACCTTTAACTCACGACGATGTCCCATAAAAGATTCAGGGAGTTTAGTATAGTCTGTCACAAGGCCTTAAGTAAGGGTCACCTATTAAGGGTGAAGATGAGGCGTATATAGCTCTAATGCTGTTCCGGAAGTCTCGTCGTGTGTTTTTTGACAGAGTAATAAGATTGAGTTACACCGCTTAGAAAGAAAATTAAATCCTTTTTCAGTTCCCATCGTCACAACGGCGTATGTCAAGGTTTATGATTTTTTTAAAAGATCTGGAAAAGAAATTACATATATTTAGATGTTGGCAATTCTCTCGCTTTGCTGTCACACGGCATCTGATCTTCCAGGTTCAATGATATTCCTCGTCTGTGATTCCAGTTGAGTGTCACTACCACTACAATTCTTCAAACATTTGGCCTTTATTCTTCACCACTGATCTTTGTGTGCCTCGTGTGAAGTCATTTCAGCGACTTCTTCAATTACTTTCAACAAGCTCTTTTCGAGAGGTTTTTTTTTTACCGACCGAGTTAGGGAGGCGCGGCGTGGAATAGGAGTTTGTAAGTCAGCTTCGCGGACCATTACAATTGTAATGATTCCGATCTTTATTCTGTACCCCACATTTGTGGCACTGTGCCATGCTAACACAAATGAAGGGAATACCAAAAATTCTTTTTAGTCAGTCATTATTAATCAATAATGGGAAAAATCTGAACAAGCTGTTCTTTTACGTTCTGTTTATATCTTTTGTTGTTCTTCTTCTTCTTCTTTTTCTACTACTACTACTATTTCTATTTCCTCTTCTACTTCTTCTACTTCTTCCTCTCCTTTTACTACTACTACTATTTCTAATTCCTCTTCTACTTCTATTTCTACTTCTACTTCTTCTTCCTCTTCTTTTTCTACTACTACTACTTCTTGTTCTTGTTCTTCTTCTACTACTACTACTACTACTACTACTACTACTACTATTTCTACTTCCTCTTCTACTTCTATTGCTTCTACTACTTCTTCTTCCTCTTCTTTTTCTACTACTACTACTTCTTGTTCTTGTTCTTCTTCTTCTTCTACTACTACTACTATTTCTACTTCCTCTTCTACTTCTATTGCTTCTACTACTTCTTCTTCCTCTTCTTTTTCTACTACTACTACTTCTTCTTCTTGTTCTTCTTCTTCTACTAGTACTACTAATTCTATCTCTACTTCTACTTCTTCTATTTCTACTTTTTCTTCTACTACTTCGTCTTCCCCTTCTTCTACTTCTTCTTTCCTCTTCTTCTTCTACTTCTTCTTCTTTCCTCTTCTTCTTCTACTTCTTCTTCTTTCCTCTTCTTCTTCTACTTCTTCTTCTTTCCTCTTCTTCTTTCCTCTTCTTCTTCTACTTCTTCTCTCCTCTTCTTCTACTTCTTCTTTTTCACAAATTCGTTCCTTCATTTTCTTTTTCTCCCTATCTTATCAACTCAATCATGTCTCATCTTTTCTTCTCAACTCGTTCCTTCTTCTTTCACTCATTCTTCTCCGATCATTTCTAAATTTCTTCTTTTTTTCTGTCTCTATCGTTTTCTCAATTCATTCTTCATACATCGTTGTCTCTCGTTTTTCTTCTCAACACCTATTTTTTTCTTCTCAACTTCTTTCTTATCCCCCTATCTCATTCTTACAACCCGTCTTTCCTTTTTTTTGTTGCATTCCTATTCTGAATTATTTTTCCTTTCTTTTTTCATCTCGTCTCTTCTTCCTCTTTGCCTCATTCTTCCTCTCAATTCGTTTATTTGTTCTTGTTGCTACTATTCTTCTTCGACCCATATCTCTTTTCTCATTATCGTCAATGTTTTCCCCCCTAGATTCTCTTCTCACCTCTCTCATTCTTTCATTTTCGCCCAAACCATGTCAGTGTTTTCTTTACACCTAAAGTTTTCTTTCGCTCTTGAAAAGAAGTATATAGTTAGCCACTCACTGGATGTAAAAGGCAATCAAACGTGTTACAACAACGCTGGCTGCCATATTTCGGGAGCCTTTTTGAAACTGGTGTTGAACTCCAAAAGAGAACATGGTGAAAATCTAATAGTTACTTGGGCAGCAATTAGATATTGGACCGAATACATACAGATTCAGCTCAAAGAGCAGGTAGTTACCAAGGTAACGCTTTCGCAGATAGAATTGAAGTAGCTTCGGGGATATAGGTATGTTCTGTGTCTAAACTGATATCATTGCTAGATGCGCACTATTTTAAAAATATTGCTTAAAGATCTGTGCATAAAAAAATTTAGTATCTTACATATATATTTTATATATATATATATATATATATATATATATAATATTTGATCTATCTCTATATATATATATAATGTGTGTGTGTGTGTATAAAGAAATATAGCCATAAGATGTGCTATATTTATGGGATAAAGTGCTCAATATGAGAGATAGATCGTATGTAAATATAAAAGTGAACATTGAAGTCAACACTCAGAGGCGATTGTGTCTAGCATGAAACAGCATGTCGCCTCTGAGTGTTCACTTTTATATATATATATATATATATATATATATATATATATATATATATATATATATATATATATATATATATAATTATGATCCTAAAGAGCCAGGTAAACCTAACTAGGTTTCACCTACGCGGATCGTCACGGTACGCTGGCCAGCGTAACCTTACGATCAGCGTAGGTGAAACTTGGTAGGTTTGCCTAGCTCTTTAGGATCATAATTAGATTTGCTCTACTTAGTGAGCAACTGAAGCTTACTTGAGCACTTTGCTGAGTTACTTTTGCTTTACTCGTTTTAGAGGGATTTTTTTCCTTTGGCCTCTGGGCTTGGATTCTGGGCTCGGATTCTGGACGATTGTTTTTGCCTCAATTACTCAATTTCTTTCTTTTTTATCCCTTATTTTTCCTTGGGTATTGGTTTGTTCATTTAAAAGCCAAAACACCTAAGGTTTTTCCAGACGAGTATAATTGTTATTATATATCTCAGAGAGATTATGCATGTAATTATTTAGTAAATTTCAGTTGAGTACGTCAGATTAAGTATAAACGTGAATTTTTAAAAAAAATATGAAACTTATTATTCGATGTATATCTGTTATTCTTAAATTAACCTTAGCTACTGCACAACGTAAAAAATATGGGACACTTAGTGAGAGATGAACTCGATACGCAGTAGTAATTGTCAAGCAGATTAACTCGCTAACCATTACCCCATGCTGAAGCTACCATCTTATGTATCTGTTTATCTGTCTGAGGCTTGTGTAAATCGGCTATCATTTGCGTTTGTTTGC
Organism: Acanthosepion esculentum; assembly: GCA_964036315.1. NCBI lineage: Eukaryota > Metazoa > Mollusca > Cephalopoda > Sepiida > Sepiidae > Acanthosepion > Acanthosepion esculentum. The sequence goes on from OZ038481.1 coordinate 118,242,153, forward strand.
GCATGAGCACGTGTTCAGCGTTTAAGTTTCCGATGAAAACATTCGTCATAATTTTCGACTGGCGTATCGCCGGTTAAATTTCACCTGCTGTTGCCGTCGCATCCCAGGCAAGCAAGAAAAATCAACAGACAAGACAAAGTAAACTCAGCAATCCAGAATTGGCGTAAAGGTCAGACAACTACATCGTGGAAAATCCAGTTTCTTCGACAAACGAAAATGGCGTCGAAAAATATTGCGGTGGCATGTAAACCTTCTATTTATAAAATACACTGGTGAACTGTTACAGACGAACTAAAGATTGTGTTTCAGTACTCAATGCACACAATACGAAGAACAGATCAAACAGGTCATGACTGTAGAAGTTATTCTTCTATGTGGCGCGTCCATTCAGGACATAGAGGTTCATGGTTCTCCACAATTTCCTATCTCGTGTGACCCTTAGTTTCCCTTCTTGTACTAAGGCTTCCATTCTCGCTCCGCCATCCATTCGCACAAGATCGTCGGGTAAGTGGCTCGGTGTCTTCTCACTTGCCCTCAGTATGCCTTTTGAGGGTTAATCTTTCTGAGCTCTTCTTCCTTATTATGTGTCCAAGAAATGTCAGTGGTTTGTCCTGATTCTGAGTAGAAGAGTTCTTTCTGTTGCCATTTTATTTAAGACTTCCTTGTTGCTTACTCGCTTCGTTCATAGAATTTTCAGTATCCTTCTGTAGGACCACATTTCAGCTGACTCTAGTTTTTCCTCATCTGTAGGGAGATTGTCTGGCATTCCCCTTCCATATAAGCGGATGGATAACACACAGTAATCCAACACTCTTTTCATTGATTAGCCTTAAAACGAATCAATTCTTATTTTCTGTAACAAATAATAAATTCACACACGAATATTAAACAAGATTACAGAACGAAGAAAATTGTTTTGAAGTGTTGGAGGTTTTATAAAATATTTCTAGAAGAAAATGTGTTTAACTAAGAGTTTTTCATTAAGAACGCCATTTTCTAGATTACGTTATAGAAATAAAAATGAAGAGTTCTTTGACTGAATGCTAATGTGAAAAAAGTCTTGTAATGCTACATTTTTTGTCTTCGAACTTCTACATCTTGTTAAAACTTGTTGCAGATTGTTCTCTCTTGTCGTCAATGACCATTAACTGAGATGAATAGCATCGAAGAAGGAATTTCTTGTGACCGAAAAAGGGATGATTCTTATATACGGACTTTCTACGTTTGGTGGAGAACTGAAGAAAATTCTTTGGCATTATTTACTGTCTCAAATGGGCTTAGAAAGTCAGAGTTTTTGGTTGATAAAGACTAGGTTTTTGATTGGTTGCGAATTACTAGCTGAAATTTATTTTTATTTACAAATTTTGTGTGTGGGAGACCACGGGGCCATGGACTAATATATTTTAGCCTTGGGTAAAACGTTTGCTTTTGCGGCTAGTGAAAATTGGAGGCACGACAATATCATTATTAATTCATATTTGCTATGTTTACCTTCACTTGGTCTGTCACAAAGCCACAAAAGTGGCTCAGCCACTGAGGAATGGTCAACAAAGTTTGCTAAATATTTTGCTACAGAGACGTATCTCGTAGACCTTTGCCGCTGTAGTGAGTTTGATACCTGGTGTATGATTGTCGGATTGCCAAGTATATATTAGGCAAGCTTGGTGTAATCTGGCCGTCATAAACAAAATATTATTTAAATAGCTATCATATAAAATAAAGACAAGCGAGGAAGAGTGTTCCGAGAAAAAGAAAGTGAAAGAAAGAAAAGAATGGAAGGATTTTAATCTTTCAATTTTTTAAAGCTAAGAAAGAAAAAAAAAGAACACAAAGAAAAAAGAAAAGAAAGGAAGAAAGAAAAGAAAGGACAGAACGATAAAAGAAAGAAAGAAAGAAAGAAAGAAAGAAAGGGAAGCAAAACTCTAGCCATGGAAGAAGGACGAATATTTCGAGAAAATGAAAGTTTCATTCATTAACATTTTATTACGGCTTATCAACCCTTTTTGTGTTATTTAAAGCCGAACAATATTTTGGATTTTAAGAATTTTTTCGAGTGAATATTGCGTTACAATTTTTTAAGATAGCAAGTTCTACAGATGCAAATCCTCCTACATTACTCATATCCGGGTTAGGGGAAATGGAATCCTACCTTTCCCAAGGGTAACGGCGCGTAAGTTAATGTAACGAGCCCGAATGGAATTTGAACTGGGCATTCTGATTTCTTATACCTAGCCACTATCTATTGCACCACCTGCACATCCGAGGAATGGAGAGTGAAAGAAAGAAAATGGAATGAATTTAAAGTGAGGAAAGAAAGGAAGCATAATGATTTCTAAAGATAGAAATGCATGAAGTTATAAAGAATAAATTCTGAGAAAATAATGGTGGAATAAAGAAGTGAGAAAAACAAGAAAGGTGGACGTGTAAAATGTATAGTAGTTTCAGAGATGGAGCATGCGCAAAAGGACTGCCAACGCTGAGAAATATGGGTTTGATTGTTTTATGTGTGCCAGTTTCCGTTTCATACACGAGATTTCTTCGAGGCGTATTCTGAAGAAAGAATAGTAGAGTCAAGAACAAACTGTTTACTTGGGAATAGCCTGAAGAGAGATCTTCAACGGGTTGTTTCTTATGCTAATAGTAGACAGCCCGTTATATCTTTTTACTTCCTTTAGAAGCGGCTGTTGGTCAGCATCTGTTTCATAGCTGCATTTTGGACGTCGCCCTGTCGAGTCGTGATAAGCAAACTGCTTTCAAAGACGATTAGTGAATTTAATTTCATTAGCTCCTCAACTCGTGTTGTTTTGATTTAGACAATCATAAGCATCTCATCGTAGAGCAACTGTTAGCTAGAGGGTATTGCAAACCATCAGCATTGTAGTGAGTTAGGTCCTCACTAGGTGTCATATATTTTTAAGTTTTTGCCAAACTAAGCTTTGAATTTTTGTACTGAAAACTTTAGCAAAAAATGTATATAGCTATTTACAAAGATTAAATCCTTGTGAAAATTAATTGAAACCACCGCTTTTGTTTCCTTTCTTTCAAAATACGGTCAGTTTTAGACCCATTGGAGTGACAGGATGTAATCGATTTCTATTTTTTTCCTTGGATTAGGTCATTGTGCAGCAATATGAATCTGTTTTCAGGGTGTGTGATGAAATTTGTTTGGTCTTGAAAAATATTGCATCATCCATGATTGCATTATATTTTTTATCATGCCCAGACACTATTGTCCCGATTGTCGATTAGCTGTCCTACAGCTACTGACTACGATCGAAGGTTACTCCAAGGGAGCTTACGAAAATTTATAACGCTGCACAGACACACTGGCAAGCCCGACCACTGAGCAAATCAAAATACACGACTGGCCCGGTAACTCTCCTGTATGTCCATTCCACGAAGAAAGACTTTGTGGAATGGACATACGAAGTACTAAAATGTGTACTGGGTCATGTTTCATTCGAAAAATATTTAAAAAAAATGTAAATAATAAAGGAATTATTCGTTTTGTTTCAATTAATTTGCACAAGAGTGTATTTTGCAATAGTCGAGATCACGAGGATCTAAATCCCTTTTCAGGAGTATTGATGTTTGAGACTAGCCCCTTAAGCATTACTCTACATCAAGGTGGGATAATAAATATCCACATATATAAAAGTAAGTGCGTATATATGCATATATATTGGGTTAAAATAAAATTTCACACAAACTGAATATGTGTTTCGCTTTAGTCAAGATTAAACGTGTCGTAATATAGCTAAGCTAAAGCAAATTATGATATACATTATAGTTCAAAATTTTGAAGAAACTTTCAGAATTAGAATGGGATAAATTTGAGAGAAGAATGAAAAAAAATGAAAAATAGCTCTTGGAGTCATTGAAAAAAAAATGGAATTAATTATCAGACTAATAATTTGAGAAACTTTTGCAACGAATGCTAAAAATTTGTGCTGCAGTAATCAAGGCTAAAGAAGGATATTTTGACGAGAACAAAATTTAATCATAAAAAAATCATTTTTTTTTCTTTTTGTCATAATACAATTTCTAATAAAAATCATGACTGACTTTTTTAATCACGTGTAATAATTTTTTGTTTTCTTATTTAAAGTACAAAACAACTACTTTTGGGACCAATTAAAAAATAACCAAGGGTTCTCTCAAACATATAGTGTATATAAATCAATACACACGCTGAGACACCAAAAGTAACAGCAATATTTAGACCCCTTGTTTATATTTTGTATATCCTCTTTGAGGCGTTAACAGAAGCTTATATTCTCGCAAATAAACTCTCGTACAAATGGTGAATATCAATCTGCGAAACATTATTCCACTCCTCTTAAGCCCATGCAGTAAGTATTGTAAGTAGGCTAACTTAACGATTCAGGTGTTGTCTTATCATGCCACATGCACATGCAAGTTCTCAATGCCCGGAATTCGACATTTTCATGCAACCAGTGCATTATTTCAATGAAAATGTCATTCAATCAGAATAGGAAATATATTATGAAAACACTTATGATAGTTATACTGTCTGAATGTTTTTATATTTAAAATGGCGTTAGCATACGTAAATTCAGTTAAATTAATTTTGAATAACGAATGACACGAAAGAAATAATTAAATATCCCTCCTTGAAGAACAAACAAGAATTGACATATTTCTTCCCAAAACTGTAATTTTATAAATCCATCCCTATAAAAAATATATCTATACCTATATCTTTTAAAATGAAAATAGTTTCATTCAAAATGGAATAAAAATATAATTATTGAAAAATTCAACTTGGTCGACAATATATTTTCTTACAAAGTGGATAAATCAGGCAAGTTTGCTGTTTGTGGAAGGAGTCAGACTTAAGTGTTTTTTCTTAATTCTGAATTGATGAAATTTGCATCGGCATCCACCCCAGGTCAAGCTTGTTACTCTTAGCTAGTGTTTATAACCTCTGGCCCCCCAGGTTTTGTTTTCGATCTCTTCGGAGATAGCCATTTTAATTTTAATCGCTTTTTTTATGTTGCATAACATGTTTATCTCCTCTCAACTGTTTTCTCTTCTATTGTATTTACATTCTTGTTCCAGGTGGAAAATCTTCCTTTTCCAGACAACAGTGTTTTGCTATGTATAGTTAGGGCAGCTTACATAGTAACTCCTTCTTTCACTTTATTTTATTCAAACGCTGGGTATTTCTAATGCGTTCCAAACAATGAATTGTGAATATATGGTTTAGTTTTTAAATTGATTTTATATCATCGATCCCGTTCAATTTTCAAAAAGGATGTTTTTATTTCATTTTGATTGTAATTATTCTCATTTTGAAAGTGAAATTGTATAAGTTATGGGTAGATAGAAAAGAATAATAAGAAACTGTCCCCTAAAATCTCTCTCTCTATCTCTCTCATATATAATATATATATATATATATAAAGACAATTTATGTTTAACATTCTTTTTATAGATACAAGTATTTAAGTAAATGCTCTGTTTATAATAAGCCATAATTTTCATTTGTTCTCCATATTTCACTTTCTAATCAAGGTTTAATAAAAGCGAAATTTACAATCATTTCCTATTTGTTCCTCATCCTATCATTTTGTCAGATTCCAGTGCATATTTAATCTGACTGATCCCAATTATATATATATATATATATATATATATATATATATATATATATATATATATATATATATATAATGTATGTGTGTGTGTGTGTGTGTGTGTGTGTGTGTGTGTGTGTGGAGTACATAAGGCGTTTGAGGACACATATAGACCATAAAGAACAACCACATCTTCAACTAAATTTATTCAAGAAAGACTTGGTACCCAGAAGCAGTAATGGTTGGATTACACGTTTATTGGATGTAACCGCGCCTTCAGCCGCAATTATCACGCGGTCTGTCTTGATACTGGACATTACACGTGTAATGGCGTTTCCAGAGAATCAGTCGAATTGTTGGAAAGTTGATAATCCTCTCGTAGAACAACAGAGGGGTTTAGATTTGGCGAGTTAGATGCTCACATGTTTGGTGTGATGTGGACGTATAGATTGGCCGCCATCCAATCTTAGGTCAACACTGCTTTGTGAACAGCTCCAGGTCTCTGCTGAAACACGTACGGCCTTCCATCGCATACAAGGTCTGCTTAGGACTTCGCAACTGTTCTAGTACCTCAATTTAGGTAGCAGCATTGAAGCAAAGATCCAGTTGGCAGAAGGTGGGTGGCATAATGCTTCCCTTCCTACTCAATACAACTAAAGCTACTCCGTAAGCAGGAAACATAACACGGGGCACATCAGAAGGATCCGCAAATAACCTGTCATTTCTCCAGGAAGAAGAACATATCAGGTTCGTCTTGATGATTGAAGTTGTTCAGTAATTGCTAATTGTGTGTGTGTGTGTGTGTGTGTGTGTGTGTGTGTGTGTGTGTGTGTGTGTGTGTGTGTGTGTGTGTGTGCAGGCATCAACTGTCTTTTTTATCACATATGACTTGACTCGAATGACTTTATCCATCACATTGTGGCCTCGGACGTCTGGAGATTTCTGGCAGTGCGCATCATGAACGTTCCCGGAATCACATCGATAATGTTCTACACCCGCTGTGATATCTTAATAATGTCCGAATGGGTTGAATGGTGTGACTTTGCGCTTCGTTACAGGTGACACATCACATCACAACTCAACCTGTGTATCGCTGTGTATCGTAATAATTACAGCATGACCTTTCATCTCCTGCTTTAGCTGATAGTTTGCCATTGATGCTCTGTAAAGCTAAAAGCAAATTATTATTACATAACTTACGCACACTAATATATATATATATATATATATATATATATATATATATATATAATAGCTGGCCAATCCCTATTGCAGACGCTTGCTCAGGCACATTTGTGTTTGCTCAACACACACAGAGCCTCAACTATACCGAGCAGACCTTAGTTACAGTTTCTGGGAGAGATCGTGTTATCTATCGTGATCAAAAATTTGAACAAGGCGAGCACACTCACGTTCTCGTCCACGATGACTTGTGGCTTCGTGCTAGCATGGCTATCGACGGCCCACACTAGTTTAAGCTATGTTTTCCAGGCACTTTCCAAAGGTGCCGCACGCTGGGATCGACCTGGATCTTTTCTGGACGGATTCCTTGTTTAAGTTGCTGAATGCTGACATAATTCTTGCCTTTAGTTTATATTTGGTGTTCCAAGGAGTTTTGTTTTTCTCTCGCTCAACTGTGCCTTACAGATAATAATGAAGGGGGTTGCAGTTTGGTGATTTAGATGGCCAGAAATTATGAGGTGATGTGGCCGCAGAAATTGTCTGACAGCCATGACCGGGTTCTCCTGTTTGTGTGATATGGTGCAGAGCACTGTTGACATGAGGTCTTCCAGCAGCCAACTTCTTGACCTAGAGCAGCTCTACTTCCTCAAGGCACTTTATGTAGGTCTTCGTGCTGAGTCTAAGGCCCCGTGAAAAGATGAATGGAGGCATAACGTTGCCATCACTAGTGATCACTCCAAACACAAAAATCTTGAGTGGATAATTGGTTTTCACCACCCTCGAAACATCTTTTGGGGACGCAGCAAACCAACGTTTGATCTGAATGTTCGCCATCTTTTGCTAGCAGAAATCTTTCTCGTCTGAGAATAAACAAAGCATGTTCGGTTCGAAGTGATGCTTGAGTTTGTTCAAAAGTTTCGCAGCGCGGTATTTCCTCTTGTCCCTCATGGATTGGGATAAAAATTGACTTCAGACATTACCTGCTTGATAAGAATCCCAGACACTCCTGTGTTCTTGGCTATGGACCTGATTGACATGGAGGGATTGTTGTCAATCATGGCTTGGATCTCACCAACAAATTCGAAAGTTCGTTCCTTATCAGAACGATCGGATTGAGATTTTCCCCAGTTGCCGTAGCTTCGTAATCAACATTAGACTCATCCAACTCTTTCTGAATCCTGAGATTGACGCCTAAACACTCTGAAATGTTCGTATTGGGGCTTCCGTTGCGAATGCCAAGCAGTACAACATACCTTTTCCAAATTTCTGACTGAGTGAATTGAGTCATGTATTTTCTCATAGAAGGTGCCCAACTGATCCTACTATACTGGCGCATGCGCGAAATAAAAATAAATGTGCAAAATGGCGATAATTTATCCATCGCAACCTGTATATATAAGAGGGCTTTGAAGTCGACATCCAGAAGAAACAGTCAGTTTCATGCTTAAAAGCAATCTTCAGGCCAAATAATATCCTTGATATTGAGCAATTTAACCCATAAATATAGCATACATTAAAACAATATTTTTCTCATATATATGGGATAATGATATATAATTTTTTTATATATTATGAAGAATTTTGGAGGAAAGATGTATGAAAAGTGGAAAAGCTTTTATTGTGACGTGTTTCCTCCCTTAGGGCTTCATTGAACTAGGTTTGATTACATTGATGAGACTACGCATGCGCACGAACAATAGAAGCTGGAAATTTTAAATTTAGAAAAATGCATATCTTTATGAGTTTTGGATATCTAATCCAGCCAATTTCATGTAGATTCTTTTTCTTTTTGCTTTCATCATCTTCTTTATTAAATATCCCACTTCTGATAACAGAAGTTCTGTCAAGAATAGGGAAATGTTGTATGAACCTGGACGCAAATTAAATGTGAATGAAGTAGTGATTAAAACGCTTTCTAAACATTTTCATCATAGGTATTATTTTCTCTTTTAATTAGAGTAGCCTTATTTCGTATTATAAATAACCTGTCCTTCTTTCTGCTTTAGAGTCTCTTATTCTCCGGCCAATATTGATATTTTCTCTCGTTTCATATCGAATATACAAAATAAAAATAAGTTCTTCAAATGAAAATTATTAATTCTCTCTCTCTCTCTCTCTTTATATATATATATATATATATATATATATATATATATATATATATATATACATACATACATACATACATATATATATATATATATATATATATATATATATATATATATATATATATGTATTAAAAAGGCTTAAACACTAATATCCCATGGTTATAATTGATTACATTGGAATCGTAATTACGATCCAATTCATTAGACTTACAAATTCAAAAAGAAATCAGAAAAAATAACTCCGGGAATAAAAAAAAAAAATTAGTGAGAGTGTATGTATGAGGTTGGGGGAGACGAATGTGAGATGTAAAAGAAAGGACTAGAGAAGAACAGGAAGGCCTAACAGTTAAGGTGGGGGATTAAAATTTAATAGAGAGAAGTTTTATAGAGAAGTTAGATGACGGTTTAAATGAGTGAGATACAGATAAATATGAATTATTTTCCAATGCATAATTCATTACTGAATCGCTGACCTAAATTAAATTAAAAACCGACACTGGAAATGGGTTTATACATTTGTGGTGACACTCCACACAATAAAAGACGATGTAATGTAAAGTTAAAAATCAGAAGATGACAAAGAGAAAGAAAAGAAAAGAAAAAAAGGGGAAGATGGAGGATGGGGGGGGGGCAAATAAAATCGAAGGGCATTTATAAAATAGCCGATGTCCAATCAAGAAAATTTGACAAAATCACCTACAGGTTACAAATTTGATATAAACATATAAAAAAAAAGAATATTTAATCTACCAAGGACCTGCTATTTCTATGCCCCCAAAACATATTCTTATATACACACATACACAACATATTTATATTTACACGTACATACATACATATACGCGTGTACATATATATATATATATATATATATATATATATATATATATACACACACACACACACATCCACTCCTGCGTATATATATATATATATATATATATATATATATATATATATATATATATATATATATATATACATCCACTCCTACGTGTGTGTGTATATATATATATATATATATATATATATATATATACCCAAGTTTAGAATTGGTATATACGGAGTGAGATCCAATAACCAACAATTAATATTCTTTAAAGAGTGCTCAATACAGAGTAGAGCAGATATAATTATTTATTTGAATATTACAACATAAATATGTTATAAAATCACGACAAAAGTAGCCATTTTGTTTCAATACTTCTTGTGTCTTGTCAAGTGATAATATAGAATATAGAATAAATGGTTTTAAAAGTTTCAAATTAATCAACGATCCTTAGCTAAGAGTAAACGCTGTTACATAAGCTAGAGTGGCCAATCAAAAAACAAGTATAGGATGATTCGAAAAATTTGACAACTAAGCAAGGTTGTCTAGATATTAAAAGATTTATAAAATTTGAAATTAAAATTAAAAGTAAAAAATTAAAAAATTAAAATTACCTATTTAGAAATCTAAATCAGATCTCTATTAAGTTTTAAATTGTAGAATTACCAAGGAGAAAAAATATAAAAATAAAAATAAAAGATATATATGCTATTTAATTTATATTTTCATTGAAATTAAGTTGAAAGTTGTATTCGGAATCCCAGACAGAGATGTATACATTTTTAGTTTCATTTCAACATGTTAGTCGCCTCTCACGTGAAATCATTCGAACAACGGCATGTTAAGCGCTCAGACGTATTTAGATATATACATACACATACAAAAAATCAAACCACACATAGGCAAATGCACTATACTTACACATACACATCGATACACACAGGCACATACATCTACATTCAATATGATCTAGACGGTCAGATGTCGAAGCTATTTGTGGTAATTTCAACAAGAAGAAATGAAGCAGTTTGAAGCTGACTCAATCGATATTGCTGACAAACATTTACCGTACCCCCAAGCCTTTACTCTGGAGACTTTCTCGCTATACCTACTATTTTAATAGTATCTTCGGATATCCGTTACAATAACGTCGCTAGATTGACTGGCAGATGTCCCAAGGAAAAAAAAAGAACATAAAAGCTCATCGGCAAAAAGTTAGAAATAGATCAAAATATCTTCAGTCGGTAGTTGGTGGGTTTTGTGGTGGCATAATTTGCATGTCAGGTCAACGAGTGGTAATAAAGGGACTGCTCTGAAGCAGATTTCTGCAGCAACTGACTTTCCAGTCAACTTGCTTAAGTTTTGCGCCAACGAGCGAATACGAATAGTTGGATGAAAGACCCCCACTTGTAATATTATCCGACCACATAAAATGATCCAAAACTTGGAGAATTTCCATTCACAAAAAAAAGAAAACAGATTTTCTTAGCACAGATGAAGAAGCGACCCTACGCGATAAAGATGTGTTTTTACAGAAGAGCCTCGAGAATACCATGGGAGTAACATATGAGCAACAGGGATGTTCCAAAGAAAATGGTAACTAGAAAGACACTTACGCTAAAAATCAGAAAGAAACTTCTGAGATATATTACCTGGAAGGGCGGCTTGGAAAACTTAACACTCACATGACGTATTGCAGGAAGGAAGAGTAAACAAAAACAGATGTAGTGAGAATAAATTTCAGTTTTTCGATTGATTGATTTAATTCTTTGATTTTTTTTTCACTTTATTAACCCTTTGGTGGGTTATTTAAAACATAGTTTTGTATTGTAAGAATAATTCTTTTATTTGCCGTTGACTATTGCATTAGCAATGTATTTGGAATAACCGTTATTTTTCCAGTTATAAGTCCTACTAGTAAACCCATAGGTGGGGTGCAGGATGGATTCATACCTTCCCCAATGGTATTTGCATATAAATGAATGCATGAACCAGACTCGAATTCGAACACGGCTCCTCGACTTTTCATTCCGAGCTGCCATCCGCACACCCAGAATGGATTGCAGAGTAGGAACTCTGGTGGATAGCAATGAGTCAACACTTGCTTAGAGCTACAAAGGACAGGGTATTGTAGAGAGCCATGATCACCTACACCCTAAAGGGATATGGCACATGATGATGATGATGATGATGATGGACATGCTTTCATTTTATCTGTTATAAGTAGCATTATCGTCTGATAGAAATATTCCAATGAAATGAAATAATTAAAAAGAAAAAGTAAAGATTCAATTCAAATAGTATCTATCTATATATCTGAATTGAGGTATTATGTACACTATTTTCATTATTCAAACTATTGTCCTCATCTTTGTCGCCATATTTATTACAACGTTTCGGCCGTTGTACGCTCCGGTACTCTTCAGTTGGTTGGAATGTCGAACTGAACCCTTTACTTCGCTCAGTGGGGTAGACTGTTCTAGTTCCCCGTGCCATGTTTAATGGATGTCAGTTATCAGTTATCTCCTGTTAATTCCCCTCTCCAAGGTCTCCACCGCCTTAACCAGGTATTGAACTCACACTCTTTGAGTCCTGTCACTGGATTTAGCTAATGCCTTTATCCACTGTGCCGTGTGTTCCTGAGAACACATGGCACAGTAGATAAAGAAGAGTTTACCCCAGTGAGCGAAATAAAGGGTAAAGTTCGACATTCCAACCACATGAAGAAGGCCGGAGCGTACAACGGTTGAAACGTTGTAATAAATATGGCGACAAAGATGAGGACAATAGTCCGAATAATGTAAATAGTGTCAATTCAAATATTTCTATAAAAAAAAACAATAATAACGATTGCTCCGTTATTTAAGTGACTCTTGTACGAGAATAATCTGTGTGTCGATTGCTGAGGATGATAAGAGGAGGAAAAGGATCCATTCAAATACTGGTAGGGAGCCCTCTTTACCCTGACACGACATAAGTCATTCAGGTTGACAGGAGTGAATTATGAGAAAATTCCTATCTTTTTTTTTATGTCATTTTTTCTTTTTCTTTTTTTTACGACTGTCTTCATATTTTGCTAGTCTTTATCAAAACGTTTTCGGCTGATATATTTTTCGTCTCCATATTAAACAACAGGAATCCAAACGTCGAAGTAGATATCGGTCAAAAACTTTGTGCTAAAAAAATAAATAAATAAATGAAACGATGAAGGTTTAAGTCAGTGGTTCTCTGATTTTGGGCCATGCCCCACTTTGGTATTTCTAACATTCTGGTTCCCCCCGCCTGTAATTCTTACATATTCAGACATTTATTGAAATTCTCACGAAGGAAGCTTAAATGGCCATTAACTTGCTCTCTAAACAAGCCTCCAAAGACTATGGCCTCCACGAAAGAGAAAAAGTAAAAGAAACAAAAAGACAGTTATATATATATAGTTTCAAAACATATAATAGAGAACTGAAAGGCAGAAATATAAAATATTTGAATTAAAGCTTATTTTGTAATATACTTTGATCATTTTAATCATGAAATAATAATGCAACCAGAAAACAATTCACTGTTAATAACTCATTCTCGAATTGCCCCCTTATTCTGTTGGTATAGTAAACCGAAGAGTGCACATCCTACGCATGCCCCACCAAAATATTACCATGACCCACCGGTTGGGCGTGCGCCCCACTTTGGGAACCTTTGTTCTAAGTAAAAGAAAAACGTGTAGAATAAGACGAGGGAACGAGACTTCGTGAACATTGTGCTTCGATCCAGGAATTGCGTTTTTCTCTATAAATAGTAGAATGAGTAGTTATTTTGCTTTTTCAACACCAGTAAGGATATACACAAAACCTGAAAGCCCAATATTTATTGTACGGTACAAGCCGAGATCAAAGAGTCTTCAAGTCCACGGTGCAATTAATTGTCTACTCAATAATCCTTTTCATGGCTGTATAGCACGTGCTTTGTCAGGGCTACATATGGTTTGCAATTTAATTTTCCTTCTACTCGACTGCTTAATTGTGAACTCCATAATACTTTTCATGGTTGCAGCGTCGTCAGGGTTAGAATCGCCAAACAGTTCCCATAAGATCATCGAAGTTAAGGAACGTCGAGCCTGGTCAGTAACTACAGAGATGTCTGCATGGGAATACCAGGTGCTGTAAGTATGGATGTGCCGGTGATGTAATGGATAATGGCATGGAATTTTTAATCAGAGAGCTGAGTTTCAATTCCGGTTGAAGTCGTTACTTACACGCAAACACCCTTGTGAATGGTATTAATCGCCCCATCTCCCCCAGATATGGGTTAATTTGTCCGACCTGTATCATTAAACCATTATTATGTAAAGAAAATATCTTGCAATCTAAAACTATTTTCTGGCTGTAAATAACCTGCAATGGGTTGATAAGCCATATAAAGCGAATCAATCAATAAATCGATCAACAGAATTGACAGATGCATCATATTGATAAAGATAGCAAGATTTAAATGGGAGTATTAAATTTTAACTCAACAGCCATCGAGTACAATGGTGGGGTAGACTAGGTTCTAATAAAAGCATGAAACAAACATAATATTTTGGAAAATGATTCGCCATCAGGGAAATCGAACCTCGCTAGTTAACTAAGAATATTAAAGTAGTAAAATTGGGTACGTTTCGGTGTGGGATAATAGTTAGCGAGGAATATGATAGACTATTACTACGATAGGTGAGGTCGAGCCTTACTTTTTGTGACGTACTTAAGAACTAAAATTTGTAAATGACAATTCTTCTATGTACCGCATTCCTTCATGATATAAACGTTCATGACTCTCCACAACCCTCTGCCCCTTGTGGCCCTTAGCAGTTGTTCTCCTTTTGCTCCTTTCCGTCACGTCATCTGTTCACACAGATGATGTCCTCCCCTATTTCTCTTACACTCGGTATGTTAGAGTTAAGATTCCAACCCCCTCTTCCACATTATGTGTTCAACGAATGTCGGCAACCTCTTCCTAATTCAGAGTATAAGGATCCGTTCCGTTGGCATTAAAGTTTAACCAAATCACTGTAAAAGTGTCTGATTTAAGGTGCGGTTAAAAATCATTATACACTAAGGGTCATGATTCGAAAACATTTAGGAATAGGAAATTCATTCGTTACGTTTTTTTATTAATTTATTTTGCCTTTCATTCATTTCTTTCATATCTCCCCAATTCTTTGTTTGTTTTGCTTCCATTTTTATTCGTTTTTTTCTCTTCATTAAGCATTCCCCTTCTTAGTGTGCCAGACAAGAATTAGAAGAATAAAAATGTACACACTAAATCTGTAACGACATTCCGTTGAAAATATTAACAATCTCAAGGCAAAGGAATTCAACACAGCTGTATTTTATAAATGTTTATTTACAGGACTGGTAGAAATAGCTATAAACGACGCGTTTCACCGAGAACGTCTGTTGCTTTTGGCTTCTTCAGGTTAAAATAAAAGATAAAAAAGATGTGTAAGGTAAATGCGTTGGTATCTCTGAAGATAAGGAGTGTCTACAAATCAAATTAGCTTATTACATTCTATTAGTCTCAGAGATAGCATCGCTGTTTAAATACATCATATTTTGTCTTTTTTCTAACCTGAAGAAGCCGAAAGCAACAGGCGTTCTCGGTGAAACGCGTCGTTTATATATTTCCACTCGGTTTGATTATCTTCACTTTTGTTTCGCATACTATTATTCATCCTAAAGGCACACATACAGAACGAGGCGTAACATGGCTCAGAAAAGTAGATAAAAAATCCATTTTCAATAAACTATTAACTTTCCACTGAGAGTGAGATAGTGACTGAATATGTTTCTTTAAAAAAAACTTGTAATGTCGTTTTGGTATCAGTTTGTGACTGGAGTCTAGTTTGTAGTGTCACTGTCTCGTTTGTTGAAATGGGAGAGGTATATTTATGTGATATGTCGTTGTGGAGATGTCAATCGAGAAGCATGAGGTTCATTTGAAAGGATATAATGTGTGTTGTTTGCGATGCGACAGCATGCTTGGTTGGCACTGTGAAGCTTTCTTGGAATGGAAACGAGACACGTTGTGTCACTACAGAATCCTATGTTACGATAGTCATCAGTTTCGAGAGGCATTGTTTCGTTTGTCTTACTGGGATATTTTCTTGCCTTGGAGAGATATATGTACTTAGATTGTTGTGGAGATATTAATGTGGTCGCATGATTTTATTCGAAAAGGATATAGTGTTGGATGTTCTATGTGACATGTCTTCCTGAGAAAAAAGACTATTTCCTCCAAGGGGAAACAAGACACATCATGTAATTACAGTATCCTGTGATTGAAGAGAGAAAAATGAGTAACCCTGTAACTCGAGTGGCCCCCGAACATGTACAGGGTAAACCTTACTGTAAAAAAGAAATGAAAGTGAATACAGGAGTGAACAAATATATTTCATTCGGCTTGGGATATCAAAGAAGCAACACGAAAGAAATCGAGGTTAGTTCATATTAGATGTATACTAGGTATTTACTCTGTCCCCCACTAAGACGACACAAGGTCTTTTTTAAGGTGGGAAACCGAGCGTGTACACCCAGGCCAGGAATAAAAATTGCCCGCAGCCCCGGCAAACAACGGTTACGCTGGCGTCGGTGCTAGCAGCGATCCCTCTCCCTGGTGTAATGAGAGGGCGCGGCCTCGGGCAGCTGTTCCCCAGGGCTGGGCACCTTTCAGTATTATTTTTCTCATTTGCGACTCTGTCCTTTGACGGAGTCGTCCCTGAGTGTACTCTGCCTAAGGACAGGGACACAACTGAGAGATTATAAATAGATGTGTTACAAACCCTTCAGGAGAGGGGTTTACACACTAATTAGATATGTATTATTTAACGTTGAACTTTGTTGCAAATCTTGATGGCGTGCGGTCGATAGATATAGTTGGGATTCAGGATTGTTCACGAAATATAATACGAAATATTCCACAGATTTTTTTAAGATAAGGTCAAAGGGGATTTAAACAAAAATAATTCTGAAGCAGATTAAATGAAGGATAAAATCTTCTCACGCTCATCCCTTGTAGTCTCACTCAAGGACAAAGTTATCTCGCTAAAGAAGTATCACAAATGGATTTTTATTCTTTCTCTTGCATTTCCTGATGTCTTCGTATGGCAGTTTGGCGTTATAGGCAGTTTTGAAAGTATTCCCATTTTAAAAAGTCTGTTTCAAATTTAATTCCATGTGGGGTGATGGATAACTATCTAATCGCTCCAGGCCTGTGGGAGTATATCAAGACTTAATGATAAATATGGTGTGAGAAAACAGGAACTTATAATGAACTGTCCCTACCCACAAGCCTAACCGCCAGTCAAACTGACACAGACATGTAATGATGGGACTTAGGATGAAAGAGAGAGAAAGAGAGAGAGAGAGAGAGAGAGAGAGAGAGGGAGGGGGTGGAGGGAGGCGGCAATTATGTGTATCTCTGTCACCATAATTCGGTTCTAAGCACAAGTATGAAACTCAAATGAAATGTTTGGCTTTGTCAAAATAAGTAACATCTAAATAGAAAAAAAAAATCTATAAGATTTTTTATGAAGTACGGTGGAACCTCGGTTCACGAATTTAATTCGTTTCTGAAGGCAGTTCGTAACCCGAAATATTCGTAAGCCGAAACTATTTTTCCAATAGAAAGCAATGTAGAGAAAAAAAGTCACAGTACAATAAAACTGGAAAAGAAAAGCACGGCACAACATGGCGGTCGACTCAGAAATTATTTCGTTCGGGTTAACTTGGTTCGGCTCAGTTCGGCTCAGTTCGGCTCGGTTCGGCAATATTGTTCGAGTACCGAAATTTTGTTCGATAACCGAGATATTTTCAATTGTTATTCGAAAACCGATTTGTTCGACATGTGAGACGTTCGAGAACCGAGGTTGCACTGTATATATTTTATTTTACTAATATCCTTATCTTTGTTCTTCGATGGCTGTGTTTCACTTGATGTATTTTTGTTATTGCTTGAAATGCTGAATTTAATTATCATCTTAAATGAAACACTTGGTTTTGGTTTGGTTGTTTTTAAAGTATATCACACTCAGTGGGTTACTTAATGCCTACAAGATTTTTGTTGCTAGTAATATTTATCCAAAAATTTATTGCTGCTAATATTTCATTTTCCGAAATGTATTATTGCTGGTAATACTTTTCACAAAAATGTATTGCTGGTATTAAAACCTATTTTTCCGCTTTCATAGTGTTTTCACTCTAAATTGGGGATTAACTAATATATATATATATATATATATATATATGTATTTCATTTTTGCCTTGTAAAATGTCCACATTGGATGAAACGCGTCGGCTAATAATACAGTTTTCCTATTGTCTTTTAACTTTATACAAACACACACACACACACACACACACACACACACACACACACACACACACACACACACACACATATATATATATATATATATATATATATACATTTATACATACATACTTACCTGGCACATGTCAGAGGGTATCCCCCAGACGAGTCTGTGCCCGAAGGGCAGAGACTCGTCTCGGGAAAATGACTCCATTTTTGTCTATAGGGAACTTTTGCTCGAGCCTACGGGCTCAGATACCCCACTTTAAAACTCAGCCTTGTTCCACATCTTGCTGCGTGGGGCAGTGGGTAAATAATTATATATATATATATGTGTGTGTGTGTGTGTTAACTATTAACTGGGGCCATAACACTTGCTACCACCCCGGATCAGGGTGGACATGTGAACACCAGCAATTAAGAAGTGGATCCACGCTCATCAAAACCTCCTGATCAGAGGCCTTGCTGTTGGATGTAGTTTATCGTCTTACCCAGGACACCATTTGGTTTCGTTAAAATAAGTTACATTTAAATAGAAGAAAAATAAAAACTATAGGAGCTTGATAAAAGAATGATAGATTCCGTTATCGCTATGCTTGTTGTTTCAATAATTATGTTTAAGAATGTGGACCTTACGTGTTTCTTAATATTTTTGAAGTGTTGAGAGCAAATATCTATTAAATTATCAGTAATTCGTAATGGCATCTTTATCTGTTTTTTATAATTCAGTTTCGGTTACTCTATTATCCGGTCTTTTTAAATTCTGAGCTATTTGTTTTCCCGTCTACTCATCTGCAAAAGTAGATGGCTATTCGCAGTTGCAGATGATTACTTAGACACGTGTGTTTCTAAAACATTCACAGAGCAATCAGTGTTTCATACTGCAACAATGCTGAGTGGACTTTGGCTACAGTTTCTGAGCGAGAGTGTACACTCTGGCATGATCAGCAGCTGAACAAGATTAATATGCTCGATACTTGGGTCACGGTGGCTTGTGACATTGTACTAGAACAACCATCGACAACTTTTAGCTACAAAATTATACTCATTAAGTACGTCACCCCAAACTAATATTATCAGGAAGTCATTTCCTTGACAAATTGACCATAGTGAGATTCAAACATGACTCTCATAACCACACGACCAGTCACCCATCAGCCTCAACAATAAGAGTTGAACAACTGAATCCGGCTACTTTTTTTAACCTTTTTTTTTTTACATAAACAAACGATTGACCTATATTTAAACAAACGGCAGTAGTTGAAATTCGTGTTTAAATTTTACCGAATATGGTTTAACATGAACAGGCAATTGTGCGTATATATATATATATATATATATATATATATATATATATATATATATATATATATATATATATATATATATATATATATTGTTATGGGAACTTACCGATAATAGTGATGGACTCGTACACCACAAATACTGCGCCTCAAGAGGAAGCAGTAGTGTGAGATTCAGTCTTTTTTTGACGACTCACCTAGTCGGTCGAACTCTCTGCCTCTGGACAGGTAGGAACCCGTACGAGGCTCCGCCGAAGGGTAGAGCGTCGTTCGGGGAGGTTGACCAACCCGATCCCATTTATACGGGTTCTACGGGCAATTTTTGCCCGAGCCTACGGGCTCGGAAAGCCCACATTAAACCGGCCTTGTGACACATTTGACACACGTGGGCGTGTTAATGAACATCGTGAGATTCAGTGTCAGTCAGTCAGAGTCGCGTCAGACGATTACTGTAAGACATTGGAATCGTGATACTGGTCGAGACAACATAGTTCTCTCTAACCTAACCTGATTGTTATTACTAACACTTTGTACATATTTCTGTTTGTAATATATCTGTGTTATTCCATACCTGTGTTCGTGTTATTCTCCATTGGTTCTAACTTGGACCATCACCGTGGTTCAAGGAACCTGGACCATAACATATATATATATATATAAATATAAAAGTGAACATAGACGTCAACACGTAGAGGCGACAGTCTGTTTCATGCTAGATGCAATCATCGGGCCATATATATAAACAGATGTTTCTTAATGTCAAACCAAGACAAGATAATTAAGGACAAGGATCATATTTTTTTATTATTAAAATAGATACAAAAGTATCTCGTTTAAGAACAGGATTTTAG
>OZ038481.1:118267369-118279869 GCA_964036315.1 Acanthosepion esculentum
CAAAGCAATTCACATATAATAAAAAAAAGAAGCTGTGGACAGTCTTGATCGTCTGCAAACCGTGGAGAAGATAACGAGAAACTACTCCACCATTTTTCATAGGAAGTCAAAACAATTTACAGATAAGAAAAAAGAAGCTGTGGAGAGCCTTGATCGTCTGCGTTCTGAGGAGACATGGCATTAAAGAGAGAAAAAGTAGTTAATACGAGAAAATCTTGCTATATTTTCTGAATGTGACATTTTGTGCAAATTACTCTTCCAAAAGTGTAATGTCAAAAACAAATTATTTCTGTGGAGAATTATGCAGAGAAGTCGTAACTACTAAATGCGATATTAATTTGGTTAAAAAGATCGTTCTGTGTTGCAATATGGCACTGGGAGTGTTTAGGTTTAGCTATATTTTAAAAAGTGATCGTTTTGATTGTACTGTGAGAGTTAATAAGTAGAACACTCTCGCTTATCTATGTAGTTAAAATTATATAAAAATTTCGATGCTAGAATTTTATATATGACTAGCAGCCATACCCATCTGGTCAATCAGAAAAAGCGTTCAATTAGAATGAAACAAAAACAACATCATGTTTAGAGGTAACAGAGTCTATCTTCTTCAATTACTTTAAAGTACTTTCAATAAAAAAAAACATTTTGAATTAATGCTGTTACTAATATAACAGAAGTAGCCTGTATTTATTCAATCGAAGTTAGCCGAGGACATGAAGGGGTAAATCAGGCAACATGAAGACGAACTTCATACCACAATTATTTTAGTCTTATTGCAATTCAATTTGTCCGTGCGCTATCAAGGATTTAAAAGGGGATACATTTATAAAACAATTGTTAAGTTTGATGAAAATTGGTTGAAACATCAACAAAAAATAAGAAACCAGTAAAAATCGCCATTTTTACTCTATTTACGCGGGTTTTCACTATATGGGTGGACTCAATTATCAAGTTAAATGACTGTTAAACAATCAACTTATTATTAGCTACAATTGAGTGAAGTTTGTATGAGATTGTTTGAAAATTGAGGGAATTTTTAGTTTAAAATTTGTATTGAAATCGATTTTTCTTTTTTCGAAGTTTTTCGCTAAACGCAGTGGGGTAGAAATAAAAATGAGGTATCGTTGAGATCGTCATGATGTAAGTAACCTACATAACGAGTTTGAATGAAATTGGAGGAAAAAAGCTGAAGTTATCGATATTTGATCGGCTTTATCGACTATTGATTTTTTAAAAGTTATAGATTTTTTCATTAAGAAACTATCTCTTACATTGCACAATGTATGTGCCAAGTTTGGCCAAAATTGGTTAGATGGATCTCGAGTGAAAAGGTATCACACAGACAGACATACAGATAGACAGACAGACATCCTCTGTTTTATATATGCAGATAATTTTTCTTATTCCATTGATGTGATCTCATTTTCCGTCTTCAGCATTAATATTCTAGATAACGAGTTTATCTAACATATCATTTAGTAAAAAATATCCAGTACTTATCCACGGTGTTTGCTTAATTCTACTCCACTAATATTTCTGTTTTTATAAGGAGAAAGTACCTCAAAGCGTTTTTCTTCACACGAGAGCGCGTTCCATATTTATACTCAATTCGAATTAAAAAAAAGCACTAAATAAAACAGCAGGAAATCTTAGAAAATGTAAAAAATACGAGAAGAAAGGGCTAAGCATCAATTGTAGAAAAAACGGAAT
This sequence comes from Acanthosepion esculentum, assembly GCA_964036315.1. Classification (NCBI taxonomy): domain Eukaryota; kingdom Metazoa; phylum Mollusca; class Cephalopoda; order Sepiida; family Sepiidae; genus Acanthosepion; species Acanthosepion esculentum. The sequence goes on from OZ038481.1 coordinate 118,269,080, forward strand.
ATAGGGCTATCAGCAAGAGGAACCGTCTTAGATGCAAACAACAAATTGAAAATAGCTAGTTCAAGCAAGTACTAAAATCTAAATATCTTGGATGTATTTTAACAGAGAACGGAAAATGTGAAGGCGTATTGGAATAGCGAAAGATGCCTTCCAAAAGCTAAACAAAATGTGCCAAGTTTGGCAAAAATTATAGATTCTGTAAGACACTTATGATTCAATGGACAAGTTATGGGATTCCTCTAGTTACATAATTTTTTATTACTATTACTTATTCTCATTTCTGAACAACCATTTTTTTTTATTTTGGTTTAAGTATTTATTTAAAATTTTATTATTGTGTTTTGTTATAATTTTTTCTAAATTTTCATTACAATTATAATTTTAGCGTATTTTTGTTGAAAATCTTGCTATGAGGATTATTTCTTGCAAAATGTTTTTCAATCAGAGCAAGAAACTTTTGTCCTAACTTACTACTAATCATTTGGTTAAATGTGGAGTGTAACAAATGATTTTTCTATGTCTATTTCTTCTCTGGTTATTTTTATTATCATTTTTTAATTTCAATGTCGGGGCATTTATAGCCACTATTCATTAAGCTTTATTGTAAAATTACAACGTTTATAGAAGCAGTGAAATTTCATTACAAGCAAAGATGACAGTACTGAACTGCTATGTAATATCAGTCCACCTCTATGGCAGGAAATGCTGGACAATCTCCTCACAAATGAAGAAGAGACTCGAGGTAACAAACATATGGTTCTAAAGAAGAATGCTAAGAATACCATGAACTGAACATGTAAGTAACCAGGAAGTTTTAAGGAAAACGTAAACAAAATATACGCTTATATTTAACATCAGAAAGCGACAGTTGCAATTTCTGGGACTCATAATCAGGAAAGAGGGCTTGGAAATTTGACACACCAATGGCATATTGAAGGCAAGGAGAGAGGAAAGCAGCGAATAACTTAAATGTGTAAATGGATGGCAGAACACAGACTGGGTAGAGATAGTGGAAATACAAACCTTACTAACGAATACAAAGGATAAGGAGTCCTGAGGAGTCATTATCGCCCACTACCAGAAGGGACATGGCACATAAAGGCTGAAACCACAGATATGGAGAATTAAAGAGAAAAATAAATGTCTCAACCATGCTATGAACTATGTTGCTTTTTACTAAGAAAAAACTGTATTAACGTACGGGCGTTTAGCGGAATTGTTATCGGCACGAAAAATGAAATTGTTTCAAATTCTCTACGGGACTGATTCGTTTCAGTTCGGAAAATCGTAAATCCATCTTTCCACAGCTACAGTTTAAACAGTAGCGCAGTTTTGGCAAGAATAACAACTCTAAATTTAAAACCAACCTGGAGAAGGATGGGCTTCGTCAGGTTATCTCACGCATTTCTGCTACGGATATAATATATGTCGGACTCGTACGACCTTAATGTGCTAGAGAGTCGAGATCGTGCTAAAAACAAAACTAAGATGGGGCATTTACCTAATATTTCTAATAAATCGATTTTTTGTTTATATAGAGTTTATTATATTATATTAGAATTTATTATATTATAATTTATAAATATTTATAAATTGATTAAACTAGTGCAGTATCTTATGACTACAATCCATTTGGAGGACTTTGTTTTTAACTGTATAACGTATAGACAGATTTGTGCTAGACAATTTTTCTCTATAGAATCTATTTTACATATTTATAAGTCCACCTTTCATCCATGCTTTGAATATTGCTGTCACTATGGTACTCCTACTATACATTTACGGATTCTAATCCAAAGAATAATCTGCAATTTTATTTGTCCTGACCTGGCATCTCGGTTTCATTCTCTTTTCCATTGACGTCATGTATTTTCCTCTGTGTCTTTTCTATAAATACTTCATGTTAATTGTTCTGATGAACTTTCCCTCTATGGTACCTAGATTTATGAATTTAACCGTAGTACTAGGTTGGCGGCAAGGTCCCGCCATTTTACAGTTGAAAGAGCTAGATATCACCAAGTACTATGCTAACAGTTTTTTTTCTCTCGCATTTCTTCTTTGTGGATCTCTCTTTCGGCTTGTTGCATCCCAGTCAACTATGATCTTCAAAAATTAAAATGTCAATCGTTATCTTGTGGAGAAATGCAAGAGGATCTTAGTAAAATTTATCGGAAACTTCGGAATAAACACAAAAAATCAAAGTTATAAACAAATAATATATGTTTTTTAATTGACTTCGATTGTGCCGAGGCATTTGCAAATCCGGTTGACGAATATTCATTCGATTGGGAATTTATTAGTTCACGAGTCAAACGTTGGTAGTAGTCGTCATCTTGTTAGAAGCTCTCGTGAATGTGGTTACTTTAAAAACACTTTGCGGCGTCAAGCTGCTATGTTTTCTCGGCCCTCACAAAGGGTGGGTAAATTTCTTAAGCAGATGACCGCTTAGTTCTTCACATGACGCATCCGGGTCTGTCTCTTTACATATACTTTTGAAAGGCTCCAAACTACTTAGCGTGAAGCTTGGTTTCGGCTAACATCAACAGTTTCTTTGAGTTTTTATTGGCCAAAATTCATTTATTTATTTTCCGGCGTTCATTTATTTATTTATTTTTATAGCGGAAGTTATGCGTCGAGCCTCTTATTTTTGGTAGATTTCTAGTCACATCGACTCTGGAAAAGCGAACTTCCGCTTCGTAGCTGTTGTTCAGTTTTTATCCTTCTTCCTCTTTTTATATGAGAGTTGCTTTCTCATCAGTTATAGCGAGAGAAAGGTAGAAAGATGGTGAGATAGAGAGAGACATAGAGAAACAGATATGTTTTTTTTAAGGAAAGTGAATGCTTTAACTTGAATTATTTTTTAGTATTTTATTTTCATATTTTAATTTTACATTTGAACTCACCACAATCTTCTGCGTTCTTAATTCTTGTTCTTTTATTGTTTCCTCCTTAATACAATTTTTTCTCATACTCTCTAACACTCAGTAACCCTTTGCATCTTAGTGGATTGATTCCCTTGCTTGGGGTTAAAAATAGTAAAAGAATATGACATATGAATAGTTTTTAGAATCATAGAAATTTGTTAAGCGTAAATTCAAATCTAATTCACCCAGGGTAGATTGAACTTAAAATAGTAACAGCAGATTAACTTGCTAACTATTGCTCAACATATAGGCATTTACTAATTTTAGCTAAATCTAGCTCCAAGTCAAAAGTCAGAAGCACTTAGTGACTAACTGACGTCTCCAAATTAACAACAGATCGGGAGAATAGCTCGTTAGCCATTGCTACTCGGCGAGACGTCTCTCTTTGATATGCTCGAAATTGCAGCATATATTTCTTTCTATTTTTGCCAGTCTGAAATGGGGCTTCCGGTTTTTATTTTTGTTTGTATGAACGTAGGAAAGACTGCTACATGGTAATTACATTTAATCATAATTTATGGAATGTCGACATATTCAAAATTTAGAACCCTTTTTATTTTAAATCCGTCGAATGTAATAAAAAAACGTTTTATTCGTATTTACTATTCATGTTTTATAGCAATCCAGTGTCAAAAGAAGTGGCATGAAAAACATGTGGTAGGCGTATAATTCATGGAAGAGAAATATTTTAGTGAATACGTATTTGAAAATTTAATGTCGTATCCTTTGATATGTAATCATTCAACCAAACAGCATCTCACTGGAATGCGGATGTGGTACATATTTTATGAACTCTACTTATATGTAAAACGAAATGAATGTATAAAATTAAATTTACTGAAATGTCTACTGAAAAATTTAATACATCAGAACTTTTTATCAGTACGTAGATGCGTATTGTAATTCTCACAGTATTTAGTATTTTTGAAGTTATCGCTAAAATTTTGTCGAGATTTACAAACTCTGCGTTTCGTTGAATTTCGCAAACTAATCGATTGAATTTGAATAAGCTGATTTGTTTGGAAAAATACTTTGACAAACATCCTACTTCATGGTTCAATAATTTCTTTAATTTAATTTTATAGGATTTCTTGGTAAACAATATTTTTTTATGAATTTTTTTTTCCTTTTTGACAGCGAAAAATAAATTCTTAGTATTTCTTACTCTTGAGCATGTAGCAAACAACTGGCCATGCGTAGATAATCCTTTCTGGAGCCAAATTCCAACTTTTTCAAGCGTTTGCCCTTGGGATTTGTTTATAGTTCTCGCAAACACGGGGCAAACTGGAAACTGAATTCGTGTCCATTCGAAATGATATTCTGATGGTTTACGAATAAACTTTATTCCCGAGATTAATACCACGCATCCTATTCCAAACACGGCACATGATAGTCGTCTGTTGTCAAATTTGGTTTCGATCGGTCAGTGTATGTCCATTTTAGAGGGTGCGACGGACCGACTAACGGAAGTCACAGAATTTTATATATAGATAGATAGTATATGTATAAGTTTGAGTAAAGGTGCATGGATAGCGTGATATTTAGTGGAACCAGCGAGCCCACTTTCTCACTAATACTCTTTGAAAAGGCATGAATCCATTTTCCCCCTACAAGCTATGGATTAAATAGTAGGGTACAATGGATGTTCTAAGCTTGTATGGGAACCAGTCTTGGAGAAAGATTAATCCATTTAATCAATACAAAATCCGGAAAAATGGCAAACAGAAACATCTCTTTTCTTTCCCTAGAAGTCTATGACATTTGTTAGATAATAAAAGAAAATTAATATGTGGAGAGCTGTGATCGCTACGTAGAGACATGGCATTAAAATCGTTGGCCTGGCTTCGAGTGGATCCAATTGTTTATGGGTAAGGCTTATGAGATAATTTCAGCAGAAGGACTTGAGTATCTCGAAGCTTAAACATAAATACATTATGGATCTACATATATTTGCTTGTACAACTTGCAGATCACGACGAAGAGACTTTCTGGTGTTATAAAAAATTCCAAACCCGCCGTCACCTCGGCTTACTTCGGCTTACCCCCAACTCGCCCCCACCGACATCCGCTCTACAGAACAGCTCTACCTCGACTATGCCAATCCGACGTCAACCGGGTTCCACAGAACAGATCTACCAACGATAAGACAACCTACAACCGTGACATCCATCAACCAACCGTGCACTAACCGTAGCCTGTGACTTCGGCGACGCCGGCATAAGAAATGATTCAACACCCGACATTACGCGTACACCTAATGTTTATCTTTGTACCCCTTACAAAGAATAAAAGTTGTTTCACTCTAATCCTCATTATTCCTTTCTCTCGGTACTATACGTTTAATATAACATCCTTCTCCTAGACTGGTTATCAACCCCGGTTATAAAATTCAGTCTGCCATTCTATTTAGCCCATAGCTTTAGGAGATTGAGTAATACCTTTCCCTAGGGTATTAATAAGAAAGTGAATCTGACCGGAATTCGAACTCGGATCGCCAGGTTTCATTCCGCCATCCATTTCACTACTCGTGTAATTGTGAAAAATGAATAATAATTGGTAATGTTTTAGCCAATAATAAAATTTCAGGCGTTTATCTGTGTTTTACTTTTCTTTGCTAACGTTTCGAGTTTACATTGATTGTAATTTATAGTTAAGACTGAAAAGTGTTTTTTAGGAAACTAAAAAATATCTTCACAAATTTCTTTCAAGATAATTAAACAGAGAATTTTTTTTGTTTTGTTTATTAACCGGCTTAATAGTCTGTCATGTTAAGCGGACAAGGCAGTTTTTATTACAGCTATGATACGGGCAGTGTCTTTATAAAGCAAACATACGTATATATATATATATATATATATATATATATATACACACACACACACGAATAGAGTGAAAAAGACATAGAAAGAGGTTAAAAGGCTCATAGATTTGTTGTGTTTAAAATACACTAAATAATCTTCAGGGAAGCACGGTGGAGTAATGGATTGAGAAATAAGAGAGCTGAGTTCGATTTCCAGTCAGATCCATTACATTCACTTACGTGCTAATACCCTTGGGAAAGGTATGAATCCTCTTCTTCTCCACCCAGCTATGAGTAAATAGCAGGACAGACCAAGTTCAATGACCCTTGAGGGCAACTGATCTACCGCAGAAAGAAATGGCAACCTACTGCGGGAAAAAATCTTCCTCGTCAGTCATATATCGAAAGATCCAGGATCCCCTAAGCGTATATCACGCATGGTTCATAACTGATTGAAATAATCTTTTTTTGTGTCCCTTGAGAGACGATTAGGCCTTAAACTCACACTTGACCTCAAGTGGAACACGATCCATAGCTAAAATGTAGATAAAATGATCGGTTCCCTGTACCTCTCCAGTAAGTAACGGACTCCTCATGATATCCTCTACGGTAGTGGTTCTCAACCTTTTTTACATGGCGGCACACTATTGAGTTCTTTAAATTTTCGCGGCTCATCTATCACAAAAAATAAATATTTTCCACCCATACAGACTTTTTGCAATAAAATAATAAAAAACAAAGAATATTATATAAGAAGAATTTTTATTCACATAAATCAACATATCCTGTATTCAATATCGGGTATAAAATAATAATGGTGAATGTCAGTGGGACAGTTTTCCCTGGTGCTTCTTGACTACTGAATCTAAAATTGAAAAAAATAAAACTAAAAGAATTTTTATTATATTTAATTTGTTTTTTGTTTGTCTTACTAAAACTTTAATTTACAACGCCTAAATATTTAATAAAAATATGTACAAAAAATCTGTAAATATTGTGAACGAGATATATAGACGATATAAACTGGTGATAAAACAATACCTAAATTTTTAACGATTCCGATTCTTAATTGAAAAGATTAAAAATGGTTAGGAAAAGGTAAAAAAATGTTTTAGAGTTAGGAACATTACTTAAAACCTCACATTGTACAGTTCTGTGTTACAACTTTTTGTCTTCCAACCTGTGTATTTAGGAATCATTTTGGTATCAAAATCGGGTCTGAATTATTCAGCTCCGATGCCGATTCCCGATACTTTGAAAAACTCCTGATATTCCGATTAATCGTCCCATGACTAATATAAACCATAATAACGCTTACCATTTAGTATGCGCGAAACGTTTAGATTCCAGAAATTCGGCCATTTTGAATTGAGCGGTGTCATCATGATTAAGAAATTGAATGTCTTTATTAAACAAAATGAAATTAAATGATTTCTAGGTATTATCTCTTCGCGGCACACCAGTAATCATTCCGCGGCACACTAATGTGTCGCGGCACAGTGGTTAGGAACCCCTGCTCTCCGGTTACAAGAGCCAGATCAGGGCGAAAATGGAGTACTTTTGTCATATTTGGACGGGAGCTGCCCAGTCCTCACCTTCCAGTCTCGATAGAGTCATTTTGGGTGACGAATTATTTTCCACCCTGCAACCTCTCTCTCACAAGTGGGATGTGTCATGTCTCTCATTGCTCTATGGCTACTTCCATGGAATGTGTTCAGACGAACTACATTGCTTTGTTCTGCCAGGTGTAACCTTCCCGGCTAGGACCCGCCATTCCACTTACATTGTAGCAAACCACCGACATTCCCTCCGCATTCCATCGATGTAAAGTAAGTTCCACCCGAACAGCTTCTTCCCGCGAACCACTGCACTGTGAAACCGAATTCAAGAGGATGTTCTCCGATCACTACAATCTTAAATTGTTCAAATCTAGAACTAACCGTTATCTTCATCTTCTATCCGTATAAACTGACTTAACGTAACCTGAAATGACCCCGGGTCTTGTACCTTACCGTAAAAAAAAAAGAAAAAAAAGCTCCCTTAGACGAATATATTCCGGCCTCTAAATCAAGCAAGAGTTTCATTTTATGTGCCAAATTGTTTCAAGACTTGAGCGATCAACTTCATTTTATTTGTTGCTCTAAGTAATTCTTTCCCTTTCATCATCGTCTTCATTTTTTTCCCATTTATTCATTTCTTTTAAATACCGTAGACGGCAGAACATGGACAATCATAGCCCTCCATAACATACTATCTTTCGTCGCTCTTCGTAACTTTTGCCGTTTCACTACCCCTTCCACTTTCTGTGATGACATCTATATATACAAGCTAATTAGGTAGGTTACTCGTTGTTCTCTTCTTATCTACTGAGCATAAAATTTTCCAAACTTTCTTTCCTTAATATTTTTTCTTTAACTTCCTGGTCCTAAATATAAGTATCCTTTTTATTTCCATTTTCTTTAAAACTTCATAGTTACTCACATACTGGCTCTCCTCGTATATTCCTATCTATCTATCTATCTATCTATCTATCTATCTATCTATCTATCTATCTATCTATCTATCTATCTATGTCTCTCCTCGTATATTCATATCTATCTATCTATCTATCTATCTATCTATCTATCTATCTATCTATCTATCTATCTATGTCTCCTCGTATATTCATATCTATCTATCTATCTATCTATCTATCTATCTATCTATCTATCTATGTCTCCTCGTATATTCATATCTATCTATCTATCTATCTATCTATCTATCTATCTATCTATCTATGTCTCTCCTCGTATATTCATATCTATCTATCTATCTATCTATCTATGTCTCTCCTCGTATATTCATATCTATCTATCTATCTATCTATCTATCTATCTATCTATCTATGTCTCTCCTCGTATATTCATATCTATCTATCTATCTATCTATCTATCTATCTATCTATCTATCTATCTATGTCTCTCCTCGTATATTCATATCTATCTATCTATGTCTCTCCTCGTATATCCATAACTATCTATCTATCTATCTATCTATCTATCTATCTATCTATCTATCTATCTATCTATCTATCTATCTATCTATCTATGTCTCTCCTCGTATATTCATATCTATCTATCTATCTATCTATCTATCTATCTATCTATCTATGTCTCTCCTCGTATATTCATATCTATCTATCTATCTATCTATCTATCTATCTATGTCTTTCCTCGTATATTCATATCTATCTATCTATCTATCTATCTATCTATCTATCTATCTATCTATCTATCTATCTATGTCTCTCCTCGTATATTCATATCTATCTATCTATCTATCTATGTCTCTCCTCGTATATTCATATCTATCTATCTATCTATCTATCTATCTATCTATCTATCTATCTATCTATCTATCTATCTATCTATCTATGTCTCTCCTCGTATATTCATATCTATCTATCTATGTCTCTCCTCGTATATTCATATCTATCTATCTATCTATCTATCTATGTCTCTCCTCGTATATTCATATCTATCTATCTATGTCTGCCCTCGTATATTCATATCTATCTATCTATCTATCTATCTATCTATCTATCTATCTATCTATCTATCTATCTATCTATGTCTCTCCTCGTATATTCATATCTATCTATCTATCTATCTATCTATCTATCTATGTCTCTCCTCGTATATTCATATCTATCTATCTATCTATCTATCTATCTATCTATCTATCTATCTATCTATCTATCTATGTCTGTCCTCGTATATTCATATCTATCTATCTATCTATGTCTGTCCTCGTATATTCATATCTATCTATCTATCTATGTCTCTCCTCGTATATTCATATCTATCTATCTATCTATCTATAGTTTACGAAAAACTAGGTAATCCGTATGGGTAGACCCAAGGAAGATAAAATCCAGAGAGCTCAATGTAAATCAGAGCTAATAATTTAAATAAAAATAAAAAAACAGACCACTTTAAGGTTCCATGTAATAAATTATTTCACCACAGCCCTTTTAAACGACCGCGTTCATCAGACTTTACTTCCAAAGGTTGAAACGAAAAATGAAAAGAAATTTACACATTTTTGACGGGCAGTACTAAGCATATGTAAATTAACAAAGTGAGGAAGTGAGGGGGAGAGAGACATGATTGTGTTAGATGTAAAATTTCTATTCTCTCAAATTTAAACTGTTTGAGGAAATCCAGACATTGACACATTAAATCGGTTAACTTAACGGAAGTTATATATTGATATAGAGGGGGCAGAGGAGAAAAAAGACCTAAAGAGAAAAAGAGAGAAAGAAATCACGAAAGAAAGTGTCATTAACTTTCTTTGGAATGAAAGGCCCGAAATAGACGCTGTTGTTTTGCTTTGAGAGTTCATAAATATTATAATGATTGATATAAATTTGAATGTTTAAACAGTCTATAAGGAATTTAATTTGATGTTTGTTAGCGATTTAAGTTTTTTTTTTTTAAACTTTATTACAAAAATTTTGGGGATTTAATATGAAATAGTCGATTAGAAAAATGTTCATAGAATTTACATTAAAATACTAAAATTTTATTTTAAAATATAGGTTTACTTCTAGTTGTAATTGATTATGAAGGTGATATCTCTATCAGTTTGAATTTTATTCATGAATTTAATTTACGACTATTTTTAGATTGGTAATTTCTCTTACTTAAAATTTAGTTTTTAAGTTAATATGGAGTGATATTTGAAGGTAATATTATAGATCTTGCTCTATCATATATTGTAACCACATCCATGCAAGATTCACATAAACATACGTTCTTTTACATGTGCAGTCACTCATACAGGTACACATGTACCGATATACACGGGAAATTTCATGTATTAATACATACATATATCTTTTTAAATGTTTACGCATACTTACACACATATATATATAGGTGCGTACTTAGAACTCCCTAAAAAAACTTTTCAAAATATTATTAGGTGATGACTTTAGTTTTCAATTATCAAAAATTTAAATATTTTATCATCAATAATGATTATTAAAGGGTAATACATTTAAATTCAAAATTAAATTATCAATT
>OZ038481.1:118287369-118314869 GCA_964036315.1 Acanthosepion esculentum
CACTGTCGCCAACAATTTGGACTCAAAACCGGCACTGATGAATTATCTATCAAACAAAAACATCAATCTAAATCGGATGAAAGCAGTCGAAATGCATAAACATCATCCGATCACACACACACACACACACACACACACGCACACACACACACACACACACACACACACACACACACACACACATTTTGAGAATTATAGATATATATTTACATTTGGTATCTACTGCCAGTAATATGTATAACACATGTAGACTAGTTACTAAAAAATACACATTTCTCTACAAACATTTTAATTGTACCATTTGTTTCCATTTGTATTTCTTTAAAAACTTTTTTTATTCATTATGAAAATTTTATGATAGCATTGTAGTTATGGGTGGTCCGCCTATTGTCTTCTGACAACCAATATTTTTAGACGCAGTCCCCCACTGGATTTTGTTGATTATAATTAACAGCAATCATCAAATTTGTGTTTTAGTGTCTTATAAGCCATTAACTAACATTTGTGTTACTAGACAATGATATATCTTAACAATTATGTTGACTACTTTCGCTAGAGATTGTCATTAAAATTATAATGAAATTTAGAACATCCTTTCGTGTAAAGATGGGTTATTTTTATGAAATGTACAAGAGAATGGATGCTGTGTAAAGTAGAAGACAGGTTCAACCAAAACAAATTATCACATGACCTTTTAGACCGTTGACCTACAAACTGATTCTTTTATGGTATGTTTTCTCGGAGCAGTAGTACTCCATCAGCAGCCCTCGGTTTCCTCTTTAAGTAACATGCACCTGTTTGTATGAGTTTACATGGTAAGAGAAACTATGAGATCTGACCTACAGGGAGGGTTTGCTTCATGACTTCTAAGCATACTTTGTTCGAAACAAAGATAGATTTCCTCACGTGTTATAATATCATATCAATTCATTTAGATGGCAGTGAATGCTGAACAATTTCCTCACAGATAAAGAGACTGAGATGTAGTTCTTTAGAAGAATACGAAGGAGACCTTTGTAAAAAAAAAAAAAAAAAATGAATATTTGACGTTTTTGTTTTGCGAAATGGCTATTTTCTGTTTTTTCTCTCCCGTTATTTAACTGACAAATCGAGGAAAAGTTAAAACAAAGTAACGTTTTATTTTTCATTTTTTTCTTTTTAAGTGACAAGGAACATTGAACTCGGTGTCTTTGAAATAGGGAAAGAAAACAGAACGAAAACAAGAACACATTGAATAATGTGCATGATTATTTTGTTTAGTGCGCGTAAAGGATGTTTAAATGCAGTGACATGCACATAATGCAACCACACTTGCACCTACACACACACACACACACACACACACACACAAACACACACACACACACACACACACACACACACATATATATATATATATATAAAAGTGAACATAGAGTCAACACTTAGAGGCGACAGTCTGTTTCATGCTAGACGCAATCGTCATGCGTCTAGCATGAAACTCACTGTCGCCTCTAAGTGTTGACTTCTATGTTCAATTTTATATTTACACACGCTCTATCTCTGATATTGAGCACTTTATCCCATCAATATAGCACACCTTAAGACTATATTTCTTTATATATATATATATATATATATATATATATATATATATATATTCAAACATTGCGAATTTACGACCCGCGTCTGCTATTCCGCGACCGTTATCATCGCATAGCAAATTTCTGTGTAAACGTAACAGGATGTCATCTTTCATGGTAAACATCTCTTTTGTAATGTACATATAACCACTCTGATGATGGCTCATGTGAGCCGAATGCTTAAATCAAGGAATAGCATAATAAAAAATATAAACATTTTGGACATTTTTCGTCTTTATTTTCTCCCGAAACTAAACCCACTATACGAAGTTTACAATAGCTCATGATTAAACATAATAGGCATTCTTTGTCTGTTATATTTAATATATGTTTGAATAATAATGTGCTACCCCAATACACTATAACTATCTATCTATCTATCTATCTATCTATCTATATATATATATATATATATATATATATATATATATATATATATATATATATATATATATATACGATTAATACAAATATAAAATTTATCACTTAGCTGATTGAAGTTATTCTTAGCATTCGACTCTAGAGATTCGTAGACGAACCCTCCAGCAATCGCTCTGTCCACTAATAGAAAACACATCACTTGATGACATCCAACAAGAGTTACAGCTCAAATGGTTATCACTACTTCAAACAAAAGGTTAGGAAGGAAACCCCCCCATCAATACTGGAAAGGGCGATAGCAGCTACTGACCTCGAGAAACCTGTTTTCCTGAAAAATTTCTTTAACAGAATGATTTCATAAATGTCAACCGACAGTAGTAGGAACTGCTCGGTCAATGAATACCAAATGTTTCCTTATAAGGAAACGGTTAATATTGCCATCATTATTACCATATATTAAAGCTCCAAGAGTTGGAATTTTCTTTCAAACATTCTTTCTTTTAAAACCTTTTTTGCATTATTCTTTCTTGTTATAATCCGTGAAAAATAGGTCGATGCATGGTATATATAAACCTATATCATAAAAGTTTGTAGTTTAGAAAGAGCTAGAAGATTAGCCGAAAGCGTTCCGTCAAAATCGGTTCGTGTAGTTTATATTTATTGACTTACGTTCGTAAAGAATTAATAAAGATTACTTCCCAAAGTACAAGTAAATAAATCCGTTTTTGCCGTTGGTAATTAAAACAAGGTTGAATCAAGGCCATAACGAGCGTTTTTGGCTAATTGCCTAAATAGTTTCATTATCCACATTGTTGTGGTATAATCCTCGACGTTAGTAACTGGGAACCAAAATTGTAATAATACATGATAGGTTTCTCCTTCCTCATCTCTCTTTACCCCCTCTCTTTCACACATAAACACACACACGCACACATACGCAAGTATAAACCTACGTATATATTTGATTGTTTGGAAAATAATTGTAAAAGTAATTTCTGGGACGAAGCCTCGTTACTGACATATATTGTTTTTTATCAATGCATTTAGGCCACTGTAATCTCCGGACTTCCTCAAATTTCGCTATTTTTCGGAAACGTCGAACCTAATCTACGGGATGTGAGGCCCACATTCCGACACCTGTCATATCCGGTGGTTTTCCTCGTCAATACTTGGAACATTTTCTGACTCCAGTGAAAAATAACGTCTTTTTTTTTTTTTTTTTTTTACTCCTGAGGCAAAAGCTTTCATTAATTTTTACATAGATACAAATTTTAAAAATAACACGTATTGATGTCTCCCTGGCAGTATTCATTTAGACCCCTTTCTGAATATGATTATTTTTACATTTATATGAAAATGTTATATCAATATACATTTCAATTCTCGACATATAAAAAGGCAACATCTATCTATCTATCTATCTATCTATCTATCTATCTATCTATCTATCTATCATGGCTATAAACATTATTTTTAGTGTGAACACATGTCTGTTTTTTTTTTAAGCTTTTCACCCCAAGCAAGGCGTGAGTGCCACTAGCACGTAAAGGGTTACAGAGAGTGGGAGAAAGAGTAAAGAGGACTGAAAGAGGAAAGGATGAAGAGAAGGACGGTGAATAGAGTAAGGTATCTCGAGATGTCGATTGACATTGCGTTTGAATAGTTGGAGATTATAGCCCTCAAGGAAGCAAGTAAGAGGAATGGACTTCCACAGACGGGAAGCTATTGCAGTAGAAGAGACGGCTACATTTAACATTTTCGACAGTGACACGTTTAAATTCATGCAATTTGGAAACTAGTGGAAATAGCTCGTCGGAACAGTTACCATGAAAGTATTTGTAGAAAAGACAGAGGGAGGCGACGGCACGTCTGTGACAGAGCGACTGTAAACGAGATGCCAGATCAGGGCCAAAATTATTGCATATCTGTCTCTGGATTTTGTCGAAGACCCTAAGACGAACAGTGGGGGCAGCAGAATTGCTATCACTGTTTATTTTTTTAATTTTCTTGAACAATGAAATGAAAAAAAAAAAAACAGCCGAGAGTGAGATGTTCTACTAAATAAAAAATGGTTCTTTATTAAAACTTTCATCTGTCAAATTTGTCTCCGTGACCAAACTGGTAGCAGGACGCTTTGTTAGCAAAAGCTTCCCGCTATTGGTTTGGCGACTCTTGTTGAAGATACAAGGTTTCTTTATTAGGATTTCCCAAGTTAGGTCAGTTATTAATTTCAGTTTAAAATATTTTAAAAAAAAATAAGTATTGTTTTTAAAAAGATAAAAAGACAAATATAGCACAAACATGTGTACCCACTAAAAATAACGTTTATATTAAAAAAGAAAATGTCTGATAAAAAAACACCTAAAAAATCACGCATCTGTCTATGTGCCTATCTAATTTTCCATAGAATTCTGTTCATAACTATCAGGACCTGCTCGCCTATATCTGTTTAGCTCCGTTTGTCTCTGTTCACATCTATCTACCTATCTGTGTGTGTGTCTGTATAAAACATTTGTTTTATAACCTTTCAAGCAGTAGAAATTTCTCATTGCTAGTTCAAGAAAGACATTTGTGCCACTACCACACAAAAAAGAAAATGTTTAACATCGAGAATGGTTAACATCGAAAAACATAAGGAAAATTAATTCATTTTAATAACATGTGGAAATATCCACTCTTTGCCTGAAGAAGGTCGCGAGACCCGAAACACGTGTTGCAAAATTGTAGAAAATAAAGCATAATATATATTTTTTTAAAAATCCACATTACAACCAAAAACGTTTGGCGGTTTCTCTCTTCTTTTTAATATATACACTTTTCTTTCGTTGGAACAACTTTTCATCCACGGACAGACGGTTTCGCTGTATCACAGCTCTTCTGTGTCGCTAGACGTCAGTCAAAGATTCTCCCCCTAGGCTATCGTCGCACGACAGGAAGAGGAAGGGGAATTTTGACGTTTTCTATGTGAAATACATCAGTGACCAGGAGAGCTCAATTCAGTTCGGTTGAAGAGCAATGCATTAATAGCGGTAGTTTTTAAATTGACACTTTTCTCAAGAGAGCTCAACAGGATTTCCCTGGAGTCAATATACTGGCATCCACAGACAGAATATTTCGCTACATACATATATATATATATATATATATATATATATATATATATATATATATATATATATATATATATATACCTGACGATTGCATCTAGCATGAAACAGACTGTCGCCTCTAAGTGTTGACTTCTATGTTAACTTTTATATTTACACACGCTCTATCTCAGATATTGAGCACTTTATCCCATAAATATACCACATCTTAAGACTATATTTCTTTATATATATATATATATATATATATAGACATTCAAAATTACCTGATTCAGAATAGCTATTTCGCTCCGCACGACTTACTTGTGGGCCTTGTCAAATCAGCTGTTAGGAAATGAAATAAGAGCTTAAAATTTAAACATTTAAGAAGACGAGGAAGATAGAAAAGGAGAAAGAAAACGAAAAAAGGAGAGAGAAGGAAGTGGCAGCAGCAGATGAGTGTCTAGACATACATTTACATAAATTTTCAATATTATAGTGGGAATCTAGACATTAAAGGAATAAAGGAAGAGGAAGAGTCATTAAAGGAGTAAAGGAAGAGGAAGTGAGAAAAAGAAAAAGAAAAAAGCCAGAGAAAAAGGAGAATAAACAGGAAATATATTTAAGAGGTAGTAGAAGTTGGAGTGTCTGGTTCAATTAGACAGTTAAAATAACATTGACTTCTATTTTAAAAATATGAACCACTGAACTTAGTTTTGAAACAGAATCACAAAATTAAAGTAAAAAAAAAATTATGCTAGTAAAAAAATCAATAGATACTTTATATAAGGGAAATTACTTGAAAATATTTAAAATAGACATTTATTTTATAAAAATTTTTTTAATTAAAGAGGTAACATCTAAAATAAAAATAAAATGATCTACAGAGTACAAATAATGATAATAATAATACATACAATATAATAAACTAAATAATTATTAAATAAAATCATTATGAAATAAAATTATTGAATAAAATAAAAGAAACATAAATAAAATATTAAATAAATTATAAAATAAAAATAATACGTCTTAAATATAAATTAATAAATAAATATTAACAAAAATTAAATTAATATTCAACTTAAATATTAAATATAAATTGATAATTAATTAATAAATGTAAAACGTAAATTTAATTAAATAAAAAAAATTATAAAAGATAAAATGCAATAATTATTAAAATAAGGTAATACATATAATAAACAAAATAAGAACAAAAATGAAAATTAAGTGAAGTAAAAATAATAATTATTATTATAATTTTAATAATAATAATAACAACAAAAGAATTAAAAGAGCAAGAAAATAGGCGAATAAGAAAAGTAAGGAATGTAGAAAAGAAAAGCCATAATAATGATTAAAAAATCATTGAAGATCAAAATATAGAAAATAAGATATAAGAAGATAAAAAATAGCCTAAGTTGATGGAAGGTTATTAGATGGGAATGAAATAGAGTAGAAATAACGATGTATGTGTCAGATGATAACAGATTAAGCAAAATCAATATGATTCTAGATCAGTTTAAATCTACTCCTGTTGATTCACTTGGATTAGAAAACATTGGATTATTACTCATATATATATATATATATATATATAAATATTCGTTTGTATGGATATGAGTTTCTGACCCAGGGTTTCACTCATTTGCGATCATCAGACAAAGTTGTATATACGAGACGTTACTTTGGGCTTATTTAAGCAGCAAGGGCGGACTATCACTGTAGTTTCGTCTGTCTGTTGTTTGATTTATTGAAATTGCCATCTTCGATAATGGCTTATGTAAGCCAAAAGCTTAGATTGGTTTTAAACATGTATCAATATGGTGTTTTCCTTTCGTCTTTCAACGATAATGGGATTAAGCTTATCAGACAATACGAAAGGAACTTACTTAAAATAAATAGACAAAACCTGTCTATATTATTTAATGAAATATGCATTAATATATATATATATATATATATATATATATATATATATATATATAATCACTTCTAATATAACACTCTCTTGCGTGGTTGAACCTGATATTTTGCTTCTGGATTATTTGGTTTTGTTATGGAGAGTCTGTGCAAGTTGCATAAGGCTTAATTTTATCGCGGGCATTTCTAACATGCACAAATTTAATGTGTTAGAAATAGAAATGTCTATTAACCCAGTCAACAAATATCTATCTATCTATCTATCTATCTATCTATCTATCTATCTATCTATCTATCTATCTATCTATTTCAGTCTGTTCATTATCTATCTATCTATCTATTTCAGTCTGTTCATTATCTATCTATCTATCTATCTATCTATCTATCTATCTATCTATCTATCTATCTATCTTAGCCTGTTCATATCTATCTAGTGTGTGCAACACTTTTATACCTCACAAGATGAAAAAATGCACTACATAGAAATCAGCTAATTAATTATGTAGTGGACTCCTCTGGTGATGTAGGTAGAAATAAAAAAGGCATGTGTTATTTTATTTTAAACTTTAGTTTGATGATAAAAAATTGAAGATACTGAATGTCTTTTTGTTTTATTGCCATAACATGTCTCTACTAGATGTTCTTCAATCTGAATTTCTGGAATGAGGAGTTATCATTATTTACGTTATTTCCACTCGAACTGTTGTTTTTTCTTTGTTGCTGTTATCATAACGTTTCGACCGTTGCTTTTTCTGGTTTTCTTCAGATACTTGTCGAGCCTGCTAACCTTTAACGGATTTCTAACTGGACGCTTTGATTAAGCTACAGGGGTAGATTGTTTTCATTCCGTTGTAAATGCTTAGTAATATCACGTCTTGTTTTGTTTTGTTTTCTTATTTATTTAGTACGATTCAGTTAATGCTTGTCCTGTTTCCACTGAATCTATGTCTGCCCTACCCGACCCAGGGATTGAACTCACGTTTACTATGTCACCAAATTCACGAAGTAGTGTTTTACTCTTCCAGGCTATTGTTTAATCCGTGGGTCGGCTTGTGAAAACTTAGACCCAGTGCAAACATGCAAAGTGAGCATTACTAGATAATGGTGAAGGCGAGATATCCATAGACAGGGTCAGAGGAATGAAAACAATGTGCCCCCTACCAGGAGATTAAAAAAAATGTTATGTTCAAAATTTCCCGGAAAGTTACGCGGATCGATAAGCACCTGAGGAAGGACGGAGGGCGAAACGGCCGAAACGCTGTGATAATAACAATTTGAGAAAAATAGTCTGAGGTTAAATAATGTAAATAACAAGAACAATTCAATTGCGGTTGTTTGTGTATATAATTAAACTTGAGATGTTTTAATTATACGTTTATATTAAAATTTAGCATCATTTATCATAATTGTTTTTCATTTATAATGTGGGTTAGCGACAATAGAGCCATTGTTATCTTTTGAGTTTAATATTCATGAAGTATTGAATAGGAGCATAAAATATTCCAGGTTCATGTTATACTGTTGGCGAAAATTGAGTGGAGAAATTTGGAACAGCGGATAAGTTTTGGTAAATGTTCTAGCGAAAGGTTAGCCTTATTTAAAATGGCTTATTATATACATGCTATGATGAAATCGTGTGTATTTGACTGAACAGACGGTTCAAGGGTTCAAGTGACGACGAGCTCTGGTTGATGACGCAGATGTAGGCAGCTAAAACACACAGATGGAAATAACGATGGTGTGCGACGGATAACGGCAGAAGAAAATATGAATAGGGAAACAGTGTGGCAAATTCTAAGAGAGGACGGTGTCTCAATTCTCAACCGAAGAGCCGAAACAACATTTGCTCGTTTCAATTGATGTTTTGAATAATGGAGAGATATTTGAGAATCACTACCAGTGATGGAACATGTTGCGGATTTATTTTGTTTGGATAATTTTGTCTTACGGCATATCAACCTCAATGGGTTATTTAATGACGACAACATTTTTTATTGCTGGCAATATTTTATCTATCTATCTATCTATCTATCTATCTATCTATCTATCTATCTATCTATCTATCTATCTATCTCAGTATATATTGTTTTCTTTTGTTTTGTTTTACGGCATATCAACCTCAATGGATGACGACAAGTTTTTATTGCTCGTAATATTTTTTAAATGTATTACTGGTAATATTTTTTTCAAAACTGCATTTCTGGTATTACTTTTTCCCGAAATGTATTTCTGGTAATAATGTATCGGTGGTAATAATTTTTTCTTCAAAAAATTCATTGTTGGTTAATATTTTTTACAAAAAATGTATTTCTAGTACTAAACTTCTAATTCCTTCTAATTTTTAAACTTTCATAATGTTTTGACCCCAGTTTGGGGGTTAACTATTTGCCCATAGCTGGGACACTAGCAAGTGCTACCACCCTGGATCAGTGTGGACCTGGACACCAGCAATTAAGCAGGTGGTTCCCACGCTCCTCAAAACCTCCTGATCAGAGGCCTTGCTGCTGGACGTAGTTTATCGTCTTATCCAGGACGCGGATGTTGCAGAACGGAAAGAATTATTGTTTTACGACTCCTGCAATTTTTTGTCCCGTAAACAAAATTTTTCAGACACCTGAAAGTCCGGGTTAGGAATTTAAACAAGAAACAATTAATAAATGTATTGATACAACCTATTAGAAAAGGTTAAAGGGAAATGAAGTTATTGATCGTTCAACACCATCTTCAGTTGATGCCTCTGAAGTACTTACAAGCCGCGTATTCTACGGGCTAGAAAAGAAAAAATGCCGAGCCTTCCAGAAACAACACTGCCTGTAATCAGGGATAATTTAATCCTCGAAATGACCGTAGTGTGTCGCTTTGGTAATAAGTCGGGTAAACACGCTCAAACTTTCGCTTTCTTCAGACGTACACCAGATATTGTGCACTGCCGAACAGTAGAGCAAGTTTTGTGTGTTCATGTTTATATTATTGCCGGAAATGAGTGAAAGTAATTTGGAGCATCAGATTACCAGCAGTTTTGTGTGCATATATATAAACAAACACCAATCGTAGTTCCCTATTTACATTATTCGAACTACTGTCACCATTTTTGTCGCCATATTTATCACAACGTTTCGGGCGTTGTACGCTCCGTCCTTCTTCAGGTGGTTGGAATGTCGAACTGAACCCTTCATTTCGCTCACTGGGGTAGACTGTTCTAGTTTCACGTGCCATATATAAAGGGTTCAGCTCGAAATTCTCAACACTTGAAGAAGGCCGGAGCGTACAACGGCCGAAACGTTGTGACAAATATGGCGACAAAGATGAGGTCAATAGTCCAAATAATGTAAACAGTGTATGAAATGGACAAAGTCCGACAATTATTTTAAGACATTTTTTATGTTTATACATTCTTTTTTATAGATACAAATATTTAAGTAAATGCTCTGTTTATAATAAACAGTATTAACAACATTTACCGGCCTGAATGTCCGAGAAATTTTCATAGAAAATATGCGTCCTCCGACAGGAATTGAACCTGTATCCCATACGGAACCGTCATATAGCCTGACGTGCTTTTACTGATTTTATTATAAACAGAGCATTTACATAAATATTTGTATCTATAAAAAAAAATGTATAAACATAAAAATGTCTTAAAATAATTGTCGGACTTTGTCCATTTCATTATGTGTGACGTCATTTATTTACATTTGGATACGCACCGAGCAGATATGAATGTACGTGAAAAAATCATGGAAAATTGTAGTTTAAAAACGGTAAAATCGACCTTGCTAACTGAAATTCTCATCTGTGGCGAAATCGTTAAAAGCACGTCAGGCTATATGAAGTTTCCGTATGGGATATAGGTTCGATTCCTGTCGGAGGACGCATATTTTCTATGACAATTTCTCGGACGTTCAGGCCGGTAAATATCGTTAATACTGTTTATTATAAACAGAGCATTTACTTAAATATTTGTATCTATAAAAAAGAATGTATAAACATTAAAATGTCTTAAAATAAATAGTGTATATAATACCTCATCTCAGAAATATAGACAGTAAAATTATAGTTGTCTTCAATTTTATAACGTTGAGGCACAGCAAAGGAGCAATTGTTATCTTTTGAGTTTAATATTCAGGAAGTATTACGAGTAAGAAACTTTTACGACACCTGGGATTATTTCTATGCTAAAAATATTTTGCAGACTCATAGACAAAACGTCCGAGTAAAAAAGTCACGTGACATGTAATTTAAACACGCAGCAATTATTAAATGTAGTAAGAAGACATGTTTACAGAAATGTAAAGAAAGGCATGAACTTCTTCGTTGAATTTATAGATAGGTCAAAACACTATCTACAGTTGATGTCTCTGAATATTGATATACATTCCGCGTTTTGTGTGACAAAAAAAAAAGCAGCACTTGATGTTGCTTCGAAGTGAAAGGGAATAGAGAGAGCGCCTATCAAAATTCGCGCCACTTTGAATTCTAGTCAAGGCGTTTAATCCAACAGAAAAAAATCTTCGATATTTTAAGATTATTTAAGTTTTATTTTGCAAAACTAACTAAATTACTGACATTATTTTCAACGTCACGAATAATCTCCTTTGAAGACATATTTTAAAACTTCAAAAATTTATGTGTTCGTTAAGTTCTCTATGTGTATATCTATATCTTTTCAGAGGGTTTGCGTATATTTATAGATGTTACTATTGTGTATGTAGACGTGTGGTGCGTGTGTGCATGATTTCCGCGTGTGTACGCGCAAACATGATATGCATTTGTTTGCTAAGACATGATTTCTGGATGCGTGTGTGCATAGCTGTGTTTTGCGCGTGTATGCATGTTGAATGTGTATATATGTGTGTGTGTCTGTGTGTGTGTGTATAAAATTCCTGTGTTTGAGCGCAAGATGAAACAATTTATTCTCTTCTTTCCTTTAAGCGAATGGTGTAGTTAGGTTTGCCTAGCGTCCGGTTCACACTCCTTCCCGTTTTTTTAAACAGGAACAGAGCCTTAATTATCCTTTATTTCATGTTCAGGATTCGTCTTCCGGTTCCTTCTAAAGTATTTTCATTCTCTTTCACACCCAGTGCCCCCCCTTGCGTCTTAGTGGCATTATCGCCTTGCTTGGTGTGAATTGATTTTTTAAAAAAAGAAGGAATCGTAACAAATCACGTTCGAACAGCATGCAAAGTATATTTATTAAAGATTAATTGGTCAAAATACAATATTGACTTCTAAGAGGCGTTTTCATTACATAAAATGGAAAACAATAATAATCAAAATAGTTCTGTATGAATTGAAATTCGTTGTTTATTTTTCGTCACAGCGATTCTCGGAGATAGAATACAGTGCTGTTCGATAAAAGTGACTCACCTGATTTATTTTACTTAAAAATTTTTCGACTATTGTTTTTGGGGTCAAACTAATTGTTAATCTTACTAATATAAAGACCCCCCTCCCGACCACCTAGTGAAAACGTTTACTCACCCTAAGGTATTCTATTGATAATTATAATTTTGGATATAAATGAGATTTAGGGAAAAACTCTGTGCAAAGTAAGTGGCTCACTTATTTCCTGCAACTAGTAATCAATAGAAAAATAACCGAACAGCTTTAAATAAAGAATAATAGAGGTATAATTTATTTATAATAGGTAATATAGTTCAAAATATTTAATAATCTATGGGTCCTCCTTTATTTTGAATAACCTTTTCAATCCTTTTTGTCATTGACATGATTAGATTCTGGCAAATCTCATCTCCAAGCATTGAATTCCATTTGAATATGAAATTCACAATCAAATCCTCTTTGTTGCTCAACTGATTTCTCGAGAGCCTGTACTTTATAATGATCCATAAGTTTTCTATGGGGTTGAGGTCAGGAGATTGGGGCGGCCATGTCATAACGTTCACCTGCTTCTCATCAAAGTGTTCCTTCATCAATTTTGATTTGTGACAGGGAGCATTATCCTGCATAAAAATGAGCTTGGTGGGGTCGATCTGCACCCTTTCAGCAGAAGGGAGCAGACAGTTTCTAAAATTCTCTTGTACTGCTCGCTCCTGAGGGTCTTTTCAATTGGTTATAAGAAACCAGTTCCATGAAAAGAAAAGCATCCCCAGAACATTATACTGAACGGACGCTTGACAATACTTACTGCTAAATTCAAAGTGCTTTCAAAGCTTCTTCTTCGGATTTTAGATCGCTTATCCTTTGAATTTAGCTCAACTTTCGTTTCATCGGAGAAGAGAACATTTGGTAAAAAAAAATCAGGTGAGTCACTTTTATCGAACAACACTGTACATTAATTTTCACACGAATTTCAAATTTCATATGAGAATGTGTTCTAAGAATTTTAATATTGTAGATTAATTCATCCAAAACAAGCGACAGCGACACCTCTTTTTTTCTAGACATAATATGGTCGTCTATAATTATCAGCAAAGTCATTATCATTCCAAGATTTTGTTTGGACGATTGAGAGCATTCTTTTTTGTTGTTTGTGATCTCAAACAAGAAACAGGAGGAGGAAGAATTAAAAAAAAAAGACAGCAAGTATACAGTTACAGTAAACATAACATATCGAAGAAGAGTAGCTAACCAACTCCCAGGCCCACAAAAATGAGGACATTATTACAAAGTTACTTCACAAGTATTTCACTACATTTAGAACATTCTATTTAAAAGTAAAAAAAAAAAAAAATGGATACAACAGAGTCGTTTCCATATAGCCAGATTTGAGGGACATAGGTAATTTTTATCCGAAATACGGAAATACCGCAGGTAGAAAAATTTGTTATAGAATATCATATCTGAAGATAGAAGTCTTGCAAATAACCTCCCTCGGATGAATTCGAATAACAGGCAGTGACCAACGCTGGAGAATGAAGAAAGTGATGGATGCGGCAAATCTATTGGACGCTTTGGAATATAAATCCAAATAACAGACATTAAGCATTCTTGTAGAATGTGCAAATCGCTGGTAGTCTCCATTCTCCTATATGGATGTGAAATGTGGACACCGTTGGCAGATACAGAGAGAAGCATACAAGAATTTGAGAACAAATGTATATAAGAAAACTCCTTGGAATTTTGTAGTGGAACAAAAAATACAATGAGTTGGTGCGGAAAAGGGTTGAAAGATTTGGGGGACACCAGGAAGCTTTTCTGGCCACTATAAAACGGAGAGAAATGGCGTGTGGTTTGGACATATTACAAGGCACAACAGTCTGTGTAGAGACATCCTGCAAGGTACCGTTGAAGGTGGACGCCAACGCAAAATCCTGGTTGGACAATGTCAAATAATGGACAGGTATGACTGTACCAGAATCGCCGTTGGCTGCCGTTGATAGAGCGTTGTGGAAAAGAGTTAGTGTGGCTTGTACATTCGGATCCGCCCTACGATTACAAAAGTCAAGAAGAAGAAGAAGAAGAAGAATTCAAAGAAGAAGAAGAATTCAAAGAAGAAGAAGAATTCAAAGAAGAAGAAGAATTCAAAGAAGAAGAAGAATTCAAAGAAGAATTCAAAGAAGAATTCAAAGAAGAATTCAAAGAAGAATTCAAAGAAGAATTCAAAGAAGAAGAAGAAGAAGAAGAATTCAAAGAAGAAGAAGAAGAAGAATTCAAAGAAGAAGAAGAATTCAAAGAAGAATTCAAAGAAGAAGAAGAAGAAGAATTCAAAGAAGAATTCAAAGAAGAATTCAAAGAAGAAGAAGAAGAAGAAGAAGAATTCAAAGAAGAAGAAGAAGAAGAATTCAAAGAAGAAGAAGAATTCAAAGAAGAATTCAAAGAAGAATTCAAAGAAGAATTCAAAGAAGAATTCAAAGAAGAAGAAGAAGAAGAAGAATTCAAAGAAGAAGAAGAAGAAGAATTCAAAGAAGAAGAAGAATTCAAAGAAGAAGAAGAAGAAGAAGAAGAATTCAAAGAAGAAGAATTCAAAGAAGAAGAAGAAGAAGAAGAAGAAGAAGAAGAAGAAGAAGAAGAAGAAGAAGAAGAAGAAGAAGAAGAAGAAGAAATTATTATTATTATTATTATTATTATTGCTGGGGAGTGAGAAAATTAAAATAGGCTGAATATACTCTCGTCTCTCCCGTGATGATAACAGACACTCTGGAGAGTGAGAAAATCGAAGAGTTCTGCATATATATTATCCTCTTTGAGATATAAATCAAAATAATACACAGTGAACATTACTGGAGACTAAGCAAATTGAAGTATCACCCTCATTCTGTTGTTCCTTTCGACTAATATAACCAAGCCTTTTATTTTTTGTTATCTTTTTCATGTTAAATATATAACTGATAAAATAGGCCCTCCTTATAACTTTATCAGCCGTTCGTATTTTACATACATGAAAATATTGTCATTTCTTTTTTATGCATCATATCTATATTTCTGAGATGAGGTATTATGTACATTATTTACATTATTCGGACTCATCTTTGTCGCCATATTTATTACAACATTTTGGCCATTGTACGCTCCGGCCTTCTTCAGGTGGTTGGAATATCGAACTGAACCCTTTATTTCGCTCACTTGGGTAGACTGTTCTAGTTCCACATGCCATGTTTAATGGATGTCAATTACCAGTTATCTCCTGTTATTTCCCCTCTGAAAGTCCGCCACTGCCGGTTATACCTGGATTTGGCAGTGGAGAACTTTCAGAGGGAAATTAACAGGAGATAACTGATGACATCCATTAAACATGGCACGTGGAAGTAGAACAGTCTTTTTAATGCATTGTATATATATATATATGTATATATATATATATATATATATATATATATATGTGTGTGTGTGTGTGTTTGTGCGTGTGTGCTGCCTGCATATATATATATATATATATATATATATATATATATATATATATATATATATATATATATGCAGGCAGCACATCTCTATTCAAGTATGTTTGAATAATCGAGACATATGTCTATTTATTTATATCCAAGTGTAAGGTAAGTTAATTCCACTGTACAAACATATTTAAAAATACAGAGTAGAGCTAAATATTAATATATATATATATATATATATATATATATATATATATATATATATATATATATATATATATATATATGTGTGTGTGTGTGTGTGTGAGTGTGTGTATTATGCATACCAGTTTATTTCTCCTTTACGACAAAGTTTTTCCTTCTGATATGTTTATACAAGTTTATTCTGTGATACTGTATTATTAATATCTAATTTGACCTTACAAATATTAAGCATTTTTGTTGAAGTCAGTTATGAATAATAATACATTCTTCATTTTCTGGTTTGCCCTCCTCCAAAAAAAAAAAAGGCTTATTTTCTTTTCTGTAGAAGGCTGTAGAAGCTGTTGTGATTATAACAAAAGTCACAAAAAACAATTCAAAACATCTGAACGATTCTTGAAATGATGTCTCTTCTATTATTTTTTTTTCAAGCATTTCACCCGAAGCAAGGCTGGAAGCCACTAGCACGCAAGGTGTTACAGAAGATTTGGAACGAGAGCAGATAGGAGTGAAAGAGGAAAGAACGTGGAGAAGGATAGTCGATAGATCAAGGCAACTGGAGATGTCGATAGACATTACATTTGAATAGTTGGAGATTATAGTTGTCAGGGAAACAGGAATAAGGAAGGGATTTCCACAGGCGAGAGGTGCGAGATATGAAGCTATTGGAGTAGAAGAGACGTCTACATTTAACAGTTTCAACAGTGAAAGGGTGGGAGCGGGATGCCAGCCTCGTAGGACGCTTGAATTCATGAAGCCTGGGAACCAGCGAAAGCAGCTCTTCGGAGAAATTACCGTGAAAGTATTTGTAAAAAAGACAGAGCGAGGCGACGGCGCGTCTGTGAGAGAGCGATTGCAGACCAGGGCCAATTACTTTGCATATCCGTCTCTGGATCTTATCAAGAACCCCAAGGCAAACAGAAGGGGCTCCAGACCATATATGGCAGGAATATTCCATGCAAGGGCAAATGGTTGATTTGTAGATTTGAAGGATCGATTCCCGGGAGAAAAATTTCCTGGCCAGGCACAGAGAGCCAAATTTCCTTGCGGTGGATGACGCAATTGACTCAATGTATTTGTTCCATCTCAGGTCAGCAGTCAGCGTGAGACCGAGCAGCCGCAGAGAGGAGCTCTCGAGAAGTTGAGCTTCAGACATTCTAACGTGATGCAGGGAAGAATCCCTGTGGTGATTAAAGACATTACGATATTTATATTTGATAATGTTGATTTTTGACATAATATTACAGAGTAAATAATTATCTGTTCATGACATTGTTTTGATTGTGTGTTATGCCACTTTAATGTTGTTTCCAATATCGTGTCTTCACGCGTTAACGACAAAACAAACTTGAAGATACGATATTGAAAAACCGACATGACGCGTGAATTCATAAAAGTGATATCACACACACACACACACACACACACACACACACACACACACTGAGTTAAAACATTATTAAGAAAAAGGAAAAGACTATTCAATAACGGCTTATGAAAAAGGAAATTACGCAGACATCCAATAATTTATATTCACATTTATACCAGAAACCAAGAAAATGAGCTGAAAATAGACGAAAAGTATTATTAACTGTCGTTGACTTTTTTTACCTGAAATTGCTTAAACGAAAAATTACTGCCTAAATAAACTCAATATGTGATCCCGATTTCCTTTTTTTCCTATTTCCTTTAATTGCCAAACTAAAGGGCTAATGGCACTGTGTGAAGATTGAAGAGTGACATTATTAGTCAACGAGTAGTATAGATTCTTATGCAATAAACTGTTTAGCTCATTCTGTTCATATCTATCTATCTACCTATCTATCTATCTATCTATCTATCTATCTATCTATCTATCTATCTATCTATCTTAGTCTGTTCGTATTATGTCCATATCTATCTATCTATCTATCTATCTATCTATCTATCTATCTATCTATCTATCTATCTATCTATCTATCTTAGTCTGTTCGTATTATGTCCATATCTATCTATCTATCTATCTATCTATCTATCTATCTATCTATCTATCTATCTATCTACCTATCTATCTATCTATCTATCTTAGTTCTCATTATGTCCATATCTATCTATCTATCTATCTATCTATCTATCTATCTATCTATCTATCTATCTATCTTAGTTCTCATTATGTCCATATCTATCTATCTATCTATCTATCTATCTATCTATCTATCTATCTATCTATCTATCTATCTATCTTAGTCAGTTCTTATTATGTCCATATCTATCTATCTATCTATCTATCTATCTATCTATCTATCTATCTTAGTCTGTTCGTATTATGTCCATATCTATCTATCTATCTATCTATCTATCTATCTATCTATCTATCTATCTATCTATCTATCTATCTTAGTCTGTTCGTATTATGTCCATATCTATCTATCTATCTATCTATCTATCTATCTATCTATCTATCTATCTATCTATCTATCTATCTTAGTCTGTTCGTATTATGTCCATATCTATCTATCTATCTATCTATCTATCTATCTATCTATCTATCTATCTATCTATCTATCTATCTTAGTCTGTTCGTATTATGTCCATATCTATCTATCTATCTATCTATCTATCTATCTATCTATCTATCTATCTATCTATCTATTGAATAACTTACAATTTAAAAACCATTTCCAGCTAGTGTATGAATAGAAGTTATTTTTTACAATGATGTTATCCTGTACAAGACCTCAGATCCACTCGATGTAGAGATTTACAGAGTAAGAGGCACAGTTTGTGGGTACATGTGTGGAAGATAACTACTAACCATGTTCTTCAACAGTTTAAGTTTGTAGTGATGGAGAAAGCAACATCTTGGGAGCAGCTGTTCGGTGGAGGAGTTGCTCGAGTGGAATTCACATCTTACTAATGGAATACGAGGGGGGAATGAAGGTGATTTGCTACGAGGTGGGTGGGGTATGGTGGGTCTTAGCCATGAAGGTTAGAGCTGATGGAACTAAGGAATTTACTTCGTTTAAACACTTTTCATGAAAATAGCGATGAGCAGTGAGAGGGTTGCGACGCTTCGTCCGTGGGAAAATGGTTGGAGGGCGAAAAATCACCCAAAAGGCCGCGGAATCGCTTTTGAATTCTATCTAGAATAGAAAGTGAGGACTGGGCGGCTCCTGACCATATATGGTAACAGTTCTCCCATTGCAGCTTGATCTGGCCTTGTACATTTAGAGGATAGCAGGAGGAGTCAGGTACTTACTGAACGAAAAATGATTTCAGTAGTTACATTATCAGTTTTTTACATTCATTAAAAACGCCCTGTCGACTGGGACTGTAGAATACGCTGATTGCACCTCTGCAGAGGGGTAAAAAAAACACCAATGTTCGTCCTGGGTAAGACGATAAACTACTTCTGCGTCCTGGGTAAGACGATAAACTACATCCAACAGCAAGGCCTCTGATCAGGAGGTTTTGAAGATCGTGTTCCCAGGTCTACCCTGATCCGGGGTGGTAGCACCTGCCAGGGTCCCAGCTATGGGCAAATAGTTAACCCCCAAACTGGGTTCAAAACACTATGAAAGTATAAAAATAGGTTTTAATATCAGTAATGCTTTTTTGGAAAAAACATTTACCAGTAATACGTTTATGAGAAAAAAAATATTCCCAACAATATATTTTTAGAAGAATAAAAGATTACCAGAAATATATTTTTGGAAAACAATATTAGCAGCAATAAAAATCTCGCCGGCATTAAATGACCCATTGAGGTTGATATGCCATAAAACAAAATAAACCCAACCATTCATTAATGTTTCGAAAAATACAAAGTTGCAAGAAATAATGTGGGTGTGTTTGTATCATCCGGTTTAGCGCCTGAAAAGTCCCCACAGATAAATGTTTTTTTTAAGGACAAATTCTAAAAGACCTTATTCCAGACTAATTTTTTCAGCTGATAAGAGAGTGTTTCCTCTAGCAAAAATTAAACCCGTTTTATTAATCTCCTTAAAACATGTCTGCAACTGTTTAGTATTCCCACGGTTGAAATAATGAAACTCCGAATCCCCGAGACGCAATAATAGTTTGCTATTTGAATTTTCATCGTTATACGCTTTCTAACAAGGTTATGCCTACATTAATGCTGTCATTAAATTTTAGATTCGTTAATTGAATCAGAAAAATTAATTTATATTTAATTTCCTTTCAAAATTCAACGAGAAATCATGATTTATAAACAGCTGAGTATAGAAGTAAACATTCGAATAAACAGAAATTATTCATGGTTCTAAATTGGACAACGATGTGTTGCTAAAGATTAAGTTTTTCGATGATATTTCATCGGATCATATTTTGAATCACACGCTCCGTTTTCATGATTGTAAATGGGTTTTCGCTGACTTTCAGCTATTCCAAAGTGTAAAAAAAAAATGGCTGAAATAATAGATTCCATTTGTGCATGCGCAAAAGGAAGTTGTCGCTTTGAATGAACGTAAATAATCGTATAAAGGATGTGAACGAGACAAGATTGATAAGAATGGATAAGAAAGTGGAAAAGATAAAGGAAAGAAAACCAATGTAGGAACATGGAACGAAAAGAAAAGAAAGAAAAAAAAGAAAAGAATGAAAAAAAGAAAAGTAAGAAAAAGAATGAAAGAAGGAAAAATAAAGAAAAAAAATGTAAAAGAGGGGAAAAATAATTAATCAGTCATGTAAAACGAATAAAATCTAAATATCTATGTTTCCAGAACCTTACCAAAATAAAATTGTTACTTCGTATAAATTATGCTTGGTATTTTTTTTAAAGTAAAATTTACTACTTATTCTAATAAAAGGTCAATTTTATTTTCAAATCCATTATAGTTTAAGGGGAAATGTTTGTAGCCAGATTTGCTCGTTTTTACACGCCATAAAAACAATGGTAGAAAGGTCACATGTGTGAGAATGTAAGCTAGCATCCAAATGCCAAGTTGAAAGCTAGCAATGAACTGACCGCAGAATAAGGTCAATAGTTGAGGGAAATGGGTTGGTGGGTGGAAGGAAATATTTTTCTTCTAATGATAGTTTAATGAAACCCTGCCATTTTTAAACGTTAGTTTATGAGATTGTGGATCAATACTTTGGCAATAATTTTTCGAAAAAAAACGAATTTTTAGCTCGTTTTCTTCACTTAATTTATGAGATATTGTAAAAACAAATATAAGAAAATATTCCCAAGTGCAATAAGTTTCAAAACAGTGTCAACTCTAATGAAAAGTATGGGGTTGTTCTTTTTTAATGCATTTCAGTAAAATTTATATATATTTTGACCCAATCTTTGTTCACGGGACGCAATAGGGTCTATTACAATTAGGTACATTCAAAGAACAGCGATGGCAAAATTATATATTTTTTAATAATGAAAAAATCATTCTTGAAGCTTTTATTATAGTTTTAATTTCAAGCTAGTGAATTAAAGTTAATATTTCCAATAAGCAAAATACTTTGCTATATTTCAAAACGAATTAAATTGATTGGAATGATTTTTTTAAATCGCTAAAAATGGTTTTTGTCTTATTTACAAGTCTCTATTAAAGAAATCATTCAAAAATACAAGTTTCTTATCTGAAACTATATTTGAGGATGAGTAACTGATTTAAATTTTAATTAGTCTGATTTGAAACAAATCTGATTATAAAAATATTTCCTCTCCTTTGTAGCGCTTAATAAATGTATTTTTTTTATCTTTCTTAAACCTTGTTCCGGCAGCCATTTACTCAAGCTCAGTAGGCGGGCTATGTGCTGTTGTCTTCTGTCCCTCTTGCCTTCAGTGTATCCAGTGAGTTCCAAATGACACAAATCCTCTTTCCTCATTATGCACCCTAGAAATTTCAGATGCCTCTCTCTCTGATGCTGCCTACATATGTCCTTTTCGTTCCCATTTTTTCTAAAACTCTGTCGTTGGTAACGTGTTCAGTCCATAGTATTCTCAGCATGCTTCTGTAGAAGGAAATTTCTGTCACCTCGAGTTTCTTTTCCATCTGTGTCCAGCATTCCCTGCCATATAGGAGTACCGATATTACATAACATTTCAGTACGCTTTTCTTTGTCTCCAATGAAATTTTCCTGTTTCTTAATATTTTGCTTACTTTTTGGAAGGCATATTTCACTACACCAATGCGCTGTCGCATTTTCCGGTGGCTTTAAAACACTTTCTATATATTTAATTTTTTACATTTGTTTAATTTTTGCATTTCCAATTTAAAATTTGTATTTTGGGCTGTCCTTTTTTGCTGACTACCATAGATTGTTTTCTTCTTAATCTTGATGTTTAATACATTTTTCTCATTTTCAATACTCACTTTCTTTATCTACTATCAACATTTTGTCATATGCATATTTAATGTTATTAAGATTGTGATCGCCATTACTGAATGCTAATAGAAATTCTAATTCTCTTAGGATTTCTTCACTGGAAAGGTTGAATAAGTCTGGTGAGAAGACACATCCTTGTGTTATGCCCCTTTTTGTGGATTTATTGTATTCATTTTCTATCCCTATGCAGGCGGTTTGCTCCCAGTATATGTTCCGGATTGTTCTAATGTCCTTTTCAAATAAATGAAGCTTACCTAGCAGTTCAAATAGTTCTTTGCGATGTACCTTGTCAAAAGCTTTTACATAATCTATGAAAAATAGAAATACTTCATTATTCATTTGTATTGCTGTTTCTGATAACATTCTGAGTATAAATATTGCATTTCTAGTTTCAATGTCATCATTTCCGGTTTAATTCTGCTGCACAATCTATTCATCAGAATTTGAATGATATGTTTTGTTTTACTAGTTTAAGAGCATACGAATACATACTAGAATGTATTGTTATTCTTTAGGCATTTTAGAATAGATTTCCGACATTGAGTATTGAATGACATGCCAGTCAGCTATGTGCCACGGGTGATACACGCTTAGGCGATCATGTATCTTTCGATACATGACTGACGAGGCAGATTTTTTTCTCGCAATAGGTTGCCATGTCTTTCTGCTGTAGACCAGTTGCCATCCAAGGTTCTAACCATAGCCGCGGGGAGAAGAAGAGGATTCATACCCTTGGAAAAGGTATGAATCCTCTTCTTCACGTAAGTGAATGTAATGGATTCGACTGGAATTCGAACCCGGTTCTCCGATTCCTCAATCCGGGCCGTTATCCATTACTTCATCGCGCCTCTTCGAATGACATGATATAGACATTTTAGAATAGAATGATTTAGGCATTTTAAAATAGAAAATATCATTCAGTCCATCGCGCGATAATACTTTTCTTATTCTATATTACTTTCGGGACGACATGATACCAAATATATTTGTCATGTGGCATTTTTGAATAATGTAAATAACATTATTTACATTATTCGAATAATGTAAATAACCAATTCGAACTATTTTGCTCATCTTTATCGCCATATTTATTACAACGTTTCGGTCGTTGTACGTGTTTGGAATGTTACTGGGGTAGACTGTTCTAGTTTCACGTGACATGTTTAATGGATGTCAGTTTCTAGTTATCTCCTGTTAATTTCCCTCTGAAAGTTCTCCACTCCACACCGGGTATTGAACTCACACTCTTTGGGTCCTGTCACTAACTAACGCTTTTATCCACAGTGCCATGTGTCTTTCAGGACATCTGTGTATGAATTTCTAGGTATTATAATTACAATATAAGGTGGCCTAGCATATGTGCTGATTCCTTAAGTTTACGAATTCTCCAATGGTGTTCTTTGTCTATGATCTCAACCTGATCCCACAAAGGGCAGTGATCTCCCTTCTCTCTCTATATGTGGTCAGCCACGCCTGATTTTTCCACTTCCCTTCGTGTTACAGCTTTCTGGTGTTCTTGAATCCTCACCTTAAGGGAGCGGCCTGTCTCACCTTTATATTTCTTTCCGCAGCTGCACGGGATAGCGTACACACAGTCTTTAGTCATGTTCTCCTCTATGGGGGGGGGTCTTACTCGGGAGAGATATCTGCGAAGTGTCGTCAAACTTTTGAAGGTTGTCCTGATGTTATATGGACCGCAAATAATGTACATAATATCTCATCTCAGAAATATAGACAGATAATGTAAATAACATTCAGCCTATAGCTCAGCTTTCAGGCATTAGTTATGTGATGTATTAATATATACATATATTGCTGGTGAATTTTAATAGACTGTTTACTTTGTCTAACTGAGAATTTAACCAGGATTTCCCATAGCTAGCCAGATTATCGCGTATTTCTCGACCACACACCTCCAGTAAATAAGGACCATAATTTTCTATCAGCAACCTCACCAGTCGAATCTTTTCATATTCGCTCTTATATTTTGCTGCTGCATTTGTTATGCGCTGTATAAGTGACCTTTTGCTCCATCTGTAATCCTTTCTTCTTGTTGTGTGTTCCGCCAAGCTCAATTATTGTTGCTTGATCACTACTACGATATCAATTAGTTTGGCGTCATCCCTGCGGCGTGTTAGACTGGCTTCCACTGATCCTTATGCCTTTACTTAGTTTGTTTTTGAGCGATTTTCAATGTTTCACATCCGCACGTCCAAATGATTTTCTCAGTATGTTTGTCATCAAAACTCTTTTTATCTGTGAGTAAATTGTTCAGCATTTACAGCTATATAGAAGGATTGATATTACATAACAGTCCATAATACTCTTTTTCGTTTCTTTTTTTTTGTGTTTCCTAATACTTTGTTTAAGTGTTTGAATACATCTTTTACTATTCCAGTGCGTATTTTGATTTCAGTGTCACATTTCCCGTCCATTTGTGTTCTTACAATCAATAATTAGTCCTTTCTTCTCGCGTTCCTTTACTACTTCGTATATAAGTTACTGCAGATTTCTACCATTATAGAAATCTTTATGATAATGGCCGAGATCAATGCATAATATCGGTTTTCCTCATTTAACAATGGAGAAGGTGCCTTGCTCTGCGGATTACAACCTTGTGGCTGTACCTTCTTCATTGCACTAAATGAGGCAGGGGCAGTGTATTATAAACGCCAGCGAGACTGTGGTCGCGGGTACTGGATATTTTTTGTCCTGGGATTATATGTACATTCCAAATTAAAAATAGAGCTTCCTTCAGGGGTAGGTCAGGTAAATACATTATGATAAGAATTAGGGGTCGCATTTCCGCTGCATTTTCACCAGGTTAGGCATAAATAGTACTGAATATACGTTTTATATCTAATCACAAATTTTCCGCTTTGTTGCTGCTCGTTAGACATCGTATCGGGAGTAAAGATTTTCATTTCACAAAGGACATTCTCTTTCATCTGATAATTCAAATGTTTTCCGTCAAAATATCAGTGCTTAATTAGCAAAATAACGGATGTAAAAATATTATTATTTTTTTTTTAAATGTAGTCAGAATTTATCATTCCTATTGGGCAAATGCACAAGCCGAACACAAATCGACGAGCAAAATTAGTATCGGTTGATGCCTTCTTAGAATATCTCCTAAAAAAATCCATTTTTTTATCAGCGCTTATTTTCTTGTGGAATAAAAATCCCGACATGGAGCCTCGAAATGTGAGACCAACCGTCCGATAATTTATTCGTATGTAGCAAACACGGAATAGAAAATAAATTTAGCGTAAACAAAGATAAAGAATTTTATCCGGAAGTACACGGGATGAATGATATTTCATCATCAATTAGAGACAAAACAGTATTTGTATGTAGGCCGCCATGCCCACAGGCATGGAGAGATAGAGGCTTGATTGTAAGGCTTAAAATACGTGACAGTGACAGTTTTATCTACAGTCCCCAAAATTATATATATATATATATATATATTAAGAAAGAGAGTGAGAACGACGAAAAAAGATCACTCTGCCGTTACTGTAGACATATGATGGCAAGAGAGTACAGTTGAGAACAGTATCTGTAAAATACTGACATATGACTTGATTATAGCGCTGAAAACTTGCTTAGAACCAGCCACACTTTTCTGAAGTGACAACAGAGAAATGGTGCATAGTGTTCCACGATATCTCTAAACGGCCCTCTTTAGGATTGAATTCAGGTCCTCTTTCTCAGACTAGTTGCCACCCAAGCCAACGGATCGCAGTCTCTTCTGCTATTTAACCTAGAAATGTAGGAAAAGAGAAGATGGATTTATGCCTTTGGCAAAAGAATTATCACGAAGTGAACGAAACAGAATTTTAACTATATATATATATCTATATCTGTATCTATATATGTGTGTGTGCGCGCACGCGCGTGTGAAGACAAAAGCCTTGATAAAGTCATAATATATCCAGCCTTCATAAAGTCCCACAGAGGATGAACAGTTTGAGTTAAGATAAGTTTTCCTTTTGTCTTTATTTATACTATCTTTTTACAGACATACTCTAGGTGAAATATTTACACACACACATACACACAGACAGACAGACAGACAGACACACACACACACACACACACACATATATATATATGTGTGTGTGTGTGTGTGTGTGTGTGTGTGTGTACTTGATATTGAGCAGTTTCCACTAAGTACTGCGCATAAAAAAATAGTTATAATATATATATATATATATATATATATATATATATATATATATATATAGTTAGATTGATGTAAGTTTGTGACCCTGGGTTTCACACTATTTGCGATTTGTCTGCTGACGATTGCAAATAGCGTGAAACCCAGGATCACAAACTCACATCAATCCAACTAAATATGTTAGCTCTATCACTGATATTGAGCGCTTTCCAATAAGTACCGCGCATAAATATTATATAAATAATATATATAAAAAATTGCATATATACATATATACATATATACATATATATATATATATATATATATATATATATATATATATATATATATATATATATATATATATATATGTGTGTGTGTGTGTTTTGAACAATAAAACTATTAAAAAATTTAAATCTTCAGACACTGGGTTGTATATTAATAGTCTTTCGTTTTTATTATTTCAATTAGATTCCTCGACTAGTTTCGGCTAGCATAGCCATCATCAGGAGAAAAAAATTCTTCTTTTTAGTAGCAGTGAACTACAGAAATGAATGACGGAGAAAATGATCATTATCTGTAGTTTTCATTTGTTTTCTTTTTTAATTTTTTTACCCTGAATTTTGGTCAGCCCTTGTGTTGGTCAAACAATATATATATATATATATATATATATATATTTGTCATCCACAGACAGACTGTTTCGCTGTTTCACAACACATCAGTGTGGCTAGACGTCCGGTTGCTTCTAGCTAGGATCGAAACCCGACTGAATTTGCGTCAGTCCGAACTTCTCACACTAAGACGTCAGCTTACGGTACGGGATGAAGGTGAATTTTAGCGTGTTTATTTTTAGATTTAGATAAACACACAGTGACTGGCAGTGACTCAATTCTGCCGAAGAGTCGTGCAATATTAGCTTAAATAGTCACTGTTTACAAATTCACACCTCAAAACAGAGGGCTCAACCGAAATTAATTTTTCAGGAGCTAATATTTTT
>OZ038481.1:118319869-118322369 GCA_964036315.1 Acanthosepion esculentum
GCACACCTTAAGACTATATTTCCTCATATATATATGTGTGTGTGTGTGTGTGTGTGTGTGTGTGTGTGTGTGTGTGTGTGTATATTATGAAATGGACAAAGTCCGACAATTATTTTAAGATATTTTTATGTTTATACATTCTTTTATGGATACAAATATTTAAGTAAATGCTCTCTTTAAAATAAACAGTATTAATAACATTTACCGGTCTGAATGTCCGAGAAATTTTCCTAGAAAATATTCGTCATCCGACAGGAATCGAACCTGTCAATCGACGGGTGAGTCCATCATACATACATATATACGGAACCGTCATATGGCCTGACGTGCCTTTAACCGATTGGACCACAGAGGAGCGTTCGGTTAGCAAGGTTGATTTTACTGTGTTTAAACTACAATCTTTCCTGATTCTCTCAAGTACATTCATATCTGCTCATGTCGTATCCAAATGACGTTACACGTTATGAAATGGATAAAGTCCGACAATTGTTTTAAGACATTTTTGACGATCGTATACCAAAAGTTCTTTTCTACAGTGAACTCCATGGTGGTCATAGAAATGTTGGTAGACCTTGGCTCAGGTACAAAGATAAACTGAAAAGCGAACTTTCTTGTTTCAACATTCTATTCAAGAACTTTGAAGAGGTAGTTATGAAGAAATTAGAATATCGTTGTCACTGCCATTTAGGAATAATGCGCCAACAAGAAGCAAGAATCAGTTGACTACGTGCTAAAATTGTTCCTGCTGCACTTGGATACAATACATTCTCCTGTTCTGTTTGTGGTCTATTCTGCAATTCTCGAGCTGGTCTCAAAAGTCATGCCTGTCATAGGCATGCAGATAATTAGTTCGTGGTCGTCGGAACCTCATACATCGAAATCGACGGGTTAGTCCATCATACATACACACACAACACACACACACACACACACACACACACACACACACACACACACATATATATATATATATATATATATATATATATATATATACAGGGGTTGTACAAAATAATTGAAACATTTGTTAAATTCAAAGAAAATTTATTTAATATGGAGTTGGTCCTCCTTCAGCTTTAATACGTCTAGGAATGGAATCATACAGCTCCCTGACTTCATCCAGAGAAATTTTTAGTCATTCTTCCATTAAAACATTCTCCAGCTCTTTACGGTGGGTGAACATGATCTCCAAAAATGTTCAGGTAATCTTTGCTGTTGATTCTACCATGCAGGGCAACTATTGGACTGAGACATTTCCATGATATGGCGGCCCAAACTATCACTGATCCACCTCCGTGCTTCCCAGTTGGAAGAAGGCAGTCAGGGTTGTAAGATTCTTTGGGCTGACTCCACACATAAACTCGCCCTGAAGTTGGGAAAAGAGAAAAGGCTGCTGGAAGCTAGGACGGAAATTGTACACAAAGCAGCGAGACACTTACATACTTATTCACGTTCGTGGTCGAACAGTCGTAAGTCGCATAGGTCGTGATTCAACGAACAGCTGTACAGATCAACTCCCGCATATATAATTGTAGATAAATAAAACAATGGAGTATTAATAATCAGTGGGTCGGAATTTGCCACAATGGGCAATGGACGGAAGTTCTTCATAAGTGGAGGTCAAAAAGCGTGAAAATAATAAAATGGCTGGTCTAAATAAACTCGGGAGATTGGGTCGGAAACATTTCCTTAAATATATAAATGTCCCCCGCCAAATCTTTCAGGCACCTAACGGTAAATTTCTTGACGCCGTGAGTTGATCATTGTGCAGTAAAGTTTAGCGAGATCGTTTCCTGGGTCATTATTTTTAAGTAGTGAGTTCGATCTGTAGTAGGTCAATACTTTTTTTTGCCCGGGTTTATATAATTAAGTTATATTTAAGAAATAACTTTAGACTGGGATAATTCATACAATCTTTTATTTCTTCTAAAGTATCGTTTATTTTCATTGTAAAATTCTTCGTTTAAATGCTTTTTACCGATTTCGGATAATTTTTGTGATCTTTTCAATTTGCCTTCGCATTAAAACATATGATACATTTTTGGCTGTCAACACAGTAGAGTTTGTGTTCTTAAATTCCTTTGGGGTGAAATCTGTTAACAATTTTAGAAACATGAAATAGATATGTTCTTTCTATTTTTTTTTTTATAAAAGAAATGATGTTGATTTGACCACTTAAAATGGTTAACATTATCTTTCATATTTTTCCTTTTTACAAGTTTTGACACAAAAGCCGTTTCGCATGTGTGTGCTAAAATCTTTGCGAAGCGAATCACGCCTTGTGACACTTTATCTTCCATGTTATACAGTATTTGAAGTTGACAAAATGAAACTCATGCAATGAAACCGTTTTTATTTCACGGTATTCCATATTTATATATTTTTTATTAGTTATATCAAGTTAAACGTGAATAGAATCTCTACCATTCCATCTGCAGCTCTACTCGCTTATACAGAGTGGCCATAAAATATCTGTACAATTCCCAGAGTTTATTGCATT
>OZ038481.1:118324869-118334869 GCA_964036315.1 Acanthosepion esculentum
GCATTTGATGTATTATTTTGCGAAAATTTTTATTTAGATTCCTTGATGTTTCTCCTGTATATTGAGAGAATTAAAGATTTATCCACGTCTGTGACTAACGATTCATATACAGCGGAGTGTCGAGTAACAAAGGGCTTACGCAAATGAATATTTTAAATTTTTAATTTAATTTAATTTTTTTAATATCATTTCAGTTATCTGTCTATAAATAAAGGCATTAGTTAGATCCAATGACAGGACCCAAAGAGTGTGAGTTCAATACCCGTTTAAGGCAGTGGAGAACTTGGAGAGGTGAATTAACAGGAGATAACTGATAACTGACATCCATTAAACATGGCACGTGGAACTAGAACAGTCTATCCCAGTGAGCGAA
Organism: Acanthosepion esculentum; assembly: GCA_964036315.1. Taxonomy (NCBI): domain Eukaryota; kingdom Metazoa; phylum Mollusca; class Cephalopoda; order Sepiida; family Sepiidae; genus Acanthosepion; species Acanthosepion esculentum. The sequence continues at coordinate 118,325,243 of OZ038481.1, forward strand.
ATAAAGGGTTCAGTTCGACATTCCAACCACCTGAAGAAAGCCGGAGAGTACAACGGCCGAAACGTTGTAATAAACATGGCGACAAAGATGAGGACAATAGTCCGAATAATGTAAATAATGTACATAATACCTCATCTCAGAAATATAAACAGATAACCAGAATCTATCTTGCAACTTTATAATTCTATCATTTTTCCGTGCATTGAATATTTTGCATCATCTGGTCTTGAGATTCTTCTTTTTATGTAAAACTTATTGTCAAAATATAAATAATGATCTGCAATATTATCAGTCCTGATCTGGCATCTTCGATCACTTTCCCAACTCTGTAACATGTCTCATGTGCTTTTTCTCTTAATAATTTAATGGCAATTATTCTGATGGTATTTCTCGTTTGATACCTCGATTTCAGGAACTTAATTGCAGTACTAGATTGGAAGTTAGGTCTCATCGTTTTACTGTTGAAATTAATACGTTCTTCAAAAGATTAAATGCAACGACAATCGTCATTTACTGTCTCTTTGATTTCTACATCTAAATGGCTTTATCGCCTTACTTGGGATGAAATTGGCACGTTACTTATTTCTAATCTATGCAATGATTTCTTCAGGTACAGAAGAACTGTATTTCCTGGAGATGGAAACGTACTCTTCGCTTTCGTTAGTTGTATTCCCCACAACCAATGAAATATCCAGCCATGAATATGCAGGGCAGGTAGACAGGTGGAGCTAGCATGCATTTTGGTACAAACGGTTATGTTAGTAAAACAGATGATGTTTCTTTCTTTTTCCATAAAGCCGACCATGTATAGTGCTATCCCTGTATTTTGGGGCATGAATATTAATCCGTCCAGAAAATATTTACCTGCCTATAGTGCTACCGGTCATCAAAAATACATGATTTTTAATCTCTTAAAAAAGAAGAAAAAAGCGCTATTTTTTGCGTAAAAAACTGATGATAAGCACTCACCCGATACTCGCGTATATACGGTATTTTTCATTTACTCCTTCGCATTCTCTCTTTGTACACTAAATACCGCTTCTGCATCCTCGCGAGAAAGGAATAGAGGGAGACAGGGGCGCTCTTTTAGTTGCCATGGAAACGTTCGGTTTTTAAGTAAGGAGTCAGGCAGCAGACAAATTACTTACTGTAAGCTGCTTTACGTCAACTTTCCAATTCCGGAATAACTTATATTAACTGTAAGACGAAAATTACACGGTGAAGTAGTGCCCAGCGACTAGGATTGTGGAATCGGAGAACCGAGTTCGAATTCCAGTCGAATCCAATACATTCATTTACGTGCTAATACCCTTAAGAAAGGTATGAATCTTCTTCTCACCTCCAGTAATTAGCAGGACAGACCGGGTTTTATAGCCTTGGATGGCAACTGGTCTGCAACAGAAAGAAATGGCAGCCGACTGCGGCTAAAAATCTGGCTCGTTAGTCTTCTATCGAAAGATACATGATCGCCTGAGCGTGTATCACGCATGACACATAACTGAAGACGAAAATATTCTTTTGAAGCAACCACCATTTTTCTTACATTTTACTACTTGTTAATTCCTCAAAACACTGCCACAAACTCGTTCGACGGTGGTGGTGTCGGGGTCTGGATGATGTGATAGATTATTATGTACCAGACAACAATAAAAGTAATAAGTATTCGAGACCAAGTAAAGGTAAGGATCTTGAAATAGCTAGATGTAACTGTAAGTCCTATGCTTACAGTTTCTTTTATCGCATTTCTCGCTTGTGGAACTGGCTACCGGCTTCTTGTTTTCCAGTCAATTTTGATCTTCAAAAATTTAAATTCAATGCCAATCGTTATCTTCTTTTCTATTGTTCTCTGTCCTCCATAGTTTTTTTTCTCATATCCTCTAACACTCACTGCGTTGCGTTTTAGTGGCTTTATTGCCTTGCTTGGGAGTGAAATGATTAAAAATAGCAAAACAAAAATAATGAAGTCACAAGGGCCAACATTTTCAAGCATAGTGGCGTACTTCAAATACTGATAAAGTTAAATTATGTGTACTTTTCCAGTAAGTGTAATAATTTTGGCTATTTGTAATATAAACCAGAGAAGAAACACTAATGTAACTGAGTACTATTTAAACGATATCGAAAATCTGTCTATATTTCTGAGATGAGGTATTATGTACACTATTTACATTATTCGGACTATTGCCCTCATCTTTGTCTCCATATTTATTACAACGTTTCGGCATGTTGTACGCTCAGGCCTTCCTCAGGTGGTTAAGGCAATGGAGAATTTGGAGAGGGGAATTAACAGGAGATAACTGACATCCATTAAAAACATGGTACGTTGAACTAGAACAGTCTACCCCAGTGAGCGAAATAAAAGGGTTCAGTTCGACATTCCAACCACCTGACGAAGGTCGGAGCGTACAACGGCCGATACGTTGTATAAATATGGCGACAAAGATGAGGATAATAATTAATTTCTTTTCATATATATATATATATATATATATATATATATATATATATATATATATTCAGTTGCATGGTTATTAGTTTGTAATCCCGGGTGTTACGCTTTTGCGATCATCAGACAAACTGGTTTATTCTTTTTCAAAATTGGATCTAATTATGTTTATTTGTGTTTGAAAATTAGTGCGTGGTGAAGGGGGGGTTCTTCTGTGTTAGCTTGGGAGGATACTCTCACATACATGGATACACATACAGATGTATGCATTTTAGTTCATACAAACGCACCCATACATATATATACATGTATATAATCTGACGTCAGGCGCAGTTATACATCCGTGCGCGTCCGAGCACACACACACACACACACACACACACACACATATATATATATATATATATATATATATATACGTAAGTGTTCTTTCGGTGTCGAGACTTTAGCGTTACATATATAGTAATGTTCTCTTAGCAAAACACAGGTGAGGTTGGTTTTGACGTTTTTCAGATCGGCCATCTCCACTGTCAGATAAGCTCCCATTCGCTCATACATACACGCATATATGTAGACGCGTACCCAAAGTAATTGATCTCGGCCCACTACCACCACATAGGTTAAGTTGGGTTCTGTCTGTGGACATGGTGATGATGATGGTTGTATTTTTAGCAACGCTATCTGACGGTGTATTAATGACGATTGTGATTACGTTAATGGTAATAATAACTGTGCTATTATTATTGATATGTCAATAACAATTGATGTGTTATTGGTTATAATAAACGGTAAAGTGATCCTTAATGATGATGGAAACAATAATCACAATAATGTGAATAAAAGTAAAAAATGACAATGGTAATAAAGATAATAGTTGTGGTTACCATGATAATGATGATAATAATAATAATATCAATGACAATGATAAAAGGTAGTACTAATAGTGTTAGAGATGGTTATGAAGTGATTTGTTCTTAAAGTGGTAAGAACAGCACTAATAAATAAAGTAATAGTAGTAGTTATTTTCGATAGGTTCATAAAGTGATAACAACAGTACTAATAGCGTAAGTAGTAGTAGTCGTCACAAAATAATAATTTTGAAATGTTAATGGCTTTATCTCTCGTGATGGCTGTACTAATTGTTATGGCGGTGGTTGTGTTTGTGGGGTGGTGGTAGTATTGGTAACAGTGTTGGCAGTGTTATAGATACCTGTTGGTGGTTATGTTTTGGTGGTTTGGTGTTCTTGTGGTTTAGTGTTCTACTCTTTTTTTTCGGTAGGTTTCTGTTCAGTTTTGTTGTACGTATTATTCGTTTGGTATAAACTGTAATAGTAAATATTTGTTTTCGTGTCTGCATTTTGAAATTATTTCCGATCTTTGTAAATCTTAATTCAAACCGCTTTTAATAAACACAAATGGTGTGCGGATCGAGTTCGAATCTTTCCTGTATTCTGTTGTACAATCTGGATTATCCAGCAAAGAGTTAGCTGGTAGCTGAGTCATGCACAGACTGGGTACCCGATTAGAAGTACCCTGTCTTATATTCGCAAGAACCTTTTGTACAATCCGGGTTTCGTGTCACAGATTGGTTCGTCATACATATTCAGCATAGCACTGACATTTAAATTTATAGACAATAGAACTAATTTAAAGTTTCCGCTTGGCGAGCTCAGTCGGTGTTGAAAAAAAAACACAAATGTGCCTGATCAGACGTCTGCAACAGGGATTGGTTAGCTGCTCTAGGGTATATTTCGGAGAAGCAAATCATTATTAGACATTGACAATAAGTTAATCACAAAAAAGATTTTGCACGTCACTGTATGTGTTCATTGAAATATGTCCTCTGGACACATGACAGCAGAATTCAATAATACAAATCGTAAACAAAGCACAAATCCTAGTTGCATATTGTCAATAAAAATAATTACCAGCACGTCAATGTTTCACAAAGCCATTTGCACGAGAATCTTTACAAACAAAAGCTAATTCCATCCTCAATCTGGATATACCATATCAACTAAGTACTTAGTGTGCATAAGTTAACAATTTCCCACGTTGTACTGCTTTCAAAGCCAGGCGTAACCCTGTACAATTTCATCAAATGTTTCGAATAAACCCCTGCTGTTCATACGATGTCGCCCGGCTGGAAAAATTCGCTTATGACAAAGGGGTCTTTTTTAGTGGTCTCTTTTGTTAATAACTTTTCTTTACTTCTGCTGGTTGGCTAAAATTGGGTGCCCACACACAGCGAATAGAATTTCGGCTGCAATAATGTGTGGTATATATAAGAGCAGAGAAACATTGTAATCAATTCAAATGACATTTTCCGGAATATAAGACATTACAATATGACTGTATAAGATCATCAAGTAAAGAGTGTAGATCTGGAATAAGTAAAAGAAAAAAATCAAATGAAGTTCTACTAAATACAGAAAAAACAAGTCACACGAAATCTGTGTTCTAAACAATAAAATTATCAGTACCATTTGCCTTTATATATATATATATATATATATATATATATATATATATATAAACTATGAACTTAAAGAGCCAGGCAAACCTCCCTAGCGTACCCTGTAGATCCGCGTAGGTAAAACCCAGGTAGGTTTGCCTGGCTCTTTAGGTTCATAGTTAGATTTGCTCTACTTAGTGTAGTTTCTACTTTGCTTAGTTACTTTTGCTTTACTCGTGTTGGAGGTTTTTTTTTTTTTTGAACTCTGAGCTTGGATTCTGGACAATTGTTTTCGCCTCAATTACATCATCTTAGTTCTTTTTTTTTATCCCTTATTTTTCCTAAGGTTTTTCCAGACGAGTATAATTACTTATATTTATATTATATACATACATACATACATACATACATACATATACATATATATATATATATATATATATATATATATATATATATATATATATATATATATATATATATATATATGGTGGGAAGGTTTTTTATGCTACATTTTTGTTATAATATAAACTTTATTTTTTACGGGTACACGTGTCTAACTTGCTATACCTATTTTTTATTTATTAAATAGAGAAATTATACTGCTGGCCGAATTTGAGAAGATCTACTAAACAAAAAAAATTGTACATCCGACAGCAATCAAACCTGTGTACATTTTCCCATCACTATTCAACCAAAGTGTGTGGCTACCAGTTTGCCCATGGACCCAGCTTGACAGTGCAAACTTGGAGTTTTCTATTTAAGGAAACATATTTTTCTCGTTAGGTCTTTCTGCTACAGTTTTGTTGTCGAAACGGAAACAACAATAATTTTTGAAACGTTGTTTTTTCCGACCTTATTTCTTATTACTGCAAACACTATTTTCAATGGATACAAATAATAATAATAATAATAATAATAATTATAATAATAATAATAATGTGTACACATAATAATAAAAATGGGTACACATAAAAATAATAATAATAATAATAATAATAATAATAATAATAATAATAATAATAATGTCTATATTTCTGAGATTAAATATTATTTACACTATTTACATTATTAGGACTATTGTCCTCATCTTTGTTGCCATATGTATCACAACGTTTCGGCCGTTGTACGCTCCGTTCTTCTTCAGGTGGTTGGAATGTCGAACTGAACCCTTTATTTCGCTCGCAGTTCTAGTTCCACGTGCCATGTTTAATAGATGTCAGTTAAGGCCGTGGAGAACTTGGAGAAGTGAATTAACAGGAGATAACTGATAACTGACATTCATTAGACATGGCACGTGGAACTAGAACAGTCTACACCAGTGAGCGAAATAAAGGGTTCAGTTCGACATTCACAACCTGAAGAAGGCCGGAGCGTACAACGGCCGAAACGTTGTAATAAATATGGCAACAAAGATGAGGACAATAGTCCGAATAATGTAGTGTACATAATACCTCATCTCAGAAATATTGGCAGATAACCAGAAACTATCTTGCAAGTTTCAAAATTCTCCCATTCTTCCGTGCATTGAATATTTTGCATCATCTGGTCTGGTGTTTCTGCTTTTTATGTAAAATTTATTGTCAAAATAAAAATAATGATCTGCAATGTTATCAGCTGAAACGTTGTGATAAATATGGCAACAAAGATAAGGACAATAGCCTGAATAATGTAAATAGTGTGAATAATAATAATAATAATAAAAAATAATAATATTAATAATAATAATAATAATAATAAAAATAATAATATTAATAATAATAATAATAATAATAAAACAATAATAATAATGATAATAATAATAATGGGTACATATAATAATAATAATAATGGTTAGAAATAATAATTATAATAATAGGTATACATAATAATTGGTGTCGTAGTTTCTACGAGTATGTAGAAAATACGACTGTAATAGATTCATCCACATGGAAAAAAATGATAAAAATAATGGAAGCATTTATAATAAAATTAGAAAAAGGCAACACTCAATAAGATCACGGCCACAACGTGCTGACCGCGTTTGGAAAATAAAAAATATCGTTCTAATAACTATAGATGAAGATATATGAAAATCTATATATTCAGTTACAAAACACATAAAGACATCCTTGATAAAGGCTAATAGAAAAACTGAAAGCGTTCGGATATATAGAAAATTTAGACAATTTTTAAAAAATTTTCAGAAAAGAAAACACTTATATGAAGACAAGATAAATTGAATAAAAGCTAAATTGCAGTCATAGAGGCCCAAACCTTGTTTCGTGTCTAGGAAGGGGTCCCCGGATTTCTCTCTCTCTGTCTCTTTCCCTTCTCCACATCCTTTCATTTCTCATTCCTATCTGCTCTCGCTCCGGATCTTTTTTGGCCCCCTTGCCTTGATCGACCGACTGTCTTTCTCTTTCTCCACATCCCCTCCCTTGCCACTCCTATCTGCTCTTCCTCCAACCCCCTCTTTAACCCCTTGCGTGATAGTGGCCTCCGGCCTTGCTTGGGGTGATATGATTAAAATATATATATATATATATATATATATATATATATATATAACGGGATCTGAACGTTCTGGTCTCCTGAAGAATGCGGTAGCATGAAACTAAAGTGGCGATCCGAAATATGTCATTGAGTCTTGACGTTAATTACATAACTACACTTAACTAATTACTCTGTCTTGGTAACCGAGGCATAGAGAACTCGTTATTACTGTTTAGGTAGGTGTCTGTCTTTTTTCTTTTTTATTTAGTTTCTAACTTCCGTTTTCCATTTTTATACAGTTTTCTTTTGTTGTATTTCGGTTTATTCTGTGTTATTTTTATCTTTTTATTAAGTTTCCTTTTGATCACCTGGTAGGCTTTCTGTTGGTTCCACCAGCCCTTTGTATTTTGTGATACACACAAAAACATGCAGGCGCACGCGCACATACAGACAGACAAACAGACACACACACACAGACATACACATACACGCACACATATATTGAAAATATTAGTGGTCAATATATACATATAATATTAGTAGTCACTATATATATATATATATATATATGTGTGTGTGTGTGTATGTATGTATGTATGTATATATATATTTCCAAGAAGATAAAATCCAAGTAGAGCTGTATGTAAAAGAGAGATAATATTTCATGGTTATAATTTATTAAATTGTAATTGTAATCATGACCCAATTCATCAGACAAAAAAATTCATATACATATATATATAAATATATATATATATATATGAATGTATATATATATATATCTTTGTGTGAGTGTGTGAGTGCAGATGCACTAGCGTAACGATTATTGAGCAGCTATCTGAACAATAGCAGTACACACCTGGTTGCTTTCCCATAGAAATCAGTCAGTCTAGAAGAACATCTCTTAATTCATCACCCTGAAGAGTACACACAATAAAGAAAATAAATCTGTGGAGAGCCATAACCGACTACATCAGTCAAAGCACATGACTTTTTAATATATATATATATATATATATATATATATATATATGTGTGTGTAATATTTACATATTTACACACGATAAGATATTGAGCACTTTATCCCATAAATATAGCATATTTATTCATATATATACATATATATACATACATATATATATATATATATATATATATATATATATATATATATATATATATATATATATATATATATGGTTTTGCACATTTTTACATATGTGTATATCTTGTGTCACAAAGGGTTTTCAACGGTTTGGTTATGTGTTGTCTTCGCGACTAACCCGGTTTTCCCTCGTTTGTCAAAGATGGTTTGTCTTAGAAAGAAATGAGAATACAACAGAAATCAAAGGAAATAATAATAATAATAATAATAATAATAATAATAATAACGAAATTAACCAGTGAGTGTATAAATTTTCCTTAAATTTTAGATCTTTCCGTCTAATCTAGTTGGCTAATGGCAATATTAGGACTGTCGGGTTTTAAATTTTAAGTAAAGTCATCTCTAAGAAAATTGGACGCCATGCTCTATGGGTTAAATAGTTTCATTATCCTTAATTAGTATGAAGTAATTAAACGAAAGAAGGTAAGGAACTTACTAATTATTAAATCCATACGCCTGTCTCGACCTTATGGTCTACTGAGTGCGTGTCTATTTATATATATATATATATATATATATATATATATATATATATATATATATATATATATATATATATATATATATATATATATATATATATATGGTCCGACGCTTGCGTTTAAGCATGAAACATTGTGTCGCCGCTAAGTGTTGAATTCAATTATACTACCCCTAAGCAATCTGCGGATAAAGGAAATTTTAACCTATTATATATATATATATATGTGTGTGTGTGTGTGTGTGTGTGTGTGTGTGTGTGTGTGTGTGTGTGTGTGTGTGATACGTTAGAATTTCCCATTCTATGCAGATAGCTTAGGGGTAGGATCTCTGACATGCCAAATCGGCGGTCGGGTTACCATCCCGGCTTGAAGCAATCGGATGTCTAGCCACACTGATGAGCTGTGATACATCGAATCAGGCTTGTATGCCGATGACTTTCTCTCTCTCTCTCTCTCTCTCTCTCTCTGTATATATATATATATATATATATATATATATATATATATATATATATGGGAAGAGAGAGAGAAAGGGTGGGGAGTGCGCATATTTTTAAAAAGTTCATTTCTCAACTATACGCCCGTGGGACAGAATTTGAAAACC
>OZ038481.1:118339869-118349869 GCA_964036315.1 Acanthosepion esculentum
AATCCAGCTGTTTCATATTTGGACATGGCGTCTCGAATCATCTGGCTTGATGGGTGTTTCATAGTCTGAATTGTATACCTTTCATCAAATCTCTTACCAGGGGGTCATCTAGTAGATTCATCTGAAAACATAACTTAGCTCCAGTATTCAGCTGTCCAGGTATCATGTTGTTAAATAAATACCAGAAGCTTGGATTCTATAACTGCAGTTAGCCCTAGTTTACGAGCAGCTTTGAATGATTTCAGACCATACTGAAATCTCAAAAACGACTTGAAACTGTCATACAACTGCCATTTCTACCATTTTGAAGGAGAGTGACATGTATCTTCTGACAAGAACCCGTTTTGCTGATCGTGTAACAAATGCTCATCTCTAGCACAGTTTTTTTTTTCAAGTCCATTTCTCCGCTTGTCAATAAATGTCCCTGAATCTTTGGAAATTTACATTAGCAGTGTGCAAAGATGTTTTGCTCCAACCTACTTTTACACTTTCAAAATTGGCTACATTGCTCAGAAGCACAATGAAGTTTCATATCGTGGAATGTGATATTTCTTCGGACATTGTCTCAACCTAATTCACTCCACAAGTGCTGTCCCAATGGCTGCTTAATTAAGCATATGGCAAACCTTTTTTGAATAACGTCTGATGCAATAAGTGAAATCTGTTGCATTGTGCAATCTTAAATGATACAAAATTCTGTAAAAATAAACAAAATAATACGTCCATATTTCTGAGATGCGGTATTGCACTATTTACAATGTTTACATTGTTCGGACTGTTGTCTGCATCTTTATTGACATATTCATGACGTTTCGGCCGTTGTAGGCTCCGGCCGTCTTCAGGATCTGTGTATATTTCTGAGATGAAGTATTGTAGCTATTTACACTATTTATACTGTTCGGACTGTTGTCTTCATATTTATTGACATATTCACGAAGTTTCGGCTGTTGTAGGCTCCGGTCTTCTTCAGGATCTGTCTATATTTCTGAGATGAGGAATTGTAGCTATTTACACTATTTATACTGTTCGGACTGTTGTCTTCATATTTATTGACATATTCATGAGGTTTCGACTGTTGTAGCTCCCGGCCTTCTTCAAGATTTATCTATATTTCCTAGATGAGGTATTGTAAGAAACTGCTCTCATTTACCCGCCATAGAGAAAACACTCTGCCTCCTATCAGCGTGGCTGATGCTCAACTTCACGAGAGCATCTCTCTGCGCCTTCTTGCTCTGACGTTTTCTACTGACCTGAAGTGGAACAACTATATTGAATCAACTAATACATCTAGCGCGAGGAACTTTGGTTCTCCTTGTCACCCCAGAAGGTTTTTTTTTCTCGTCGGAGTCAATCCTTCAAATCTACAAATCTACCATTCGTCCTTAGATTGAATATGGTCTGGTGGTCTCATCTCGAGGTTCTTGACAAAATCCAAAGACGGACATGTAACCAGTCAACCACAAATTGGCGGTCTTTTTCGAGACGAACAGCCATACTTAAAATCGGAAAGAGGCAGCTGAAATTTGTTTGGCAATTCGACGTGGACGGAAGGCTTGGAGAATTTGACACTCACCGGGCATATCGAGAGCAAGACGAACAAGGCTGCAGGCTACCTAAATGACAAGTATTTATGAATGGATGGTGCAACAGAGGAAGGGAGGTTTGGCAAAGCTGCAAACGTTGCTAATGGCTATAAGAGATAGGATATTGTGGAGAGCCATGATCGCCCGTAGAAGAAGAATAAGTCGGGTTAAGAACTTTTCCGCATCCTCTAGTACGGGCCTCATATGCATGCATACAACGTATGCAAGTGCATAAACCTCTTTAAGGATTGAATTTTCCGTGAATTAGTTAAAAAAACTTAAAAGAATAGAATATCCAGTATTTAGAAATATATTTGCATATAATAGTTATGTATGAACGATAACAATCGTTTCCTGGAGGCAGTAGATCATGTTCGTGAACAACTCGTCAGTAAGAAGCATACGAATTGTTGTTTAAATGGAATAGCTTCATCGTGTCCTGTATTGAATTCGATCTTTAGCCAGCAGCTGTCGTGATGTAATATCCTTTGTTTCTAACATATATATATATATATATATATATTTTACTTTCAAATGAAATTCTTCTTGTGCAGAGATTTCACTGCCAGAGCTGCAGATGCTGCACTGGGGTTTAAGTTTTCGTTACAGGGCTTCCTTTTATAATATTGATCTTTCTAGCTGAGAAAATAAAATAACACTTTAACATAACTACGTTCTTTTCATTTATTGTCTGTTTTGTATTAAAAGAAATTGCCACAGTCATGCTTTGAATCACTGATATGACTAACAATCTGGACAATATTGATCAAGACTTATCTTACTGGTCCCATGCACGATACCAAATATTTCCGGTCTTCTTGTCATATTGTTGTAACCTAGGGAAGGTTACTGAATATAATAATCACACGAAACGATAATACTTAGAATGAACAACAATACTTAGGATACGAACAACATATAAGATTCGCCAGCGGCGCGTAGAAGAAGCAGTCAACTGCTAGAAGTGAGTCAAGTGAATTCCACAATGAATTTCCATCTGCAGGATATCTACCAATCGCCCCACGCGGTCATATGTGGTACAAGGCAGAATTTATGTGGTTTATCCGAGCCCGTCGGCTCGGCTAAAAATTCCCCGTAGGCCCCGTATAAAACGTGGTCGGGTAGCTGTTTCCTGAGCCGAGACTCTGCCTTTCGACAAAGCCTCGTCTGGGTATCCTCTCTGCCTGGAGTGTTTGACCACAATAGTTGGAGACAAATCTCCAACTGAAGACCAAGATACAGTTTTTACTACTCTATTTATGAGAATGTGAACATACCTATAATATCGTCTGTAGATATGCTACAATACTTATGAAGCCGGATTTGTAATTTACTAAGTTTATCTGAGGCACAAGACCACAAACGAATCAATGTCATGCCGGAAAACTTAAAGTAGCCGCTGAAAGTGCTCGGAATTCGTATTATTTATTACCGACTGCATGACTTTGCCTTATTCGAGCATTTTGATACTTTTTAGAATAATATTTTCAATACTGAACACATTTACTTTACGATAATCTACCGCTTTTGTTGCTTTCTGTCGCAGGGATTTGGGCTGCTATAAGTCACGGCGTGAGTTAAATTGTTCAAATTCGAATCAGAGGAATGCACTCTCATACCACTAAATTTTCATACACAGGGATTTGGTTTGCTGTAATTAGCGGCGTCAGTTAAATTGTTGCACTTCGAAGCAGAGGAATACAATCTCATACTACTAAACTTTGACACCTAGGGATTTGGGCGGCTATAATTCGCGGCGCCAGATAAATTGCTTAAATTCGAAACAGAGGAATATACTCTCATGCCACTAAGCTTTGATATACATTGTAATACTGTTAACGCTGTCTTGGCTATCAATGCCCCTATCAGCTAGCTGATTATGGGAAGATTTTGTTGAGGTTTTGTTGAAGTAGTGACGGTATTTTATTTGAGCTTTTTATTGTTAAAATACAGGGTGTCCATAACGTTCGTGTCCACTTTAAAACTTTTATAACTTTATTTGTATTTGCGATAGAAATAATCTGTAAAAAATGTTATAAAGTTTAATGCACCTAGTTTTAAGTATAGCTAAAATCAGTTGGCAAATGTTTTCCGTGAACTGCAAAATCTTATTACCCTTTGTATTGCTAATGATGGAGGACATTTGGAAACTTAAAATTTCAATAAAAACCTAGAAACATATAGATTTACTTCTTTCTAATCCTTTTTACAAATTATTTCTATCGCAAATACAAATAAAGTTATACATTTTTTAAAGTGCACACGAACTTTATGGACACCCTGTATATAAAACTATTTGAATATTTTATTGTTAAAATATAAAAATGATGTAAAAATTTCATACCCTCTCAGAATACGCTTTATTGATAATAATTACGCGTGAAGAATTTACTTTGAATAAGAAAATTCTGCCAAAGATTATGAATCTCACAGTATATTATATCGTTATCTAGATTATTAAGTAACAAGACAAATATAATCTGGAGCTGTAGTTGGGTTAAGTTTATGTGTTTTTGTTGATAGGTCATCGTCTTGTTTCGGTTGGTGAGACTCTCGGCCCAGATATGCAGTTGTTGAGCGTGGAAAATCTGTCAACCAGAAAGAAGTCAGCTCTTCACTCACTTTGTAACTAGATTCAGTTCGTTGTTTACAACGTGACAGTCCTGATTTTTTATATATATATATATATACCCGACGTGTTTGTCAAATTCAGTTCAATCAGTTTCTGCCCTAATCTAAAAACCGTTCCCATCTTAAGAAGCTCCATATTGAAGTTCTGCTTATCTCCGGATCCTCCATCACGATCCAAACCCGGGCACTCACACATCACATCAACTGACCAGAATAATGGATAAAATATGAAACAGTAACCAAAGTACGGCAAAACAATTTGACACTACCTATCTGATATTTCCTGAAGCTGAAGTAATTCAGCAAGTAGAAATATAATGTACGATCAACAACGCTCATTGAAAACTACTACTCGGCTATTTTTAAACTGATAACGTATGTTAAACGTCATTTTAATAGGAGCATATGAAAAAAATATACCAGAAACATCTTTCCAGATTTCTAACACAAAAGTAAAAAAATATTTAAATTAAAATATATAATTATAGCAAGCAAATATTTCCATCCAGTATAAAGGATTTCAATTCGCGTTTTCTACTCTGAGGTAAGTACTCTTAGTCACTTAATAGACAGGAGAAGCAATTTTATTTTTTTGAGAAAATTTTTTGATACCCCAAACGATGTTTTGGCAATCATTTTATTAAAAACCGTCATTTATTGACTATGAAGAAAGATCCCGACTACCCCTATTAATAAAACTCCCCTTTCTACTAGCGCAACCATGTGGGACCGACTCCCAAGAGAATGCTTCCCGATGACTACAATCTTAACCTGTTCAGGTCTAGGGTTAACAGTTATCTTTCGCACATATCCGTATAAACTGTACCTCTTACACTATAACACTCTACCTCGAGTGGCTTTTGGGACTTGGATGAATATTTTTGTAAAGAAATGTTTTCGTGTAAGACCTGATGTCTTAAATTTCTGTTACGCAGTCCCTTTCTCACTCTTTCGCTATTTCCATGGAAAGTGATCAGACAGGCTACATTCCTTCGTTCCACCATTTCCAACCTTCACGGCTAAGACCGGCCATGTTGCACTCATTTTAACGAACCACCTTCATTCCTTTCAACTTCTTCTCGCGAAACGCTGCTATGTGGAACAAACTCCCAACAGAATGCTTTCTCGATCACTACAGTATTAACCTTTCAGATTTAGAGTTAACCGTTTTCTTCCCCATATATCCCCATAAACTATTCCTCTTTCTCCTTAACGCTCTACGTTGACTGACTCTTAGACCCTGTACAGTGGGGCCATCAATGTGAAAAAAGTAAAAAAAAATATTCTCAAATACTTTGAGAATCTCTAAGATATGATGATTACCTGCAGATAATAACATTTCCATCGTTTGCCCGCCGCCCAGGTTGTCGTTTCGTCGGTCCCGAATTGAATCGCCGAGTACTGTTCGTCCTACACGTCTTTGCTTTCTTACGCGTCGGGAAAACAGATTGACGGACCGTGTCGCGAACATCTATCCACTTCTATTCGCGTGCCGCCGCTGCCGCCCCGCGGCTCCATCAGAGTAGTAGCTCGTTCGTTGCGGCAGACACCGGAAAAGTGTAAAAACAAACAGTGGGCGGTAATATGTTTCTTTGCAATTTGACCAGAAGTTACAGGGTGTTCTTAATATTAGCTTAACCGCTTGAGTAAATGAAGCATGTTCGTATAATAATTAGATAAGCAGCATAAGAATAAAAATGGCGCCTTTCAAACTGCATTATTTCGTGTCGTTAGAAGAGTCTTTCTTGATAAATCGACACTCCAAGAACGACTTTTTGTTCCCGCAAAAATATGAGTGTCAAAAAGTCATTTTTTTCCATGATACCGTTTGAATTTTAACTACTCCTCGACAAAGCTTATTGTTTTAAAAGTGATGATCAGAATTGTAATAAAATCTAAACATATGATGAAAGTGAATTTATATATTGGAATCTCCTGAACTCTTATGGACGGTCTCCTTGTTTAATTTAGTGAATGCTACGATAATCATTGCCTTCAGTCCATCTTTGGAGTTACAGGGAGTTTTACTGATCTCTCATTCAACTGCACACCACACATAATAATCAAGTTGGGTTGCAATCTGAGGAGTTAGGTGGCCAGATATAAGGGGTGATGTGGTTGCAGAAATTGTCTGACAACTATGACTGGATTCTCCTGCTTGTGTGTCATGGTTCAGAGTCATCAACTTATCCACATAATCTGCACTTAATTCGTCCTCTTACAGCCATTCACTCCGTAACCCTCTATCTTGAGTTGATCTTGAGCCTTGTAATGTGCGAACATGTAGTTATAAAAGAACTTTGTGTATAAATAGTCGTAGCATCTGTCTATATTTCTGACATGAGATATTTTAACTATTTACATCGTTCTATTGTATACTCCAGCTTCTTCAGGTGATATACGTTGAATATATAAACAGACCTTTTATTTAATCCACGGGGGTAGATTTCAATTCCTGAAGAAAGCCAAAGCGAAGAACGGTCGAAACGTCGGGAATATGGCAATGAAGATGAGACCAACAGTTCGATCGATGTAAATAGTGTAAATCAGTAGCCGCATATTCAAGATACATTAATTATTTCGAAGCATTGTTCTTATCTTTATTATAGTTGTTGTCATAGACACGTTTCAGACAAGAACCCCTGAGCTATCTTCAGTTGTCGATTGTTTGGCTGATATGGAATATGCCAGTTCGTATTCGTTTCTGATGAACCAGCGTATATTGTTTCCCTAACTAATCCGGGAATTGAACTAACGACCACTTAATAGTAGTAACTCATGGTCAGTCGGCTCATATATCAATATTCCTCGCTCCAGAAAGTGTATTTTTGGAGCCTTTATATTCGATGTCTGATAGTTTTGACATTTGGTTATCATTCTGGATTCATAACGCCTTTCGATAATTTTGCATTTCATTTTTCATATTGTAGTGTTGGTATTTGTTATACCAGGTCATCCCATAAGTTCTGTCCGAATTTTGAATAAAGAAAACAACTGACAAAATGTTACATTTAATTACAGATTCAATCAACAATGTATTTTCCCTGATTATCTATGACTTCCTTCCATCTATTAACAAGCTTACTAATTCCATTACTGTAAAATTCTTTTGCCTTTGATTCGAAGAACTCACAAATGTCAGTTTTAACCTCTTCCTGTGTTATAAAAGCTGTTTCTTCCAAATGATTCTGTAACTACGAAACAAATGGTAGTCTGAAGGAGCAAGGTCGGGAGAATAAGGTGGATGAGGAATTTTCTCCCAACCAAGTTCTTCGATCTTTTGTGACGTGATTCTTGCTGTGTGTGGTCGCGCACTGTCCTGATGAAACATCACCCGTTTTCGATTCACTAGAGCAGGTCTTTTTTTCCTCAAAGCTAGGATCGAACGCTCTAATTGCTGACAGTATTTTTGAGCATTAATTGTTGCATTAGGTGGTAAGAATTCAAAGTGGATTATTCCTTGGCAATCCCACCAGATTGAAAGAAGAACCTTTTGCCCATGAAGTTCCCTTCTAGGCTTTGGCTGGGGTCCTTCCCCTTTACCAGGCCACTGTCTACGACGCTTAACATTTCGATAAAAGATCCATTTTTCGTCGCCGGTCACAAGTCTATCCAAGAAAGGTGAAACAAGTTGGCGAGAATGGAGAGAAGAGCAGATGTCAACTCTGGATTTGAGGTTGTTTTCAGACAATTCATGAGGCACCCATTTTCCAAGTTTAGGAACTTTTCCAAGTTGTTGAAGATGACGATGAACAGTTGCATGGTTTGAACTGAGAACCACTGCCAATTCCTCAAGTGATAAAGCAGGATTTTCTTCAAGGGCTGCTTCAAGAAGCTTTTCATCAAACTCAACTGGACGTCCGGTTCGATCTTCATCTTCAAGGGTGAAATCTCTACCTCTGATTTTTTCAAACCATCTTTTGCAAGTTCTTTCATTCACATATTCCTCTCTATAAACTGAGTGAATCTTTCAAGCCGCTTCTGCAGCTGAGTTTCCTTTCTTGACCTCATAAAGCATTATGTGCCTCAAATGATTCTTGGGTACTTCCATGTTAGCAGGGTTTTAATCAAACAAAATTTAATTTTATTGTTCTCTGAAATAAAATCTGATCAGTTTAAATGCATCTAAACATAAAAATAATGTTTAGCTCCATTAGACATTATAAAATACTCTTTAAATTTCGTTCATTTTAACAAAAAGTTAAAATTCGGACAGAACTTATGGGATGACCTAATAGATGGTATTATACACAATAACAACCAAAATTAATATAATAGTCCAAATAATTTAAATTTATTGACAATTATTGAAAAGTCAAATTCAGTCAAAATTTATAAAGAAACTTTCTAAAGTTCTTAATGTTTTATTCGAATACTTTCAACCATCACTCGTACATTCAATTAGATTTTGCATACACTAAATGGCACATATAATTGTATATGCACTCTAAAAGACAATGCAAAACAAATACAGATGCAAAGCAACACTTACCAAGAAAATATTATTTTGCTTCGTTCGTGATGACACAGTTAATAGTGTGGTCTGATTAAGCGGGCGAAATTATTACAAATATACTTTCATTCGTTTTATGCAAAATTGATTCAGATAATGTTCATATCTTTTAATGCTATCAGTTATAAGTGAGGAAAGATTTAATTCCTGTCTTCCGAACATGCTTTTTTAGGAACGTGTATGATTTAATTTAGAAGTAAGTGCCTCGAATGAAAGTTATGTGACCCGAATGAATTTGTTTTTCAAATTTCATTTGTAAAT
The DNA here is from genome assembly GCA_964036315.1 of Acanthosepion esculentum. Lineage (NCBI taxonomy): Eukaryota > Metazoa > Mollusca > Cephalopoda > Sepiida > Sepiidae > Acanthosepion > Acanthosepion esculentum. The sequence continues at coordinate 118,348,858 of OZ038481.1, forward strand.
CCCTTTTAATTACAAAATGTTCTACGCATGACATCGTCTGGATAGGATACGCATGCATTTGAAATTTAAATTTAATCCGGCATTAGTAAAACACACATTTCTAAAATATGCCTATATAAAATTCATCAAAACATTTCTCAGTCAAATTCATTAAATGCTTAGAGCACACACACACACACACACACACACACACACACACACACACACACACACACACACACACACACACACACACACACACAGGGTGTCCATCCATAAAGTTCGTGTCCTCTTTAAAAAATGTATAACTTTATTTATATTAGCGATAGAAATAATCTGAAAAAAAAGTTTAATGAACCTAGTTTTAAGTACAGCTAAAATAACTAATGTGCTTTCAGGCATTACTGTAAATCAGTTGGCAAATTTTCTCCGTGAACTGCAAAATCGTATTACCCTTTGTATTGCTAATGATGGAGGACATGTGGAAACTTAAATAAAATTTCAATAAAACCTTGAAAAATATAGATTTACTTCTTTCTAATCCTTTTTACAAATTATTTCTATCGCAAATACAAATAAAGTTATAAATTTTTTAAAGTGCATACGAACTTTATGGACATCCTTTATATATATATATATATATATATATATATATATATATATATATATGGCCTGAAGATTGCGTTGGAGTATAAAACAGACGGTCGCTTTGAGCACTTTTACCCATAAATATAGCATACATTAGAAAATTATAAAATAATTACACACACACACACACACACACACACACACATATATATATATATATATATATATATATATATATATATATATATATATGAGAACAGTATTAGAGAAATTGTAAGACAAAATGGAAAAAGTTTACTTGTGACGCATTTCATCCGTTAGGACTGCATCGGATTGTGTTTGTTGAAGTCTGAACGCGAAACATGACTCAGTTAATAGTGTGGTGGCCCGATTAAGCGGGAGTATTAATTACAAATATACTTTGATCCCTTTTATGCAAAATTGT
>OZ038481.1:118354869-118359869 GCA_964036315.1 Acanthosepion esculentum
CTCTAAATAAATCAAGTTTTTCCAGCAAGTTAAACAGATATTAATGTTTTCCTTATTAAATTACTTTGCATTGTCTATTAAACCTAGATATACATCCTTTTTTTTATATTGCTCTTTCTAAAAGTTATGCAGGAAATTTCTCGTGTTTACTAATGATTAATCATTTTTTTTTCTTGTTTTCAGACATATACACAATCCTTGGGCATTAATGGAACGGTTTCCTTCGTGTTAATAAGTAATCTGGAAATTACGATTTACGAAACGTAAGTGCACTTTTCTCAATCGTATACTAACTTATCTTTTATCACCATCATCGTTTATTAAGTTAACCGATTTTGCGCAGATGTGGCCACCACTTTCTTCCATCTTTTTCGGTCTGATGCTGCCCTTACAGCCTCAGCTACCGTCATTCCATTCCACCTCTTAATATACTCAAACCAAGACATCGATGGTCGTCCCTGGCGCCAGTTGCCACCCACTGGACCCAGCAGAATGCCCTTCTCGAAGCCGCCTCGTCGCATAATATGCGGAAAGTGCCTAAGTACTCTCTGTCTCTCAATACGTCCCTTGTTCTGAGGGTATCTAGCAACTTCTTATTAGTGAGTCTCGCTGTCCGTGGTACTCTAAGGACTCTGCGATATGCCCACATCTTGAAGGCATATATCCGGTGTCTTTCTCTCTTGTCAATGCCCATGGCTTGCATCTATAGCTGGCGATGACGAAAGCAGTGGTTTTGTAGAAATTCCAACTTTAAACTGACGGGTATATTCCGACAATTCCAGATGTTTCCCATTTTCTCGTAGTACTTATTTATGTTATGTATTTTTCATACTTATTCCACGCATTATTGTTGACAATTTGGTCTTCATATTGTTAAAACATATAAACATAATAAAAAATACATTCCAAACAATGTCATGGAAATGGATTTCTTATTATTTACAACTGGAATTTCATATTAATCTTGCAAATCTCGAATCATTTAGTGAAAAATGTGGTAGACATGTGAGCAACAATAAGATTTTGGAGAGGATCCAAACAAATTAGAAACTTATACTTAACATCAGGAAGAAGTAGCTGAATTTTCTGGGACACGAGAATTGAAGGTTTGGAGAATCTGATACTCACAGGGTAGATAGAGGGTAAGCGAGATAAGAGAAAACAACGCGTGACATACTCAGCCGGCATAAGCAAGGGCTTGGTAGAACAGGTTCTGGGAGAAGTAGCTAAAGGACAAAACATTGAGAATTACAAGGGAAGTGTGGAGAGCCAAGACCGGCTACGTCCTGAAGAGACACGGTACAAAAAAAATACATATAAATTAATGTAAAATGCTGCACAGAGTGATTTTCAATATTACACATATTTTTCTTTTTTTTTGAAAAAAAATCTAGTGACGTTCCACCATTACCGAGCGCAACCTGAATTTTTACCTATCGCGATAAACATGTATTCTCTGAAGAAGGTCCGTCCTTTGAGCGCTTCTTGGGTCTCAAGCTAAATCTAGACCTCAAGTTTAACGCGTACATACGATCTATCGCTAAAGGTGCTGTAAAATGGTCGGTTCCCTGTAGCGGGCTACCTGACATCACCTTCTATCCTCTCCGTATACAAGAGCCAGATCAGATCGAAAATGGAGTACTCCTGTTATATATGGGCAGGTGCTGCCCAGTATTCACTTTCCAGACTTGCGCCCTTGTGGGTGATGAATTATTTTCTACCCTTTTCCCACAGATGAAACATCACAATTCTCTCACTGCTCGACAGCTATTTCCATGGAAAGTGGTCAGACGAGCAACATTCGTTAGTTCCACCATTTCTAATTTGTCATGGCTAAACCTGCCATGTCACGCACATTGTAGCGAACTACTTTGTTTCCCTTTGTATTCTATAGAGGATAAGTAATTTCCACTCGAAATGCTTGTTCCCATGAACCGATGCTTTGTAGAACCTACTCCGGAGACAATGCTTCCCAATCACTACAATCTTAACTAAGTCTAGTGTTAACTGTTATCTTCCCCACATATCCCCATAAACTGCACACCTTAATTTGCAGCTCTCTATCTCGATTGTCTCTTGGGCCTTGTACAGGGTGAACATTATTGCAAAAAATCTATTTTGTTACTTTTTGTAACTCCGATTTTAGGTGCACTTCGACGTGGTGTAATGGTTAGCAAACTTGTCTCGCTAGATCAATCACGACTGAGTAGTGAGTTCGATCCTCACTGGATGCTTCTTATCTCGTGACTCGGCTCTTGTCTCTTTCCCACCGCCGTAAGTTTGACTTTCTATGTCTTTTCTTTAAATACTTACGTGGTAATTCTTCGGATGAACTCTGCGTTGTGATACCTAGAGATTTTTTTAAAATTTAAGCACAGTACTAGACTGGCGCCGAGATCTCGTCCATATATAGTTGAATTGGTTATATGTAGCTGTAAATTCTATGTTAACAGTTTCGTTTCTCGCACTTCTCTTTTGTGGATCTCCCTTCCAGCTCCATGCTTTCCACTCAACTTTAATCTTCAAAAATGTAAATTCAATGTCAACCGCTATCTACTCTCCTCTTGATTACTCTCTTCTCTTTTTACTCATCATTATTGTTTCTGTTCCTGATTCTTCCACACCCTGCAAACCTCTTGTGTTTTATTGACATTACTGCCTTTATTGGGTTGATAGCGATTAAAAATAAATAATAAAAATAACTACGAAATTTTCTTCGGCCATTTAATTAAGGTTACTCATTTCTTTTTCTTTATGTGTGGCCCTCCACAACTTCTTATACTTTGTAGTTCTAAGTAATGTTTGTCTTTTTACTATCTTTTCTACTCCCTGTTCTGTAACCCATTTATACGAGAGACTACGGAAATTATTATCCTCAAACAGGACTTCCACCCGGCGATTTTTTCCGTCAAAGTTTCTTCAATCTTATTCCACTTGTTATTGTTGACTACATTAACAAAGGAACATTAACCCTTTTGATTGTGAGAATTTCCTTCATTGCAACTCTGTGGTTCAATTGCGTATGATGAATAAATGCTGTCGAAGTTAATACTCCAAAGTATTTTCATTACTTGGTATTATCCTTTAAAAAAAATATCACGGAATCCTAGGGATAACGATAAACTACATCCGGCAGCGAACTTCTATCCAGCCACTGCAGAGGCGGCGGTAATGTGCCGCTGCTTGGATATTAACTAAAAGCCTAGAGTCGAAGCTTGATGGAACCTACACTCCGAAGCTGAGAGATATAATTAGCATCTCTTGAAGGCAACATCCAAGTAAATTAGAGATCTATGGACCCATCTATGGTCGATTTATAGACCCATCCCTGATCTGAAGACTGGAGGTTTTGAGAGCGTGGAACCACTGATAATAGCAAAAGGTCTACGAAACCGTCCTTTTTAACACATTCAACGACATTCGGAGAACTTACTAAATACTGACGAAGACATGAGGGTATAATGCTGAAACATGGTGACGATAATAATGTAAATGAAGAAATCCAATTGGTTATCAGTCATAGTAATGGTGAAATTGACCGTTTCCATATAGGAAATATTCTTTGACTGAACAATTATTGTCGGTTGAAATTTGTAAAAACTTTCTATTAAAGGATCGTCCTGGATTATGATTATAAACTACATCAGGCAACAAGGCTTCTGAAAGCGAGATTGAACATTTCAAGGTGCGTGAAACCATCTCTTAATTACTACCACCCAGGTCTACCCTGACCCAAAATGGTAGCACCGGTTAGGATACCAGCTGTGAACCCCAGAAAGTTTTAAAAAATAATTTTCATAGTAAAATACCTACAATATATTTTATTATAGTATTACCAACAATACATTTTATTAACGTATTATATTACAATACATTTTACATAAATAATGAACAACAATACATTTTTATCTGTAGCTTTAGTTGAATCCATAAAATTGTGTTCAAAATATTTAGATTTCGGCATTAAATATCCCAATAACATTTACATGCACTTTAGAATCATTTAGCGTTATAAGTTGTTGGCGTTTAATTTTTCGTATTTTTGCTTTTTACAGACAAATTCTTTGGGTGCTAAATGCAACTTCAATTCATAATTCAAAAATAGAAATTAGAGTAATAGATAGCGGCTCGGAGTGAGTAATCGGAGAACCAAGTTCGAATTCCAGTCGAATCCATTACATTCACTTACGTGCTAATGCCCTTGGGAAGGGTATCAATCCTCTTCTTCTCTTCCCCCCCCAAGCTATGGGTAAATAAGCAGGACAGACCGGGTTCTATAGCCTTGGATGGCAACTGTTCTACTGCAGAAATGGCAACCTACTGTGGGAAAAAATCTCCATCGTCAGTCATATATATAAAAAATACATGATCGCTTAAGCGCGTATCATGCATGACACATAACTGACTGACTGATTGCGCGTTGAGATATTAATTATTTATTCGGTTGACCTACCTCGGACATTCATGAGACTATCGCGCTAACCAACATGGTCCTGGATCAAGGTTGGAAGGTCATTAGGGTGCCATTCTGTGTCATAACATAGCTGATCAATGTAGGGCGACCAACCCCGCTTGTTCCATGGTTAAATGTCCAGAACAGTAGATCATACTTCTGTTCTTCTTTTGTTCGCTAAAAGCGTCTTGCATTCGCATAAGATTGTAGAAATATCAGGGATGGTACACAGAGCTGTAATTTAGTTGGATGTTATCTCCAAGAGATGTTAAGTATAGCTCCCAGCATCCGAGTGTAGGTTCCATCAAATTGAGATTCTAGGGTTTTAGTTAACTGTCCAAGCAGTGGCACCATGCATTAACACCGCTTCTATAGTGGCTCGAAAGAATCCCCGTTTGAGTTTGTCTGGTAGATCAGGTTTCCAGATTGCATCCATTTTATACAATGATTACCTACTTGAACTTTCACATTCTTTTCAGTAGAATTTATTTCACTTTCTAGGTATGTAAAAGTTTCGACATATTTTATTGATTCACCTGAGACTGTT
>OZ038481.1:118369869-118442369 GCA_964036315.1 Acanthosepion esculentum
CTCTAGAGTAGCGAGAAAATTTCCAGGTTTCATCTGTCGGAAAGCGTTGTAGAGTGAAAATAATTCATCACTCACAAGGCCACGTAGACTCTTTTTGACTGTATCATGACTGGAAAAGTATTTCGAATGCTAATTTACTAATACATTGTGCCCTCGCCTATTCGCGTTTCAGCATCCGCGGCTTCACACATCCGCGGCTTCACACATCCGCGGCTTCACACATCCGCGGCTTCACACATCCGCGGCTTCACACATCCGCGGCTTCACACATCCGCGGCTTCACACATCCGCGGATTTTTCTTTAGAACATATGTACATGTTATTCACGATTCGCGTATTTTATTTTTTTCGAAAGAACATATTTATAATATTCTTGTATTATTTTTCTGTTACCTAAGTGACATAAAACATATAACAATCCATTTGTATAGTAAAAATTAGCAGACTTGTACATCTTCATTGTAAAAAACAAACGCAAAAACATTCGTAATGCTTGGGCTTTGTTCTTTGTTTGGGGCTGCGGCTGGGGATATTAAAATTAGTTTATGTTAAGTCTGGGGGCATCATTACAGTTCTGTTGTAAAAAATGTTTTAAACTTTATATTTTATGTCTTGTTACACATATTTTATACAATATTTTCAATGGTTGTATCAATCTATGCGTAATTAAAACCGGTTATTGTACGTACGAAAGAAAATTTACGCTGAGTGTAAGGTCATCAATAGTATTTCTTTCAAAAATGTTTTTAAAAGGGTCTGAAATGTTTCTAAAGTGTTTAGGATGAAAATTTAATCCATATGGGATTTTAACAATGAAAATAGGTACTTATAAGCACTTTTGGGAGGATTACAAGTATTCGCGGATTCTAACTATTCTCGGCCGATTCTGGTCCCAAACACCCGCGGATACGGGGGACTCGCTGTACTGGAATTTTGTAGTTTGGAAGAATAGCGTTACATAATATTCCTCGTGCCTTAGCTTAGAAAATAGGAAGAATCTTTGACACTATTCTATGGTATTAAATATCCCTTCATAGCAGTGATGAAATCTTTTGTTACAATAGCTAGTGATGAGTCTAAACGCAGATTCCCAGGGAAATGAGTTCGATTTATTGATTTTACATTAGTAGCTGCTGGGTCATCTCAGATCTCATATTGTCCCGAGTTTCTTGTTAAGGGGCTGTATTTAAAGAAGGTCATTCAGAAATAGATTTTTTTTTAATTCATAACGGACCACACCTAAAAACAATAAAAATACATTAAAACATAGCTTCTCTGCCTTCAGTAAGTCATACATTAACAGAGAAGAAATTGTAGTTAATATTCTACATGTAGTTGTATTATTCATTTGAAAAAAATCAAAAGAGTTTTAAATTTCAATGAAATGTTTTATTCTAATCGTCTGTCGTTACGCTAAGAAAATATAACTTAAATATATTTTTCCGGGAGGAGCTAAGATCTTTAATTGCTGATTTTCAAAACCAGCAAGTAGGATCATTTTACCTGGAAAGTTTGTGTACCAGAATCTTCCTGTCACTATTCAGCAACGAGTTTAGCATAACGCTTTACTTCGCAAAACTTGGTAATTGTAATATTAGGCGTTTCCTTATATGGAAACATTTGGCAGTCAGTGACTGAACCGGTTGAAATTTACAAAATCTTCCTATTGAAACTGTTATGCCGAGTAACTGTTATGGCTCTTTTCAGTGGTGATGGAGGCTTCCTTCCTAAGTTTTTTTTTTTCGAAGTAGTATGGAACATCAACATGTTGATTCTGTCATTATTTTCTGTTCAAGTTACGTTTTCTGTCCATTTTAGTTGTAGTTGCTGTTGAAAATCCTCAAGTCACGTGGTTTATGTTATTTGGTATAGTTCTTCGGTTTTGATTCTCGAAATGCGATTTACAGGTCGGGGACACTAAAATCAAGCAGGTGCGGAAATTTAAGTATCTGGGAAGTGTTTTGACAGAGGACAGTAAGTACGATGCTTAGATTCAAAGACGCATTGGGATGGCCAAATTGCATTCCAAAAGCTTTGCAGTATATTCTGAGACAGGAGAATTTCTGTGGTAACAACGGTAAGAATACTGTGCTGCTACGTGGCATCTATCCTCCTTTACGGTAGCGAATATTGAACGGTCTCCTCAAAGATGAAGAAAAGACTCGAGTTGGTGGAGGTATAGTTCCACAGAAGGATGATAAGGATATCATGGTCTGAGTGTGTGAGCAACTATGAGGTTTTAGAGAGGATGCAAACAAGGAGGAAGCTTATACTTAACATCAGGAAGAGGCAGTTGAAATTTCTTGGAGAAGTAATGAGAAAGCAAGGCCTGGGGAATCTGATGCTCACCGGTCGAATTGAGGGAAAGAGAGACAAGGAAAAGCAACGTATGACATACCTAGCGTGCTTAAGTAAGTGGATTACAGGACCTGGGAGAAGTAGCAAAGGGGCACAACATATTGAGAGCTACAAGGGACAGGGGCAGCCATGATCGCCTACGTCCTGAAGGGACACGGCACATAAAAAGAAAAGAAGCACCAAGGTTCAATGAAGGATTGTCCTCTCTAAAATCTACGTGCTTCATTCGCTTGAAACCATTTTCTATCATGGATCTTTGGGAATTTCTGAATGGGTTGGACGCCATGCATTGTATCCATATGAAAGTCTCAATCTGACGAAACTATATAAAAACGTGACTCTAGTTCTTAGGTTAATGTTTTGGTTTTGAGAAATCTTGCGATGTTGAACAAATGTTCTTTACGTATGAAGGTGTTACATTTAATATAGCAAAAAAAAAAAATTAAATGAGGTGAATTTCTCCTTCATATTAACAATCTTCCTATTTTTCACTACAGGAAACATATTCACAAGAGCCTTTCGAAAAAAAAATAATAATGTACTTTTAAATTATGTTTAAAAAGCACACACAAAAAAAAGCTGAACAATACAAGAGGTTAACGTTCGTGATCGCTAACAAGAGCAGAGCTTAGCTGAATTCTGCTTCCTTTTTAACCTCGATTTGTAGAAATAATTTGGCAGGAAGAAGCCATTGCAGAAAAGAGGAAAGATGCCTGGTAGCCATTCTTTTTCATCTCAATGTTGCCTTTTATCGGTAGCTTCTGACGAAACTTAAGCTCACCCCTTTTATCCCAGGAAATTGGCTTTGATGAACGAAGTTTTATTCAAGTCTGCTATGGAAACATTATTGTTATACCATGGCGTAACCTCATGGCGAAATACAGGGTGTCCCAAAATAATGTATACACTTTTTGAATCATTATAACTTCATGATTAATTCATGTCAGTTATCATTTATCTCCTGTTAATTTCCCTCTGAAAGTTCTCCACTGCCTTAACCGGGTATTAAACTCACACTCTCTGGGTCCTGTCACTGGATCTAACCAACGCCTTTATCCACTGTGCCATGTGTCCTTGACATCCATTAAAGATGACACGTGGAAATAGAACAGTCTACCCCAGTGAGCGAAATAAAGGGTTCAGTTCGACATTCCAACCACCTGAAGAAGGCCGGAGCGTACAACGGCCGAAACGTTGTAATAAATATGGCAACAAAGATGAGGACAATAGTCCGAATAATGTAAATAATGTACATAATACCTCATCTCAGAAATATAGACTGATCCTTAATTCATTTTGATTTTTAGTATATTACAATAGTAAATTCAGTATTTTCATTCACTTTTTTGCTCATAATAGCCTTTATTTTTCAGGAAGGTTTGCCTTCGTTTCCAATATATTTCTTCAGTAAAATCATTGACAATACATTTCTGCAGTGAAAGTCATATCACCTACAACAATCCGGTTCTGTCAGTAATGCTTATATTCATTTTCTTTCGCGTTATCATTGTATAAAATTCAGATTGACAGATGAAAATTGTTAAAATAATTTTAATTTTAAAATTCGGTGTTTCATTTCTTTTTTTAACGTCCACAAGCGCCTTTTCTTTACGATCTGTGAATTGAAATGATTGTATCTGTCTATATTTTTGAGATGCGGTATTATGTACATTATTTATATTATTCGGACTATTGTCCTTATCTTTGTCGCCATATTTATTACATCGTTTCGGCCGTTGTACGCTCCGGCCTTCTTCAGGTGGTTGGGATGACAGGACCCAAAGAGTGTGAGTTCAATACCCGGCTAAAGCAGTGGAGAACTTTCAAAGGGAAATTAACAGGAGATAACTGATAACTGACATGAATTAAACATGGCACGGGGAACTAGAACAGTCTACGCCACTGAGCGAAATAAAGGGTTCATTTCGACATTCCAACCACCTGAAGAATGCCGGAGCGTATAAAGGCCGAAACGTTGTATTAAATATGGCGACAAAGATGAGGACAATAGTCCGAATAATGTAAATAATGAATTAAGGAGTCAGTCGCCAGGTATTAATGCAGACATTACTAAGAGTATAGGACCCTTGTATGTATAATGTAAATTGAGTTGAACTAAAAAAACGCTACAACAGAATTCTTTTGTTCACTCCATATTTATCATAATTTTGGCCGCTACTATTGTTTATAGTTATAAAATAAAAGTCATTTTTTCAGCATGAACCATTGTCATTATGAAAAAACAAAGTGACCATAAAGGAAACTCATTCAAATTTCATTGAACATTGACGAACAAATGGAAAAAAACGGAAACTTATATTTAGCATCAGGAAGAGACAGTTGAAATTTCTAGGGCACATAATGAGGAAAGATGGTTTGGAAAATTTGATACACACAAGGCAGATTGAAAGCAAAGGCAAACAAAACATAACGTACCTAGCGAGCTTGTGTAAATGGATGGCAGAACTTGGTTAAAGAGAAATAGCAAAATGATAAAGTTTATTAAGAGCTACAAAGCAGAGGAAATAGTGGAGAACCATCATTGCCAACGTCCTGAAGTGACACAGTGCATAGGAGAAGAAGTTTAATTCTGTGTATTTTTTTCTTTTATGCTGACTTGCGTTTTCTTCTCTAACAAAAGCCAGAAAATTGGTTCGATTTCAGGTAAAAAGCAATACTTTTGAATACTGATTTTCCAGGTAAACAGGATATCATCCACTTGAAAGTGTGGCATAACACAGTAATGAAAATATTAGGTTGTTCGACAAATAATGTTCGAGTTTAGAATAAGCATTTTATTTGTGTTTTAATATTATTATATAGAAACGGAAATCTACTGCGTAGAACAAAAGAGCGGGAAAATCTGCCGAGTGATTCATGAATCTAATCAGACATGACACTTAACTGACTGAATATATTATAATAGACAAAATATATTACTCATTTGCAAAAACTTGTGAAGATGGTTAATTAGTAAATTTTCCCTCTGCTTTTTGTGTCTTCAGTGAGGTTTAATTTCCCCAAGCCTTGCTTCCGATACTTAGCTAAGCTTAGCGAATACAGAGGTTACCTCGAAATGTTTAGCAAACTGATCGTGTAAACTAATAGTTCCAAACCATTTTTAGCTGATGGCCCACTTTGAACCCAGAATTTTTTGAGGCCCATGAAATTATTATATTGTAAAAAATATTTTACATCGAAGATATCCAATAAAAATACAACTATGTCTCTTTATTGGACACACACAATTTTACAAGCATCTAAAATGTTTCGGATCTCCCATGAAACGACCATTTATCGTCAATATTTATTTTTAAAAGTTTCCCTCTATATGGCACAAAAAAAATCACAAGCAAAAATAAAATTAATTCTTATAGAAAAAAATTAGCTTTCAAAATATAAAACCAATTTCATAACAAGACTGCCTATAAGAAAGAAAATTAGTTTCAAAAGCATGTATTCAATGAGGTTCTTGTCCATAACGCATCTTTGCAAAATTTTCTATATATCGATCCGTGCTTGTCAAAGACAGACGAAGATCTCTTATGATTCCTAAGCGGTTTCTGGCTTTTGATAATTTTTGAGACACTGCTAAATCCTGATTCTACTAGGTAATTTGTTGAAAAGGCAATAATATATGATGTAACTTTTTCCCAGAGTAAGAAAAAATTGGTCCACAAGTTCTGGAGTCCATGGTTAATGATGTAATTTTCTTTCTACAGTCGGGAAAAAAAACATATTTTCATTGACTGAGTAAATAAAAGTTATTCAAACACTAAGTAATTAGTAAATTTTCATAATCTAAATATATTAACATTATTTACATACCTTTAATTTCATTAATTAAAGAACTAGTAATCAATAAAAGCTCTGTGGTCCATTCAATAAACTGTGGCCCATATATTAACGCGGTGTCTCAGTAAAAATTATAACATTTCTGTGGCCCACCTGAAATTTGCCATGCCCCGTTTTGGCCGTGTGGCTATAGGTTAGGAATATCTGGCATAAACTATCACTGGTAAAATAAGGCGTTTCTAATTGGTGGCCTTGTACCAAGCATAGTTATAGTTAGTAAATGTCAAAACAACCTAACTTATCCTCAAGCGAATTAACTGGCATTTGTAGGACGAGCAATGCTATTGTAAGACAACCTCGCCATAAAAATTGGGATCTGTTTACAAATCGCCTGCTGGATCAACCAGAAATCCTTCAAGAAAATAAAACACTTATCATTTGTTCACACAACTACACCACCACCATTGCCACCACCTACAACAATAACAACAATAATAATGAACAATACTCGTTTGTTTTCTTGACCTGTTTCGACGCATGTTTTTAACTCTATTTCTGAATCGCAGTGGTACGGAGTAAAGCCTTCGCTCTTACTACGCCCAAGTGTTAATCTCTTCATCTTAGATGTTTCGCTATCAAATTCTTGAATCTTTATTTTCCATATTATATTTCAGATCAACGTTCGATAAGTGTATGAACTGAATTGCCGCAGACAACATCAATAGCTTTCAAATTTCTTCGGGGAAGTATTTCAGCCGATGATTAGCTAGCATAATATTCGTAAAAAAAAATGAAACGATTATTTATGCATGGATCGGCCTATTTTCTCCGGATCAGTATGTATGTGTTCTCTGACTACGATCAATGACGCTTCCTATATCAGATCAATCTACTATGCACTCAGTCCAAGACAAAAATATCCTTCGAGCAGGACTGTAGTATCGACACGATTAAGACATCAATCTTTTTGTGCTGCTTAAGAAAAGTTTAAAGATAACTTGACGTAAATACACTTTTCAACCGACAAAAAGGCAACTCTGTTCCAGTTTTCCGCATAGATGGTGATTCTCTAAGTGTATTTTAGATATGACACAAGGCCGAATCTATGGGCCCTCCAATTTACTATTCAGTCGTAATTGCTGTAACGAGATAAGCTTGCTAAACATTACACCACGTCGAAATGTCCAAATGATTGTCTAAGCGTAAATTAGATGTGGTATAAGGCCGAAAGTATGTAGCATTCAGTGAGGTTCGAACTCACTACTCCGTCGTAATTGATCTATCGAGACAAACTTGCTAATCACTACACCACGTCAAAGCACCCAATTCTCCACGTAGATGAATTCATAATTATATTACCAGCTGGTCCCCAGGAAATTAGATTTTTTTATCATTTGCCAGCATTTATTTATTTCCCTTATTCATTTCAATATACATTGAACAAGGTTTTTATCTAAATCTTGTACAGAGATTATTCTTTACATTTGAGCAAACCATCGGAGCTTTTCAAACTGCACCAATTATTTAATCGCCGGAAGCAGATTGTTTTCATCTCACCTTCTTTTTGGTACTGTTCGGTTATTGGTAACCCTGTTTCCACTGGCTTTAAAGCGTTACTACACGGTACAAGGATTGAACCCACAATTCAATATCAATCGCCTACCTGGCTCCTGATCTTTCATTGCTCTTTATTCTCACTAAAATCTCATAAAATCTTTTCATTATATTCCACTTTCAGTAACACCTTACGTCTTAGTGACATTATCGCCTTGCGTGGGGTAACATGATTTCTTAAAAATCTTTTCACCCTAAACAAGGTAACACACAGGTAGCAAATGAGGGTGAAAGTATATAAGAAAAACATTAAGGAGAGAGAACAATAAAAGAACAGAAATTAGGAAAAAAAGAAGAAAGCATGTGACATTACGTTGAAGGTCAAAATTGACTGAAAACCAAGAAGCTGGGAAAAGATATCTACAAGCGTGAAGTGTGAGAGAAGAAACTGTTAGGATAGAACTTACGGTTACATATAGTAATTTCAATTGTAAAATGCTGAAACCTTGCCGCCAATACAGTACTGCGCTCAAATTCATAAAGACTAGATACCATAAATTAGAGTGTGTTTTTTGGTTTTGCTTGTTTTACGGCATATCAACCTATTGGGTCATTAAATGCCGAATAGAGGAGAGTTCATCAGAACAATCACCATGAACGAACTTATAGGAAAGGTACCGGGAAGCTACATCTATAATAATAAAGCGCAGTGTACGTGTGTCCATCCGTCCGTCCGTTTTTCGATCTCGGCGAATCATAAACAACCTGAAGTGATAGGTATTAACTACTGTAGTTACACACGATTAGAAATTAAATAAATAACTCATTTAAAGTTAAATTTAAACATCGAATAGAGTGAAAGGTTAAAAAAGCAATTCTTTATTAAAGGTTTAATTTTAATTTCGCTTTTCGTCGCAATTGCAGTTGATATCGTGTAATTAAACCGTAATTAAAACTTAAGCGGGACACGGTACGTTAATTATGTTTTTTTCTATTTCTAGCACGCATACTGTGGCGTATTCGAACTATTACATAGATTAGGTTCCCTAATATCTTTTAACTGTGACTTTATGTAAAGGAATCATAAAGAATGGTGATGTTAAAAGAAAATGAAAATTGCACGCAAAATAAATGTAAACAAACTATGGACATCGATTCCGTATACGAAGAAAGATTATGCCGAATTCATGTATCGAATAAAGATAAAATATTTTTATTATTTCTAAATTCTTATAACTTTTATGTACATAGGATGCTGGTAGTAAAAGGCCGAAGGCCAAAAGCTAGCATAAGAGCCAGCTTAAATTCCACCCGAAGGGCCGCTCCTAGGCTAGTTAAAAAAAAAAATTATCCCACAAAATTAATATGGCACTAAATTCGTGAACCGATACTATAATTTTCTCGACTACTCGTAGGTAGGTTTCTTTCTAATATTTTTCGGTAAATATTTCAGGATTCTTTTTATATTTCTGGAATATGGAATTATCATTATTTACATTAATTAGAGTCAGACTAATGTTTTCATCTTTGTTGTTATTCTCACAACTTTTCGTCTTCTGAGGTGGCCTCCTTCAGATGTCAAAGAATTTTCCAACTGAAACTTATATTTAATCTACGGAGGTAGGTTGTTCTACATACACTGCCCATATTAAAGGACATCTCGTCTTGTTCATTTTTAATACTTCTCAGTTATTTATTGTGTCATTTCCACTAAGACTAAGTCTGTACTACCGGGCCCAGAGATTGAACTTACAATTATTTTGACACTAAACTCAACAACAAGAAAAGTTTAGTCTGAATGTAAAATACTGATAACACCTTACAGAAATTCATGCAGAAATTATAGATTCAATTTAGATGCCGAGATGCAATAAGGAATGTATTTTATGAGAAAACTAATTACTTTATGAGCAAAATGAAGGCCTATAATTTTGAAATATTATTATATTTATTATTAATTTTTAAGCAAGTAAATTGGAGAATGAAAGTTTGGCTTGCTCTACGGTATATTAAACTTTTTCAAGTTATTTAATGCAAAATTCTGTTACGTCAATAAATAATAGAAAGTGAGATATGCCTGTGGCTTGCACAAGAATAAAAAAGGTAGTCATGTGTACAATAAACAACCAGATCCTTTTTCGTGTGGGTTTATCTCTTTGTACAGGACTGCAGTCAGCGTATTCTTATCCCCAACCGACAAAGCGAGAGAGTCTTGGCATTCCCTGAAGACAGCGACATCTCCATCGGAGGAATAGCAACCCTCAAAAGTATCTAGATTCATAGGTCATAATCCTACACTTCTTTGTTCTGAGTATGATGGAAGCCCCCGTGGCCCGATGATTGCATCTAGCATGAAACAGACTGTCGCTTCTAAGTGTTGACTTCTCTCTCTCTCTCTCTCTCTCTCTCTCTCTCTCTCTATATATATATATATATATATATATATATATATATATATATATATATATATATATATATATATAGTTATTATAATTATTTTCTTTTTTTAAAATATGATTTTATCCCGACACAGAAATGTCTATGTTTCAAAACTGAAAGTCAAATTTTACATTTAATTATAAAAATTAAACTTTTTCAGAATCCAGAATTTCGTTTCATTGTCAAGCGATGCTAGGATAACTTTCTAAGAAATGTACCCCACCTAAACTTAATCTGACTTTGTAAGTAACATATGTTTGATATTTAAGTTGTCTAGGGAAATTTAAACGCAACGACCCCTAATCAAAATAGATATAATTTTCCTTAACCTAAACAACACAAAATATTAAGATTGTCTGCGCTTAAATTTCTTAGAAAGCTATTCCTAGCATCGCTTAAAAATGGAAGGAAACCCTGGATTTTAAGTTTAATTTTATAATTAAATTTACAATTTTAGTTTCAGTTTTGAAACATAGAAATTTTTATGTCGCGATGGAATCATATTTTTAAAAAAGAAAATAATTATATATCTTACTATATATCTTACTGTTCTTTCTTTATCAATCTTATTGTTCTTTCTTATTTTTTAATACAAACACACATACAGATATCTATGTATAAAATAGTAAGAAAAAATGCTAAAGCTTAAAATAAAGTAATTTCATAGAATATAAAAGATACTGAAGACTCAATGCCAAAACCGAGAGTGGCTAAATATGATATAATAATGATACAAAATCCGCTACTCCGTTAAACGATAACTTTGGTTTCGTAGTTCCACCCGATGATTGCCATTTCCACAAACTCTGAGTAACGGGTTTGGTATCATTATTATATTACAGCACACACACACGGATATATATATATATGTGTGTGTGTGTGTATGTGCGTATATTTATGTGTTTATATATATATATATATATATATATATTGTGTATTTGTGTAAATACGTATGTGTATGTATATGTGTATATATATATATATATATATATATATATATATATATATATATATGTTTGTGTGTATATATATTCGTGCGAATGTGTAAATGGGTAAGTATATATATGTGAGTGTTTATATGTATATATATATGTGTATATATACGTATATGTGTATATACATGCGTGTCTGCATGTATATAAATATGTACAGATATATATATATGCGTATGCGTGTTTATGTCTATGTATACATATACATATATATATATATATATATATATAGTGTGTGTGTTTTTGTATATATGTGCGTATACATATGTGTGAGTGTTTATATGTATATATATATATGTGTATATATACGTATATGTGTATATATATGCGTGTCTGCATGTATATAAATATGTACAGATATATATATATGCGTATGCGTGTTTATGTCTATGTATACATATACATATATATATATATATATATATATATATATATATAGTGTGTGTGTTTTTGTATATATGTGCGTATACATATGCGTGTGTGTTTATATATATATATATCTGTGTACATATATTTATTTGTGTGTATATATGTCAGTCTGTATATATATATATGTGTGTGTGTGCATGTGTGTTTATATATATGTGTGTGTATATACGTGCGTGTACATATGCGTATGTGTATATATATATATGTGTTTGTTCAAATGTATATATGTGTATGTATATATGAGTGTTTATATGTATATATATATGTATCTATATGTAGGTATATGTGTATATATGCGTGTGTATGTATGTGTATGTATATATATATATATATATATATATATATAGAGAGAGAGAGAGAGAGAGAGATATATATATATATATATGTACATATATTTATTTGTGTGAGAGATAGATAGAGAGAGAGGGAGAGACAGAGAGTGAGAGAGTGAGACCCCAAAACTGCACCATAACTGTCAGCTTCATTTCAGGGTCGCTTTCAGTATCTGGTTCTTAAGGTTGAGGGCAAGGGGATATATTGACTTCATGTGCAAAGAGAACGTGAAGAACTTCGACTGGGAATAGAACCCGATTCTCCAATCCCATTTTCTATGACGATTAACCAATACATTATAAAAAATAATTAATATGAAATCAATCACCTACTGATAAGATTCATATTTTTACGACAGAATTTTTAGGTTTCTTCTATCCTCGGCCACGCCCCCACCCCGCCCCGGCTCATTTCCAACCACGTCGAAAAATAACCTTTGACACCAATGAGCGATTTCAATGGATTCGCAACGGTTCGCGGAATCATTTTCTAAAATTACACAAATTTGCAGATGCGGTTCTTAAATTTCTTTGGTAACTCTCAAAAAAGTTGAAAGGACAGAAATGTAATTCTATCTGCAAATCTAAAGAATTCTATGGATAGAACACGTAAACAACGAGGAAGTCTTACTGAAGAAAAGGAACAAAGAAAAAAACACCTAACAATCAGAAAGAGGTATGAGATTTCTGGAATTTATAATAACAAATAAAAGACCGGAGAATTCAACGCTCACGGTACATTAAAGGGAATAGACGAATGAGAAACAAGGTCTAAACTAAATGAATTTTTGTGAATGGATGTCAGAACAGGGACAAAGAGATATCATCTTCTATGTGCCGTGTCTATTCAGAACGTATTCGATCATGACTCTCCACTGTTACAGTTTTTTGGATACTCTATATACTAGTGAGCCAACCAAATTGAGCTGACTCATTTTATAGTCTACCAATAGAAGGTTAACCAATCAGAAAACTTGAGATATTCAATCCGACGTGTATAAAGGCGGCCATTTTGTTTTCTCGGAATATCCACTGCTAACCTGTCAGATGAAAGTTCTGAAGAACTACGCTTTCCTACTCTCTCCGAATATTCACTGCCAACTTCTGATATGGAAGACCTTAAGAATTATTGAACAGCTGCTACTGGATATTGGTGTTGTTTCATTGAACGAATTACTTACATTGGTTTCTACATTCAGACTACAGTGAACATGTATAACATCCACAAACTTTATTCTTTGTAGATCTTAGTAACTTTTGTATTTTTCTATCTCCTCATTCATGTTCTGGCATTCATTGAAAGAAGCTCTTTAGGTAGTTTATGCGCTTATTTCCTCTGTCCTTGCTTTCAATATGTGAATGTCAAAATTTTCAAAGTCTCTCTCATTATGTAACCTAGCAATTTCAATTGTCTCCTTCTTATTCCGAGGATGGGTGACTCTTTTTATTCTATTTTAACTAATACTACGCCGTTGCTCCACATGTTTAGTTTGGTTTGTTTGGTTTAGTTAGTTTTGTTTTATGGCATATCAACCACAATGAGTTATTTAATGCCAACAAGATTTTTATTGCTGGTAATATTTTTCCAAAAGTGTATTGCTGGTAATGTTCTTTTTTATTTCCAAAATCGTATTGCTGGTTATATATTTTTTTTCCAAAAATGTATTACTGTTAATTTTTTTTTCTAAAAATGTATTGCTGGTAAGTTTTATTGTTTTTTTTCTTAAATGTATTTCTGGCAATATTTTTATCAAAAAATGTATTGTTGGTAGACAAGCATTTAATGCTGGTAATATTATTTTATTTTCAAAAATGTATTGCTACTAACTGTTACTTCTTCAAAAATGTATTGCTGGAAATGTTTCTTTTTTTTAATCTATCGCTGGTATAAAATTTTCCTACAAAAATTTATTGCTGGTAATAATCTTTTACCGAAATGTATTGCTGGTATTAAAACCTATTTTTACACTTTCATAGTGTTTTAACCACAGTTTAGGGGTTAATTATTTGCCCATACCTGGGACCCTAACAGGTGCCACTACCCCGGGTCCGGCTGGACCTGGGAACACCAGCAGTTAAGACGTGGTTCCACGCTCCTCAAAACCTTCTGATCAAAGGCCTTGCTGTCAGATGTAGTTTATCGTCTTATGCGGGACGCAGATATCGTTTATCGTTCATACCCAGGACGTACACGTTTAGTATATGGTATTCTCAGCATCCTTCTGTAGAGCCATAATTATGTGTCTTCAAGTCTCTTCATCTGTCATGAGATTGTCCAGCATTCACTGCCATTCAGGGGAAAGATATTATATTACAGTTCATTACTCTAAAGTACATTACTCTAAAGTACAGTACTCTAAAGTACTAGAAACGTATCTCGAGCATCAAAAAGCAATAAACTCTCGATAATTATCATCGCTAACGTCTTAAAATAAACTTGGCATATGAAAGTAAAAGAAGACACGAATTGTGGAGATTGACTGATTATAAAACTACATAAAAAAAGCAATAAAGCCACTAAATAACAAGAGGTTACTAAGTTTTAGAGGATATGAGAATAAACGATACCATTAAGGAGAGGGGACACTAAAAGAACAAGCATCAAGACAACAGTAGATTACGATTGGCATTGCATTTAAATTTTTGAAGATCAAAGTTGACAGGAAAGCAACAAACCGGAAAAGACTTTCACAAACGAGAAGTGAGTAACTGTTAGCATAAAACATACGATTACATTTAACTAATTCCACTGTAAAATGATGAGACCTAGTTGCCAATCTAGTACTGCAGTAAAAATGATAAAATCTAGGCACCACAGAGGAATGTTCATTAGAACAATACCATGAAAATAACTATAAAAGGGGGCACTAGAAAACTAAATTAGAGTTGTGAGAAAGTAACTGAAAGCGAGATGCCAGGTTAGGACCAATAACTTTGCAGATTCTTCTTTGGATTTTATCAGGAATCTCTAAATATACAGCCAGAGCACCAGACCAGATGTTCTTTGAAAAAATTTAACAAAGAATGTCTTTCACTGCTAAATTATTGTAAACAAAATAATTTTGGTCTTGTGTTAGCATTCCTCGTTTTCAGCTATCTTATTAATTTATATTACATAAATCAAGAAATCATTCATGCGCTTATTTATGCTACACCCTTGTGCAAATTAATTGAAGGAACCGCTTTAGTGTCCTTTCTCCCAGCATACAGTCAGTTCTAGACCAACTGGAGTGACAGGGTGTAATCGATTTTTACTTTTTCCTCAGATTAGGATATTTGCAGTGGCGTGTGGTAATATGAATCTATTTTCGATGTGTCTGATGAAATCTGTTTGACCTTGAAAAATATTGCGTCATCCGTGATTGCATCAGATTTTTATCACGCCCATACATATTGTTTCGACTGTCGATTAATTGTCCTACGGCCTTTGTCTGCGATAGACGTTACTCCAAGGAACCATAAGAAAATTGTAACGCTGCACCCGAGCACAATGGCAAGCATTACCAGGGAGCAAATCCAAGTACTATAGACTGGCTCGGAAAATCTCCTGATTTAAATCCAATCGAGAATCTGTGGTCAATCTGCAAGGAACGACTTCGTGGAATGGGCATACGAAGTATTAATATTTGCAATGGGTTATATATCATTGGAAAAATACGAAAAAAAAGAGTAAATAATAACGGAATTATTCGTTTTGTTTCATTTACAAAAAGGTGTATGTCCATTTAGGATGTAAGAAATCTCTACCACAGATTCATTTTTTAACTGTGAATTACTATGAAATACAGTGTGTTGCTATTACCAACACAATAACTATGAAATATAGAGTGGTTTCCCATTACCAACACAATGACTATGAAATATAGTAGAGTTGTTTGCTATTACCAACACAAGGACTATGAAATATAGTAGAGTGGTTTCCCATTACCAACAAAATGACTGAAATATAGTAGAGTGGTTTCCCATTACCAACACAATGACTATGAAATATAGTAGAGTTGTTTGCTATTACCAACACAAGGACTATGAAATATAGTAGAGTGGTTTCCCATTGCCAACACAAGGACTATGAAATATAGTAGAGTTGTTTGCTATTACCAACACAAGGACTATGAAATATAGTAGAGTGGTTTCCCATTACCAACACAAGGACTATGAAATATAGTAGAGTGGTTTCCCATTACCAACACAATGACTATGAAATATAGTAGAGTTGTTTGCTATTACCAACACAAGGACTATGAAATATAGTAGAGTGGTTTCCCATTACCAACACAATGACTATGAAATATAGTAGAGTTGTTTGCTATTACCAACACAAGGACTATGAAATATAGTAGAGTGGTTTCCCATTACCAACACAAGGACTATGAAATATAGTAGAGTGGTTTCCCATTACCAACACAAGGACTATGAAATATAGTAGAGTGGTTTCCCATTACCAACACAAGGACTATGAAATATAGTAGAGTGGTTTCCCATTACCAACACAAGGACTATGAAATATAGTAGAGTTGTTTGCTATTACCAACACAAGGACTATGAAATATAGTAGAGTGGTTTCCCATTACCAACACAAGGACTATGAAATATAGTAGAGTGGTTTCCCATTACCAACACAAGGACTATGAAATATAGTAGAGTGGTTTCCCATTACCAACACAAGGACTATGAAATATAGTAGAGTGGTTTGCTATTACGAACACCAATGACTATGAAATATAGTTGAGTGGTTTCCCATTACCAACACAATGCAGAATTATGCATAAATCTCTCAAAAGATAAATATCATCAGATAGGCCGTTAGTCGTTGAAAATCTTTTTGCCAAATGAGTTTCAAAAACTATAAAATATTCTAGTGTGTTTGATTCTTACTGGGACTCCAAAATTTTTGATCTTGTTACTGACTAGTCAAAGCTTAGTAATACATCTGATATATCTTACAATGGGACAGTGGTTAGCGAGTATCTCAAACTATGAGAACGGAAGTGAAATAGATACGAACTGATTGCTATGTCCATGTTAAAGAAGACGATCCTTCATCAGAGCCTATAGAATGGCGCTACAGAACCTCCAACTTTGAATACTTCCATCAGCAACAACAACAGAAATTGTTATCGCATGTAACTAGAAGAGAGAATAATGACATAATCAACGTTAACTTTCCACGTTACCTTAAGCTAAAGACTTGGAAGGAAGCTCCCATTAATACTGGAAAGTGCGATAACGGTTACTGGACTCGAGAAAGCTATTTTCTTGAAAAAGTCTTCATGTTTTAAGAGAAAGATTTTATAAATTTCAACTGACAGTAACGTGAATTGTTCGGTCAATGAATGCCTCATGTTTCCTGTATAGAAACGGTTAATATCATTATAATACAACGCGGTCCCATACTCGGCTAGATGTTCTTATTTTCGTTCTTATAGTCACAACGTATTGTCCCCGCAGGTCGTCTTCAGTATTCTGTAAAGTTCTCTAAATTTCCGACCGAACTATTACATCAGTCGATGGATGTTGTTTAATAACCAACATAAAATTATAGGACCATAGAATAGGATCACAGAATTTCACATAACAGTTAAAATGAGGACAAACATTTCTTAATCCTTCCTTTCAGAAATTGTGTGGGAAATTAATTGTATTTTATTTAGGGTCTACCAATGAGGTCATTTATTTTCTCATGTTCGCCTTATCAACACAATTTTTCCAAACTGGTCAGTGAATTTATCAAACATTTTGTAAAGGGGATGGTGCTCAAAGAACTATTAAATTTTTCGTAGATCCATAATGTTTTTCGATTGAGAGATAGCTCATATATAAATTAATTATGTATTATATTAGTCAATCATTGACATCAACATAAGAGTTGAATTCTAGGAAAATGCCTGTCGAATTAGTTTATTATATCGTCTATCCGACACTGTATTGTTTATAATGAATTCCATGTTTTAATTCGGAAAAAATCTTCCAAGTATGGAATTTGTGTTCCTCCAGAGCTTTTGCTTAAAAAGAGAATACAACGTTCCACCATTTGTGACAGTCTTTTAACTGGGAATTCCAAACTTTTAATTTTGCATCGCCTCGTTACGGGTGATGAAAAATAGGCCTTACTTGTCAACAAACAACGATAATGATATCGGTTATTACAAATTGCGAAGCCAATGCTTGCACCAAAACCAGGACTCCATCCTTAAATATTCTTGCTTGACGTCAGCTGGAATATGAAAGGCGTGGCCCGATACGAGCTACTTGGAACATGGAAGGACCATCACTGCAGATATTTGTTGCCAGTAACTTGATCAGGGCAGCGAAGCATTACGTCGAAATTTTTCCATCATTGGTAAACTGAAAAGTTATTCTCCAGCATGACAATTCAAAGATACTCTTTGTAAAAAAAAAGTCCCAAAACAAAAACAAGATTGTTAGGGGGAGAGGTTCTTTTACGTCCTCCCTACTCACAAGATGTGGCACTTGCATATTAGTATTTGGTTCGAATGACGAAACATTTCATACGTAGCAGGACATTCAGAATCAAAGAGGATGAAAACGGTATTCAATGTTATTCAGGGTATATCCAAATTTTCTTAAACATGCAATCGAAAATTTACCTTTTCGTTTGTAGTTGAAAATGAAGGTGATTACGGTTTTGATTAATAATATTTAAATTTAATTTTGTTTTTTTAAAATTTATGCTAAAACGTGATTACTTTCAGAACATCCAACGATTAAGAGACTAGAGGGAAATATATGGGGAATTGAAACTTACAAAATTACCTCCATTGTGTCTTATCTACGAACTGATCTTTATTCATTTTCCCGTGACAATATCGTTGGCAGCAGTGAGTGTTTTCTAATTTGCAATCATTTGTTTTTTTTTTGGGGGGGGGTTACAGTGAGGTTCACTCTGTACAAGGCCTCGAGCCACTTGTGTTAGAGGGTTACAGATTAAGGAGAACAGTTTATGGGGATATGTGTGGAAGATAACGGCTAACCCTATACTTGAACAGGTTAATAGCGTTCGAGAAAACATCCTCGTTATGAATCGGTTCCACAGAGCAGTGATTCGCAGGAAGAGGCTGTTCGTGTGGAACTTACCTCTCACGAGTTGAATACGAAAGGGATAAATGTGGTTCGCCACAAAGTGAGTGTCATGGTGGATCCTAGCCGTGAATTTTAGAACTGGCGGAACTAAGGGATGTAGTTCGTCTGAACATTTACCATGGAAGTAATGATCTATAGAGCAGTGAGAGGCTTACGACATCTCGCCTGTGAAAAAGGAATTTCAGAGTGGAAAATAATTTGTGAGCCACAAGGACGCGGAGAAACTTTGGGATTCTATCGAGACTAGAAAGTGTAGACTGGACAGCTCCTGTCTAAATATTACAGCAGTACCCCATTTTAGGCCTGATCTGGCACTGGTAACGGTAGTGGATAACACGAGGAGTCAGGTACTTACTAGAGCGGTACAGGGAACCAACCATTTATTCCCGTGTCTTTAGCAACGGATCGTATGTGAAAGTTCCACTTGAGGTCTAAGTTGAATTTGAGGCCCAATAATCGATCAAGGTATGGGGTACGTTTCCTTCGTTGTTTTTATTATTTTTCTGAGTAACCAAGGTTTTCTAACTGGAAACAACTGTTATTTGAACGTAAATATAATCTTCACATGAGCCCGAGATTTATTTTCTCATAAATTAAAATTTTATACAGCGCTTGAGGTTATTTAGTTTTTAAGAGAAAAATTAGTTTTATATAATTTGAGAAAATGCTTTGTGAATTTCAATTTCTTTATAAATTACACATGAGAAACAGATCCATGCAAAATAATTGACAGAAGGAAGTTGTCTCATTCTTGCATTTTTAAAGTCACTGACCGTCGAAGTGAAGCATTTATTTTTTGTATGAAGTAAAGCTCTCGACGAGACTCGAACATTTTTTTAAGCTTTTCACCCCAAGCAGGACGGGAGTGCCAACTAGCACGCAAAGGGTTACAGAGAGTGGGAGCAAGTGTAAAGATGACTGAAAGAGGAAAGGATGAAGAGAAGGACGGTGAATAGATCAAGCCATCTGGAGATGTCGATTGTCATTGCATTTGAATAGTTGGGGATTATAGCTATCAGGGAAGCAAGAAAGAGGGAATTCCACAGACGGGAAGTGCGAGACATGAAGCAATTGGAGTAGAAGAGACGGCTACATTTAAGCATTTTGGCAATGTAAGGGTGGGAGTGAGTTGCCGACCTTTGGGCACGTTTAAATTCATGCAGATTGAGATCCAGTTAAAGTAACACGTCGGAGCAGTTACCGTGAAAGTTTTTGTAGAGAAGACAGAAGGAGGCGACGGCACGTCTGTGACAGAGCGACTGTAAACGAGATGCCAGATCACGGCCAACCACACCCTTTTCCTCAGAAAGACGACTTTTCTGGGGATATGTGAAAATAAGAAATAAATTAATAAGTTAATTAGAAATGATTTCTTTTACAAGGAATGTAGGGAGTTCGATTTTTACTGGGTGCTTCGTTAGTGTGATTTTTAATAAACAGATTAGTTTATTAAAAATCACTTTGGTAAATTTTTTTATCAGTTTATCTCATTCAATAGATAATGCCACTAAGACGCACTTGGAGTGAAAACGAATGACAAAAACTTTAGAAAAAACGAGAAAAAACTAATCATAAACAGGAAACAAGGGATAAACGATAGTCAAATATATCTACTCCTTTTAAATAGCTAGAAATTAATATGATTTCACTGTTGTTGATCAGAAAAGAGAGATAGATTGAAAGACAGTTAAACGTCAACTCCTGTGGGATGAAATAAAAATACTGGACGTCTGAAAGAATGAACGCATATGCTGGGGGAATGAGGATCTCCTTAGTAGACCTGGCATATAAATAAATACAATATGAGAGACATTAATAAAGAAGGAAAGATATGACAGCAAATCTTCAACAGCAGCAACGGCGGCAGCCGCAAAGAAAACAAGAGAAGCCTCGGTGAGTGTAGTCAAGCGTGAAAAAAAGCAGCTAGCCTAGTAGATCATAGCGTTGGTTCCTGAATTTGGTGAAATAATAATAATAATAATAATAATAATAATAATAATAATAACTGAGAGAACACTTCTTTGGCCAGACAAAGTGAACTTGGAATCAGTGGAGACAGAGCAAGAAATAAATGAGCAGTGCTCAATATGAACTAGACAAAATATTCCTGATAAATGAGCATTACTCAATAAGAACTAGACAAAATATTCCTGATAAATGAGCAGTACTCAATAAGAACTAGACAAAATATTCCTGATAAATGAGCAGTACTCAATAAGAACTAGACAAAATTTTCCTGATAAATGAGTAGTCCTCAATAGGAAGTAGACAAAATATTCCTGATAAATGAGCAGTACTCAATAAGAAGTAGACAAAATATCCCTGATAAATGAGTAGTCCTCAATAAGAACTAGACAAAATATTCCTGATAAATGAGTAGTACTCAATAAGAAGTAGACAAAATATCCCTGATAAATGAGTAGTCCTCAATAAAAACTAGACAAAATATTCCTGATAAATGAGTAGTCCTCAATAAGAAGTAGACAAAATATTCCTGATAAATGAGTAGTCCTCAATAAGAAGTAGACAAAATATTCCTGATAAATGAGTAGTCCTCAATAAGTAGTAGACAACATATTCCTGATAAATGAGTAGTCCTCAATAGGAAGTAGACAAAATATTCCTGATAAATGAGTAGTCCTCAATCAGAAGTAGACAGAATATTCCTGATAAATGAGCAGTACTCAATAAGAAGTAGACAAAATTTTCCTAGATATGGTCAATAGAAGAAAAACAAGACTGTAGACTAGATAAAGTCTTCAGTTCAAAATTCCCTATAGGTTATCCGGGTCGACAAGCACCTGACGAACGAAGAGCACAACAGCCGAAATGCTGTGATAACAGCAACAAAAATGAGGACAATAATCAGCGTGTAAATAATCTAAATAGATATTTTTTTAGTCGCTTCAGGTCGTAGGTGATAACGGCTCTTCAGAGCTTCCATTTTTATTATCTGTCAATAACCATAACTACTTGGGAAATATATCGGAATAGTTTCCTATTCCCTTCTAAACGGTTTTGAATTCAGTGTTTACCATCTCTTGGACTGTTTGCCACCTAAGGCTACAGAACAAAGTCTACCATTCCATTTAACCTGCAGCTGGAGGAGGAAACGATGGGTCCATGCCTTTCTGAAGGATATTTGCGCGAAAATGAGCGCAACAGACCAGGCTGGCATAAAATCAGTATAAACTAGAAGCAAAGAAAGAAACGTAAAACACGTCACGAACACTTTCATCATCAATAACAACAAAATCAAATGGGTTACATATGCAACTATAAGTGAAAGTATGATATAATCATGTTTCCACACTACCTTAACTACCTTGGAAGAAAACTGCTATTAGTACTAGAAAGAGCGATACAATTTACTGGACTTTAGAACTATTTTCTGCAAAACCGCTTTAAGAGTAGGTTAGATAAATTTGTTTAGCGGCATATCAACACCTCTACTGGTTATTTAATGCCGAAATCTAAATATTCTGTACATAATTTTCTACTTTTAGAGTAAAGGTATTTTTAGATATGTAGTTTGTAGATTATAAAAGGTATTGTTGGTAATTTTACTATAAAAATGTATGTTTATAATTTTTATTGTTGCACTAATAAAAATGTATTGTTGCTCATTTTATTATAATATTATACTGTTGATTTTTGTTTGTCCATAGTTGGGACCCTAACAGAAAGTACCGCCCCAGGTCAGGGTTAACCTGGGAACAACATCAATTAAGAGATGGTTCTGCAGTGCTCAAAATGTCTAATCTCCCGATCAGAAACCTTGCTGTCGGATGTACTTGATTGTCATACCCAGGACGATGTTTTAAGAGCATGATTTTACAAATTTCAGCGGACATTATCTGTTTGGTCAATGGATGCTGAACAATTCCTTTATGGAAATGGTCAATTTCACCATTACTATGCAACTATGACTGATAGCCAGCTGGATATTTTCATTTACATTATTATAGTCACAACGTTTCGGCATTATACCCTCAAGATTTCGTCAGTATTCGGTCAATCAATGCCGAACATTTCCTTTATGGAAATGGTCAATTTCACCATTACTATGCAACTATGACTAATAGCCAGCTAGATATTTTCATTTACATTATTATAGTCACAACGTTTCGGCATTATACCCTCAAGTCTTCGTCAGTATTCGGTCAATCAATGCCGAACATTTCCTTTATGGAAATGGTCAATTTCACCATTACGATGCAACTATGACTCATAGCCAGCTAGATATTTTCATTTACATTATTATAGTCACAATGTTTCGGTATTATACCCTCAAGTCTTCGTCAGTATTCAGTAACGGTCTCCGAATTTCATTGAACGTGTTAAAAAGACGGTTTCGTAGAACTTTTCCTATTATAGTTCATTTTGCACTGCGTCCCAATATTGTGTTTTTGTGCTGTACAAAATATAAACAGAACGTCCTTTTAAACTAAGTTAGATAATAGAAAGGTAAGCTTAAGTTGTGCCAAACATTGTTCATAGACATCGTATTGTGAGCTTTTCAAATATTCATTTTGAAATATATCCTTTAGCCCTTAATTTTATTGTTATACATTGTCTTCAGTATTTTTCTTTGCTTTTATAGAATAAAAATTTAAAAAGAAAAATTTTATTTAAAACAAAATGAATTAAATTTTTAAAATTAATATGCGCAAAATACTGTGCTGTTCGATAAAAGTGACTCACCTGATTTTTTTACTTAAACATTTTTTGGCCTATTGTTTTTGGGGTCAAACTAATTTTTAATCTTACTAATATAAAGACCCCTTCCCGACCACCTAGTAAAAAGAGTTTACTCACCCAAAGGTATTCTATTGTTAATTATAATTTTGGATGTAAATGAGATTTAGGGAAAAACTCTGTGCGAAAAAAGTGATTCACTTATTTCCAGCAACTAGTAATCAATAGAAACATAACCGAACAGCTATAAATAAAGAATAATAGAGGTATAATTTATTTATAATAGGTAATATAGTTTGAAATATTTAATAATCTATGGGTCCTCCTTTATTTTGAATAACCTTTTCAACCCTTTTTGGCATTGACTTGATTAAGTTCTGGCAAATCTCATCTCCAAGCATTGAATTCCATTCGGATATGAAATTCACAATCAAATCCTCTTTGTGGCTCAACTGCTTTCCCGAAAGCCTGCACTTTATAATGCTCCGTAAGTTTTCTATAGGGTTGAGGTTGGGGCGGCCATGTGATAACACTCACCTGCTTCTCATCAAATTATTCCTTCATCAATTTGGATTTGTGACAGGGATAAAAATGAACTTGGTGGGGTCGATTTACACCCTTTCTGCAGAAGGGAGCAGATAAGACTCTAAAATTATCTTGTACTGCTCGCTCCTGAAGGTTTTTTATTAGGTTTTAAGAAACCATTTCCATGAAAAGAAAAGCATCCCCAGAAAATTATACTGAACGGATGCTTGACAGTACTTACTGCTGAATTCAAAGAGCTTTCAAAGCTTCTTCTTTGGATTTTAGATTGCTTGTCCTTTGAATTTAGCTCAAATTTCGTTTCATCGGAGAAGGGAACATTTAGTAAAAAAATCATGTGAGTCACTTTTATCGAACAGCACTGTAGGTTTCATTTTATTTTCAGTAACCATCTCAGATACATAAAGAACAATTCCCAATAAAAAGAGGCGACAAATACATGTCAGGAATGCTGTTTGGTAAAACCAAACAGCATTCCCTTCCCTAAAAGGGAAGCGAATTGAAGGAAACAAAGAAAATAAAAGAAATAATGCTGAGGCGATAAGGCTCTTGTCGCATCCACCACTATGGCTATTGGTGAATTAGCTCTCTTGCTTAAAAAAATAATAATTAAAATATATACTTTTCTCGTTAAAATGTACTATCGGGTGACCGTCTCCTAATTTTCGAAACCCCTACTACGGGACGCTTTCCTGTACTATAGATACTCGGCGATATCTTTTCTCGCCCTTTTTTTCTCATTCTTTCCGCATAGACGTCAACATGTAAATTTCTCGCGGAAGATCACGTTTCCCTTTTTGGGAAACGCATGGACAATATATACATACACACGTATGTACGCACATTCACTCACTTCACATACTTTGGACCAAAAAGTTTCCGCATTTATTTGTTACACACCCCATTGTCTTTGTCGCATGCGTACCTTTGTTGTTAAAACATTATCATTTGTTTTTACATATACATCGGTTCTTTTTTCTTTACATTTCTCTGCGTGGACTCACATCTCGAGTCCGCCATGTTTGTTGTGAGCATTTCAGGAGACACACGTTTTTATCTCTCAACGCATACACTAGTCCTCAACACTCTCATGCATTTAACGCCTGCTTCAGTGAAATAGAAAAATACTTGTATATTTTCAATCTTTTCAGTTGTACATTCTTAATTTAAATAATAATGAACCGCAGTCATACATATTGTAATATTTCATTAAAGTTTCTAAGCTCAAATATTCAAGAACGATGCACTCAGTGAACGTTAGGATCACTGAACACGTAAGGTGTTTATTCAGTTTCTAGATTAACACTTATGTTTCATGAGTAAATTAAAATAGGATAACTGAATTTTTTTACCAATACTGCTAATTAATTTATGCAGGAAATCTTTTGAGGCGTTAATAGATACCACCACCCACCCTCCAAAGAAAATATCTTTGATGCCTGCATGACTGCCTGGCTCAGGGTCGAAGGTCGAGGTTTGTCGTCTACTGTGGCTGGTGTGGGCGGCTTGAAATACGATAGTACGTTTGACTGCTTAGCATCACCCATTTTCCCATCATATTGCTTGATTTACACGTCAAAGATATTCAGATAACTCGCAACCTGTACTGAGAAGAAACAGACTAGACGCAGATAAAGAATGAATAAAGACACACAAGTGGAAAGACAAGTCTGACAAGGATGCATTTTATCGGCACATTTATTTAAGATACCATTCTTAAACGACTAGAGGCTCTATCAGGGTTTATATACTACTGGCCAACATAATGTTAACGACATATACTATGGAGATAGCACTGTCGGGATGACTGACTAAAAAAAGTTATACTGAATGAAGTATTAGTGTAGAAAACTTTCATTTTCACCGAATTTGCAATTAATGTAAATGTCAGCACCTGATATTTTGTGTCCAAGGGTATACACGCGCGCGTACGCGCGCACACACACACACACACACACACACACACACACACACACACACACACACACACAAACACACATTTATATTCAAATTTTGTTTGCGTTATAAACCCGAATCTTAAAATCCCGAATGTCAAAATCCTGAAATTTGAAATCCCGAAAGATCAGAATCCCGAAATTGAAAGATCAGGATCCTGAAAAATAGACTTTGGCAGAAATTTAAAAAATTAAATTTTTGAAATAGCTTTATTTCTAAACATTTACAAAATAACGTTGAAATAGTGTTTGTACATTTGAAACATTCAAAAATCATTAAAAAAAAAAAAACCACAATATATGTATAAATTATAATGAATGATTATGAGCAAGAACCCTAAGATAGTCCATAAGATTTTGTCGGTTTCACGATCGTTAACTATATGTTTAAGCCATTCAACACGATACACACGCATTCTTTTTCCTTTTTGGACAAGACTCTCATGGGACAATGGGTTCATATTTATTTTCTACGAACTGATGCTCTTTTTGAAGCTCTCCAATAATGCTATAAACACCGACATAAGCATTGCCTGCTAAACTTTCCCATCACCTATGACATATTCCGGTTATATATATACATACATACATATATATATATATATATATATATATATATATATATATATATATATATATATATAATATAATATATATATATATATATATATATATATATATATATATATATATATATATATATATATATAATATATGAATGAGAGAAAGATGTATTATGTGTTGATTTATATATATGGGTTAGAACGAGGATGTACAGCCTATTGGGATAGATAATGTACTAAGCTTAATTCAATACGGGGATATATGGTATACCATTTACAGATGTTTAGATAAGTCAAAACATTTTTTTAGTGGCGGTTCAAATTAGAAAGTCATAATAAATTCGGGACCTCGTCTGGCCTTTTTATCTGAAATCAAGGTAACTGCTCAGCGTCTTGGATTTGCCATGTGGAAAGTTAATTTCACAAAAGGTTACATGGTCTAAATTCTATGTAAGCCGCACAATTTTGAAGATCTGAAATAAGAATGCAAAGCGACATTGCTGGGTAATGAACATATCCTCGAGCAAAGTTGGAAGTTCAAGCTTTATCGTCAAAGCAAATTATGAATACCTGGTTAATATTGGAATATCTGAACTGAAAAAGAAACAAACACATGTAACAGAGTGGCTTCGATATCTAGCAGAGACTGCATCAAAATGCATCTTGTGTTACCCACCCCACAGTATGTCGGGTGGGTAACAAAGGGTAGTTATATCATGAGTTATGTTTGGGTGCACGCTGGGTTACGAACGTTATAAAAGCGTTGATATCAGACACGGAAAGAACATTTCAGCAACAGTTTGTTTGTTTAACAGCATGTCAACTCGTTATGGGGCAATTTAATGCTAAAATTTAATTTTCTTGGAAGCTTTGGTAATTCTTCATTACTATTAAAACTTATTGCTGGTATTTTTAATATAAAAATATATATTTATCACAACGTTTCGGGCGTTTTACGCTCCGGCCTTCTTCAGGTGGTTGGAATGTCGAACTGAACCCTTTATTTCGATCACTGGGGTAGACTGTTCTAGTTCCACGTTTAATGGATGTCAGTTATCAGTTATCTCCTGTTAACTTCCCTTTGAAAGTTCTCCACTGCCTTAAACGGGTATTGAACTCACACTCTTTGGACCCTGTCACTGGATCTAACCAACGCCTTTATCCACTATGCCATGTGTCCTTGAGGGCTATTAACTGACATCCATTAGACATGGCATGAGGAACTAGTAGAGTCTACCCCAGCGAGCGAAATAAAGGTTTCAGTTCGACATTCCAACCACCTGAAGAAGGCCGGAGCGTACAATGGCCGAAACGTTGTGATAAACATGGCGATAATAATGAGGACAATAGTCCGAATAATGTAAATAATGTACATAATACCTCATCTCAGAAATAGAGACAGAAATATATATTTATACTTTCATAGAGTTTCATACCAGTTTGGTAGGGGGTTCACTTATTGTCCACCCGCGGTGAAGGTGGACCTAGGGACAACAACAATTAAGACGTGGTTCCATGCTCCTCAAAACCTCCAATCTTGCGATCAGATGCCTTGCTGCCGGATGTAGTTTATCGTCGTACCCAGGACAGTTGCATAAATACCTAGATAAGAACGTAAATGAACACGAGAAATAATGACTATTATCAATGTATGGTCCTTAGCAAGAAGGATAGTCGAAGATACGTGCTACGAACTGGAAATACCAAATGATGCAAGTGCAGAAATTTGGGAAGTGATGCAGAAATCCAGTCGCTTATTGAAATGCCGAAATAAGATGCAGGGAAATTTAGTCAGAAACCATGAAATAATACCTGCTGAACCTGTGTAATATCAGTCCTCCTAGATAGCAGTGAATATTAGAAAATTTCCTCATGGATGAAGAGGAGATATGGTAACGAATACGTGATTTTACAGTGGACTGCTGAGAATGTCATAGATGGAACATGTTAGCTATGGGGAGGTTGCAAAATACAAATGAAAACAAAAAAGAATTTAACTTAGAATCAGAAAGAAACTGTTGAATTTTCTGAGACACATAATGAGGAAAGATGGCTTTGTGAATTTGACCCTCCCAGAATATATTGAATGCAAGGGGGAAACACCGATTTAAGTATCGAACAAGTCTGTGTAAATCGAGAGTAGAAGAGATTATGAAAATGCGTATATGAAATTAGACCTCGTTAAATGTCAGCTTTAATGTGAGAAAATGCGCAAAACGCGCATTCACTTTGGAATTAATATAACCAGTTGAAGTTCCTTGTTTTGGCTTCAGCGAAAGACTGACGCCAAAGGTTGATAGATTTTCAGCAATCTCATGCTTGTCAAAGAATCTCAGCTATTCTGTTCACTAGTTCCCAAGTTCCGTATAGTCCTGTGTATGATGATAAACTACATTCGGTAGCAAGGCCTCCTATCCGGGTTTTGAGGAGCGTGGAACCACATCTTAACTGCTCTTATTCCCAGGCTCACTCTAACCCGGGGTGGTAGCACCTGTTAGGGTACCAGCTATGGGCAAATAATTAACTCCCAAATACTATAAAAGCATAGAAATACATTTTTGTAGTACAAATACCATCAATACATTGTTAAAACAAAATTACCTATGATACATATTTATAGTAGAATTATTAATATACATTTTAAAGCACATTTACCAACAATAAATTTGATAGAAAAATGACCAACAATATATTTTACCTGTACTTGAAGCCATGAAAATGTTTAAATAACACATAAAGGTTGATATGATGCGAAACAAAATGAAACAACTATCATGAAATAACTCTTTCATGAAATTAATTCATATAATATTCTACAATGTCATAAAGAAATCAAACTGTATTCTAAAATATAACTTCAACAAAACTACAACATAAAACACACACCGCCTCTGGTAATTATGTTCACACATACATGTATATGCAGAAAATCTGAGTATTACCTATCATGTATGCAATTGTGAGAGTAGAATAACATATATTTTAATTAATTCAAATCTCAAAAAAAAAAAAATTAAATTTCGACATTAAAACAACTATAATGTATTGATATGCAGTTAAGCAAACAGATCAATCAAAGACCGCAAATACAATTTATTTGATAATTCTTTCTTAGACTCTGAGGCAAAAATTACTTTCAATATTTCGGCCAATATATTCTCTGGCCTTCTCATTCATCTGGTGGTCATTACATATTATTTGATACCCGTTTCGGTTTTCTTCATCGTCTATTCAATGAAAAGAATATCAAACTTCACTTGACATGAGTGTAAAATGTGTATTGGTTGATTGGCGACATTTTTGGTAATATTATATTTATAAGTATATCACCAAAGGAACCGAATATTTAAAAGATAAAAATAAGAAAGTCTATAAAGAGATAGAGACGATAAGGTAGTTAAGAAGAATGTGCCGTGCAACTAATATTATTTTATATTAATCTCAGACAGAGTTTCCCAACCAGGGTAATATCGCCCGCTGGTGAGCGATTTCAACTGTTGGTGAGCGATGAGCAACTGGACAGAAAATTATGTACGATCGGAAATTTTGGTGGCCGATATAGGATTTTGAATATTAAAAAAGTATTTTAACATATGCTACCCGATAAAAATATTCAATTCAAATAACCTGTATTAAAAAAAAACCCAAAAAATAGATGGCTAATTAGGAATGACTTGGTCATATTTCTAGATAAGATATAAATATCCCTGCAAACAATGAATATTTTTGTATTTTCTATAGTTTCTCGAAGGGTCATTAACATTCAAATAGTCCTTCAGACGAAATAGCATTTTTCTCGGATATAAATCAGATAAGGGAAGACTAAGAACAAAAAAAAATCTTCGCTGAATTTTATCAGTTGCAAGTTTAATTTTATAATTATGAAAAAAATTCGTTTAATTTTTTGTCAACACTTGCAATGTTAATCCTAACCATATAAAAAAAAACTTTGACCATAAAATTATCATATATATATATATATTTAAAGATATTTTTGAAGGTACAAAATTTTATCACTGCAATAAACGTATGAAGCTTGATATTACTAGACATATTAAAAACGGGCGAAGCAACCGGTTTCGCTCCCGCTCATCAGGCTTACAACGGGAGATTTAATTTAAATTAAAAACCACAGAAAATGTACAATGAAAAGGAAATGTGGAGGAGGGGAGAAAAAATTTGTCATTTGCCTCTAGCTCCTTTTGCTCATAATTTTTCCCCTCCTCCTCCACGTTTCCTTTTCATTGTACATTTTCTGTGTTTTATAATTTAAATTAAATCTCCCGTTGTAAGCCTGATGAGCGGGAGCAAAACCGGTTGCTTCGCCCGTTTTTAATATGTCTGGTAATATCAAGCTCCATACGTTTATTGCTGTGATATATATATATATATATATATATATATATATATATATATATATATATATATATATATATATATATATATAGTTTTCAGTGGTTAAGTTTGCTTAAGTTTGTTCTTTAATGCGGTAGCATCAACAAAAGCTGACGCATAAGTCAGTGTTATCTGTTACCTGCCTTTTGTATTTTTAAAAAAATTCAGTTTATGAACCAGTAACAAATTTTTAACCAACAATTTTGATATGCATTTTAACATTAAGGGGGGCGGTAGAAAATTATTACATATGAAAGTGGACGATGACTTAAAAATGGTTGGCAACCCCTGACTTAAGACTTAGCCCGATCACCGAAGTTAAGCAATGCTGAGCCTGGTAAATAATCAGATGTGTAACCGCTGGATAATACTAGCTGCTGTTAGCCATGTGACAGGCCTAAGAAGCCGATAATACAGGGGTCGGACAAAATAATTGAAACACTTGTTAAATTCAAAGAAAATTTATTTAATATGGAGTTGGTCCTCCTTTAGTCTCACATACAGCTTTAATACGTCTAGGAATGGAATCATACAGCTTCCTGACTTCATTCAGAGGAATTTTCAGCCGTTCTTCCATTAATACCTGTTCCATCTCTTTATGACACGATGGTGGAGAATAGCGGCTCCTAAATTGTCGCTCCAAAATGCACCACACATTTTCAATAATATTGATATGTGGAGATTGGGGAGGCCACTCCATGTGTTCTAGCTCACTTTCATGCTCTTCATACCAATTCTTAACCACTTGAGCGGTATGTATTGGAAAATTATCGTCTTGGAAGATGCAGTCACCATCAGGGAATAAAGTCTGGGCCATTGGATGAATATAATTTCCCAAAATGTTCAGGTAAACTTTGCTGTTGATTCTACCATGCAAGGGCAACTATTGGACCGAGTCATTTCCATGAAATGGCGGCCCAAACTATCACTGATCCACTTCCATGTTTCACGGTTGGAAGAAGGCAGTCAGGGTTGTAAACTTCTTTGGGCTGCCTCCACATATAAACTCTCCCTGAAGTTGGGAAAAGAGAAAAACTGGTCTCGTCTGAGAATATGACTTGTTTCCATTGGTCTGCAGACCAGGCATTGTGATCTCTGCACCACGTCAACCTCTTATGAATGTTGCGAGTTTCCTTACGGCGGCTCTTCCATCATATGCAGTCTTATGGAGCTCACGACGAACAGTTTTAGTAGAAACTGGACTATTCAGATGATTATTCAACTTAGCAGTCACTTTGACCGCAGTAGTCCGATGATTTTTTGCCACATTGCGTTTCAATGCATGTCGGTCCCTGTCAGTACGTTTGCAAGTCCGGGCCGAATTGCTACGGTTGCTAGAGGCTTTGCCCTGTTTCTCGAATTGCGTCATAGTTCTTGATATGGTAACTCTTGAAAGACCAAACAGTTCAGCAACCTTAGTGATCGAGGCTCCTGCCATGCGAGCTCAAATAATTTGCCCTTTTTCGAACTCGGAGAGGTCACGCATTTAGCTTAAATCTTACTAAATTCTAAAAATAAATAAGACAAAAAGAGTAAATTAGACAAATAAACGTATTTACAATAGATATAACCTGTAATTACAAATTTTTAGTTAAAGTTCTTAATATAATAGGTCTTTGAAATATAGGAGTGATTTTGCACCTGTTCCAATTATTTTGTCCAACCCCTGTAGATACACTCTCATGGGAAAAATTATATAATCGAGATGTAGATATTCCACACTACTTCAAACAAAATGTTAAGAAGAACTCACCTTTCAATACTGGAAAACTTGAGAAATCTATTTTCCTGAAAAGAGAAATATTTTATAACATTCAATCGACAGTGGCACTGGGTGCTCGGTCAATGAACGCCGAATGTTTCTGTTAAGGAAACGGCTACCATTACCTTACTAACAGAAGACCTCTGTAGGTTTATAAGATCTTCTTGGAGTTAGGTGAGTGCTAATATCTAGCTAATGTCAATTTTTAATAATCAGTTGAATTTGCTACGTTTAGTTTTCAGCACCTAATTTTCTGCCTTATTTCTCTCTGCTTAATCACAAAGTACTTGCACAGGAGAGAAAAACAACAGAATGATTTACTTTCAGCCTTGATTTCCGCTCATTTACCAGATCTTTCTTGTTTTGTTTTAAATACCATATCTTTCAGGACATTAAAGATTATGGCTCTCCACAGTCTCATTTTTTTTAATTATCTGTTATTTATACTATTTACATTATTCGGACTATTGTCCTCATCTTTGTTGCCATATTTATCACAACGTTTCGGCCGTTGTACGCTCCGTCCTTCTTCAGGTGGTTGGAATGTCGAACTGAAACCATTATTTCGCTCGCTGGAGTAGACTGTTCTAGTTCCACGTGCCATGTCTAATGGATGTCAATTAATAGTTATCTCCTGTTAATTCAACTCTCCAAGGAGATAACTGATAACTGACATCCATTCGGTCGAAACTTTGTGATAAATATCGCGACAAAGATGAGGACAATAGTCCGAATAATGTAAATAGTGTACATAATACCTCATCTCAGAAATATAGACAGATATCTGTTATTTGCCCTAACTTTTTTTTCAGAAATATAATTAAGTGGTTTCCTGTTGCCTTCTCCACGGTTT
Source organism: Acanthosepion esculentum (assembly GCA_964036315.1). Taxonomy (NCBI): domain Eukaryota; kingdom Metazoa; phylum Mollusca; class Cephalopoda; order Sepiida; family Sepiidae; genus Acanthosepion; species Acanthosepion esculentum. The sequence continues at coordinate 118,403,639 of OZ038481.1, forward strand.
GGGAATTCAGTTTTCGTTCTCTTAAATTGGTTGCCACCCAAGGCTTGTTAGTGAGTTTGATTATAAGTGAAGGAGAAGAGTTAGGCTCATGCCTTTCCCAAAGGTATTTGGGCGAAAGTGAATGTGACAACATTGGACGGAATTCGAACTCGACTCGCCGATTACACTTCCGAGCTCATGGACGTAATTAGTAATGAAATCCTCTCGTCAGAAATTCTACAACACTTATAAAAATATTGTCTACTTATAGAAGCATTTTTTTTTCTTTTTTGAAAATCATCTTGTAGTCTTATTATTGACTTCCTTAAAACTGATTCAATTAAATATTCCCTTTGAAATAATTGCGTGTATACTGCGCTATGGCACAATAGAGTAGCGTACAGAGAAGTCCAACGCCTTCCTTACAAACCAATTTTCAGCTTGTGCCGTGTTTCTATTTATTTTTGTAAAAGTATCACTGAAAATAAATAAAAGCACAGCTTTTTCTTCAAATGTTTATTAACAGTTCTTCCTATGGAATACTGCTCGTAAGTATTTCAAAAAGTGTATTCACTATATTGACGGCTGCTTCTTCTGTTTGTTGTTTGATTGCATTAATAGCGTTAACTACATTAAAACAGATTGCATTTGATTTTATTATGACAGCTGTCATATTAGCGAGCAATTTTACTGCGTTGTAACAGCTGTAAAATAATGGTGCAAAGTCGAGGTATATAAACGAGCAAATCAATGCGTTACTTGAGAATAATGTTTTGTGGCACGGGAAATAGCCAACATCCTCAAAATATCCAAATCAAATGTTTAGAATCAGTCGCGCCAGCTTGGCTATATTAAATGTGACTTCTATATAAAACGAGAGAAAAAAAACAAAAACTAAAAGGACCGTATTTTCGTGGATGATATTTGAATCAAATTGTGACGAGCAATGAAAAGTGGATCTTTACAACAACGTGGAACACAAGAGACCGTGTAGAAAGTAAAATGAACCGCTATTAGTTATACCAAAGGCCAGCTTTTATCCAAAAGAAGGTGGTTTTTTCGAGTACTATTCATGGCAGTGAATGTCGATTGTCCAAGAACTGGTTTCATCGGAACCGTTAAATCGAATATTCCTATCGTCGAATGGATCACTCCACCGAAAAAAAAAAAGTAGAAAATCAAAGGTAAATAACTGTTATATCTAAGTGGTGTTTTCTTTATGTATCTTTTAAAAACAACACTCGTTTATTTGATTGTTGCTTATTTACGATAATGAATGAATGACAAAAAGCCAGTTGGTTTGCTTAAGATGATTACTTAAAGTTGAAATCAGAGAATTGATAGTTTTTGTTTGGGGGGGGGGTGCAACCAAAATAAAATTGAATAAAAACGTTTAAAACCCACTACCATTTACCATAAGCTCAAAAATCCAAAGAAGAATCAGCAATATTATTGGTCCTTATCTTGGCGGTTCGGTTTCAGACAATTTCCCACAGCCGTAATGTTGCCTCTTTGTGTCTTTTATATAAATACTTTCATGGTAATTTTTCAGATGAGCTCTTCGCTATAGCATTTAGACTTCTTTTAAATTTAAGCGCAGTATTAGACTGGCCTCGAGATCTCATCAACTCACAGTTGAGCTGGATAGATGTAGTTGTAAGTTCTATGCAAACAGTTTCTTTTCTCACATTTCTCGCTTGTGAAACTCCCTTCCGACGTCATGATTTCCAGTCAACTTTAATGCATTGTCAATCGCTATCTCCTGTCCTCCTGATTACTCTTTTCTCTTCCAGCTCATTATGAATGTTTCTGTTCCTAATTCTTCCACACCTTGCAACCCCTTGTGTTTTAGGGACGTGATACTGAAAAAAAAACTTTAATTTATTTATGCATGAATTTTGAACAGGACAAATGTTTAAATGGGTTTACTTTACCCCATTCTTTACTCGTTTTTAAATATTCCTAGACTAAAACCAAAATGTTAAGCAAAATTATCGCCTGAATGAGGAATTCAGTGATGAATTTATAGAGAAAATGGTATTCATTATCGTAAATAAACAACAAAAGTTTAAATGATACATAATTTTAAAAAAACTATTCAGATATAAATGTTATGTGCCTTTAATTTTCTACATTTGTATTTTTTGGTAAAATGATCCCATCGACGAAGTAAAGATTCGATTTAACGTTTCGGTGAAGCCATCTTCTGGACACATCAGATTCGCTGTTATGATTGCTTTGCTATGTATTATACATGATGGATTTGAATGGAATTCGCCACTATGAGTTCCTTCGGGAGATTTTTTTAACAGCATTTTATTTGAACAAATGTTGTCCATGATAAATAAGGACAAAAAGTCTTCATCAAAACTAAGTCAGATTAAAAGAATATCTGGATTCAGAATTAGAGAATGGATTGATAAAAAATAACAACTTATAAATAAAATATTCTCGTCAAATTTTAATGAATATAAAACAAATAAGATCCAACTACTGAAGATCGGATGATAAAACCTTCAAATATATCATGTATTTCTAGAAGCACAAATGGTAAACGTAGCAGAATCATTTCAATTTAATAGGTGTAGATAAGTTTGTTTGTCATTAGGTTCACACTCCTCCCCAGTGTTTTGAAGAGAAACAGCGGTTTATCACTTGTTTCTTTTTAGTATTGGCTTACCGGTTCCTTCTGCTTCAACTCTATACTTCTGTTGTCTCTGCCAAAACACAGATTTTATTTACTATTTATTTTTCCTCAAAAAGAGTAGATAGGTTCGCCTATCATCCGGGTCACGCACCTCCCCGATCTTTTGAAGGGGAATAGAGATTTATCCATTATTTCCTGTTTAGTATTGGGTTTCCGGTTCCTTCTAATGTCAGTTTCAACTCTTTCTGCCAAAACTCTGAACTTTTATTTACTATTTATTTATTTTTCCACAATAAGTGTAGATAGGTTCATCTGTCGTCTTTTGAACAGTCATAGAGGTTTATCCCTTATTTCCTGTTTAGGATTGGGCTTCCTGCTCCTAAGAAAGTTTTTTTCATTCTCATTCACTCCCAGAAGCCCCTTACGTCTTAGTGGCGTTATCACCTTTGCTTGGGGAGAACTGATTAAAAAAAAACTGTCCAATTAAAAACATTTCATATTATTTAAAATTGAATATTTTTGATACCATATCCATCTATAATATAGACAGTTATGATTCCATTTTATTTTCTGTGAATAGCCCTGCATTCTTTGAAAATGATAGGGGAGTGGTTTCACGTTGCCCTCTCTAATTAAAAGTCGAATTAAAAGTTTTCCTTCTTTTACACTGGTTGTATGTTAAAGCGTGAGTGGCAATTTACTTGACTATTTAATAAATAACTGCTGAGAAAAGAGATTGATTCATGCCTTTTTCTCAAGAATATTAGTGCGACAGTGAGTGAGACCGACTAGGCTAGAATTTGAACTCGGTTCACCAAACTCACTAACTCCACGTCCTGAAGACTGATACATGACATATATTGCATTTTTGGCTTCGCGCCTGCTATTTTCATGTCAGTCGGTTTTTTCGCTGTGCGATTGGGCATATCTATCCTTTCACTGTGTTTGCATGCGTGTGTTTTAATTAGAACAAGTTTTATTTACCATGTCGGAGTTTTCCTTTTGTCACTCACCATCGATATATCCTGCGAGTACAAAATTCTCCAAGTTCTCTTTCCTCATTTTGTGTCCTAGAAATTTCAGCTGTCTCTAAGTACCACTCTTTTCTTTTGGTTTCATTTTTTTTTTTCAGATATACCTCGTTGCTTACATACTCCTCAGAATGTGTCATAGAAATCTCATCATTTGGTGGGATAGCAAAAGGACAAATATTGTTTAGACAAAGGGTAAGAAGTTGTGGAGAACCATGATCGACCATGTTCAAGAGTAAGAATATTGATAACCTGAATATATCAGAGATTTTACACGTATTTTACTTGTGACGAAATCTTGTGCTATGTGACATTCTTCATTTTTCAATGCAATTTCGTGTCGACAAAATACAACCGTTTTGCAGATGGAATGGCATCTCAGAACCGATGATATTCGACACAATTTAATCTTTATGAAAACATTTATATTTGTTCACGGAGAAGTCTAAAAGATAAACCAGCAGGAAAACCAATTTAAATTATCGCTTTTGTGCTTATTTTTTTTGTCGAATTAAGTCAAAAAAAAAAAACTAGTTTTTTTACCGGCCAACTTCATAGACATATTTTCTTGCTGGAATATTATTGTTATTTCTGGCACACGTGACTTCTTTATGTGTCATTAGACGAAGGGCAAGCGGAGTTTGCGGAGAAAAGCAATGAGAACCAGATTTGATTTTTAACATTCGACGAATATACATAATAAAAATAATAATATGAATTCATTTTCATACCAGTTGTAGCTTTTGGCATTCGTTATGTGAAAACAATTCTCCTCCGTCACTCTTCTTTTTTTTTCGTGTGCTAATTATGTTAGTATTTGTGATCCTTTCTGACTCTTAAATTTTTCAGCCGGGCTATGATGATCAGATTTCAGTTCCTAATTGCAGCTTAGAGACATATCACTTTCCTTCGCGGTTCTAAGCAGCGCTGCCACCTGTGAATTCCCAGTTATATCAGGTAATCCAAATGTCAGCAGATGAAGCAGAGAGATTCTTAGAAATAGTCCCGAGTGCCCTAACAACAACAAGGACAACTTGACCTAATGTTTCGTACATTTCTCCGACTTACCTGGTAGGTGGTTCTTCTTCTACCAAAAAGAAGAAGAATTAGTAGTAATAGCAGTAGTATTTGTTGTTGATGTTGCTATCTAGATAAGTATCGACTGGTGTCAAGTTTACTCACAGTTTCAGCACAGTTCTTAGCATTCTATTAGTATTATTATTCCATTAGTATTATTATTATCATTATTATTTAGGTGTTACTGTATTTTCAGTGTCTAATTTCTCCTTATACCAGTTGGTTTCACGGTAAGGTCTAGATAATTTTCACAGTTCTCGTATATATTTGTTGCACTGTTATATCTATTTTTTCACTAATTTACAGATAATTTACAATATTCTCAGATATAATTTACACTTTTATATCGTAGATATATTGTTCCGTCGTGTTTATTTTGATTTTGATGTAATTTATTCTAATACAGTTGTTCTGAATAGCTTTTACCCGTGACTCTGTTTCTCATTTCAGTTGTACTTTGCACAACCCTTATCAATCATTTCAGCTTCCAACAATAATCAACAGCTTCTCAGTGATTCAATATGATTTTAAAATAAAATAATAACGTGACTGCTTGAGAAAAGTGATCTACAGACCAGAATCGACAATCAGTTTGGAAGATGGCTTTTATTTAAACGATCATAGTGCTCCAAAATTTCCTATCCTTTGTAACTCTAAGCTAGATTTGTCCTTTTATCACTCCCAGTTCCTGTTCTGATAACTATTTATACAAGCCCATTAATAGGTTAATCTCTGTTTCACACTACCCCTCTTTCTTTTAGCGTGTATCTTGAATGTCGACTTCTCCAAGCCTTCATTCCTCATTAGGCGTCCAAAAGATTTCTGTTCCTTTTGTTCCATTTTGATTCTAAGTTCGAGTGTCATTTTCGTTTCAAATTTTTTAAAAACTTCTTTGTAGCTTTCATTCTACGTCCATGGTATTCTCAGCATCCTTCTGTAGTACCACGTCTCTGTTGCTGCAGGTTTTGTTTTCTTCTGAGAAACTAGTCCGATATTCGTAGCATATATTAGGTGTCCAGATCAGACCAAATATGTCCTATTGTTGCCATATCTGGGATAGAGTTACCCATTCGTTAGTTGCCTGTCTTTTTTTCACCATACAACTCCTTTCTTTTCCTTGTCGCAAGCCTCTCGCTACTCTATCACTATTTCCATGGCAAGTGGCGAGCTAATTCCTTGCTTTCACTAGCCATGATCTTTGCAGCTGGGGCCCGACATGCCACGTACACACGGTTGAATCATCCTCATTCCCTTCGTATACCATTAGTAAGAAGTAAGTTCCTCTAGGATAGATTCTTCTCAAGAAGTGTTGCTTTGTGGAACAGACTCCCGGCAAGACGTTTCCCCCAATTACTACAATCTTGACATCTAAGGTTAACCGTTATCTATCCTACATAACTTTATGAACTCCATTTCTTGCTTTTTCTTACGCACATGCAACACCACGTAGTAACCATCTACCTTGAATGGCTCTTGGGCCTTTTATTGGATTAACATTAGTATATAAGAAGAAGAAATTTAATTTGGAATTCAAAGAGAAATTACAACTTTTTTTAAGGTCTAAATATAATTTTATTTTATTCTAATGGATGAACGTAATTATAAATCATAATTATTTTTATATTATAAGCGATTTAAAATTTTAATTTATTTCAATAAATTTTTGAAAAATCAAAAAATAATGGAAACCCACCCGGCGATCGGGTTATTATTAAAATCAGCAGGAAATATAAGGTTAAAAGTTGCACAGAATTGTTCTCACCTGATTTCAAACGCAAAACCTCAGATATTGCGTAGGGCATATCCTTTGAAGATGTGAGTTTGGTTTTCCCTGTCTGCTACATACTTGGTCCTTGTGCCGCAGTTAAGCTACGCTTAGAAAATCACTATCCCCTCAAGATGTAGGAGTGTATGATTGTCCAGATTCCTCATCTTCAATAATTGTGAATTGCCAAGCATTCTTGTGAAAGATAGTGGAGCAGTTTACCACTTTTAAAGTTTGAAATTCAAAGTTTTCCTTCTAGAGATTTCAGTCTAAACCAGAGCCGGGAAAAGACGATAGGCATCCCTCTCCAACCAGGGACATTTAAAAGTGAAAGCAAATGACAAGCTCGGTATTTGAATTTGTTTTCACTTTCCGTACGGATAGCCGTTCACCACCCGCACATCCCACGGAGCTGAAAACTCAAGGATTAAAGATGATGCTGATGCTGATTATGATGATGGTGATGATGATGATGATGATGATGTTCAAATTGGTCATAGAGATGAAACATTTTAATTGAAATCTCTCCCGATTCCTTGCTTCCCTAGAATCTTCAAAATGTAAATGCATCTTCTGCTTTCCTGAATTCTGTTCTTTAATGGGCCTTCCTCCTTACTAAAGTCCTCTCCTTCTCCTCCACTTCCAGTAACCACGTGCGTCATAGTGGTATCATCGCATTGCTAGGGGAGAAACGATTGAAAAAAATCTTTTTTGCTATGGAATCTACCTTTCTCGCTACACTTTTAATCATACAAAAAATAAAATTCTATCTTACCTCCAAATTGAAGAATATTTATAAAAGTAATTGGGACTGGTTACAGAATTAAAGACTTCCTGTGTCCATATAACTTTTCGGTACCTACGTATAATCTAATCAGAGACAGCGAAAAAAAATTTAAAAAAAACGTTGAAAATATGTAAGTAATAACAAAGATGGTGTGAAATATCGTAACCAGATGTTTTCTGTGGAAATGTTTTTCAAAAGGCTAACACACATTCTGTTTGTTTCCGTTCTTCATTTCCTTCCCTCTTAAATTATAATATTTTCGAATATACACACACACATATATATATATATATATATATATATATATATATATATATATATATATATATGTTTAATTTTTCTTGTGGACTTATAATTTTTTTCTTTTCTGAAGGCTGAAACACTAATATTCCATGGATATAATTTATTACATTGGAATCGTAATCACGATCCAGTTCATCAGACCTACAAAATTTATAACTTGGAATTTGTAGGTTTGATGAAATGGATCGTGGTTACGATTCCAACTTAATAAATTATAACCCTGGAATGTTAGTGTTTGAGCTTTTATATTTTATTCTTTCTCTGACCTGGACATTGAGTTCTACCTGGATTCTATCCTCTTGGGAATATATATATATATATATATATATATATATATATATATATATATATATATATATATATATAAAGGAAAGAACAGTAAGATATAAAATCCGGTGTTCTTATAGATATTTTTATTTTTACACAATAGTGCTCTATGTAAATTTAAATTTACAGAGCATTAATATTATAAATTAATAGATTTAAAATATGGTTTTACCGCTACACAGTGATAACCATGTTTCAGAAATGGAAGCTAAAGCCCCTGAATTTAATTTTGTTATTAAACCAAAGACATTAGTTCCATTTCCTCATCAAGCGAATTTTGGAGTAACTTACTTTTTAAAATTTACGGTTGTTAACGGCACAGGAAAGATTCATAGTTTGAGGGTTTCCAAGGTTACTTTTCCAATTTTCGTTGTATCAGTACTGATACAACGAAAATTAAAAATTGAACCCTCTACCACCCCTTGTCTAGATGAATGGATTTATCGGTAACCTTGGAAACCCTCAAACTATGAATCTTTCCTGTGCCGTTAACAACCGTAAATTTTAAAAAGTAAGTTACTCCAAAATTCGCTTGATGAGGAAATGGAACTAATGTCTTTGGTTTAATAACAAAATTAAATTCAGGGGCTTTAGCTTCCATTTCTGAAACATGGTTATCACTGTGTAGCGGTAAAACCATATTTTAAATCTATTAATTTATAATATATATATATATATATATATATATATATATATTAGTTAAGCGTTATTTTACTTGGTTACTCGTATTTGAATAGACCCTCCGTTTATTTATTCAAGACGATATTTATTTATTTTCGTCGAGAATTCTTATTAGAGAAATCTATGAAGAAAATATATATATATATATATATATATATATATATATATATAGAGAGAGAGAGAGAGAGAGAGAGAGAGAGAGAGAGAAAGAGATAGAGAGAGAAAAGGAGCGAAAAGGGGGAAGGAGAGAGAGGTGAAGTCAGAAAGAAAGAGATATTCATGTCTACAGTGGATTTCTCTGTCAACAAATTTGTTCTATTGTTTTCTGTTCAACCGTTTTTATAAATAGCACAATAATTGCCGCCTTTATTATTGAAGAATTATCGTTTACACGTGTTTCATCTTCATTTCTAAACGTAAAACCAATGCTTTTTCTTCCATAGTTTGGATGTGAAAAATCCCAAGACCAACAATAGCCTTTCTAAGTCCGTCGGTTGGATCTTCAGATTTAAATAAATAAATCTTATCCCCCGTTTATGACGAACCTTTCCTTAATGGTACCCAGACTCTATGAATTTAAGTGCAAGTATTAAGAAAAGAAACATTGTCGTTAGAATCAAAGGAAAGAGTATTGAACTGTTACATGATATCTGTCTTCTTGTATAGCAGCGAATACTGGATAATCTCCTCAGAGATTAGGAAGAGACTTGAAGCAACAGAAATGTAGTTCTACAGAAACATGTTGAGAATACCAAGGACGAAACCTGTGGGCAACTACGAGGTTTTGGAGAGAATAGAAACAAAAAAACGACACTAACATCAGAAAGAGGGAGTTGAGGTTTGAACTGGGGCATGTAATGAGGAAGGATGGCTTGGAAAATCTAATACTCACGAGGCAACCGAGAAAAAAGAGGCACAGCGGAAAGCAGCGCGTAACATATTTGATCAGTTTGATCAAACGAATGGCAGAACAGGGTTTGGGAGAAATAACTAAACGAGAAAACCTAATAAAAGCTACAAGAGACAGGATGACGTGGTGGGCCATCATCGTCTATTTCCTAAAGGGAGAGAGCACATAAAAGAAGACCAGATTGTCAGCAAAGTCTCATTATTTTACAGTGGAAATGACAAGATATAACCGTAAGTTCTATGCAAACAATTTCTTCTATAGCACTTGTCAATTGTGGAACTGTTCCAGCTTCTTGATTCACAGACAAGTTTGATCCACAATAATTTAAATGCAATGTCAATCGTTATCTTCCGTCTCCTCAATTCTTGTTCTTTTATTGTTCTCTCTCTTTAAATATGTTTTTTTTATTCTCATACACTCAGTAGCCGTTTGCATCTTATTGGTTTAACCGAATACATGACACTCGTACTCGCTATTAAAATGTTGCGACTTACTAAGCCTAGCACAGATGTGGCATAAGGCCACAAATATGGAGCACCCAGTGTGTATCAAATTCACTACTCAGCTACAGCCAGTTGAAGGATCTATTATTATGACAATATTTCCGATTATAAAATCTCGTCAGTAGGTTGTGTTGCATACATTTTGATGCAAAATTAGTCAATTTTGCGTAAAATGAAGCAAGCCAAAAAACAAAAACTAAAAAAAAAACAACCAAGAAAAAAACCAAAAAAAAACAGAGTTCTCCCACAACTAATAAGAAACAACTAGCATTTAAAACAAAGGGGGAGGAACGAAAACAACCTCGTTTTTGTCTACTGTTTTTACCCAGACAAATTAACGAGTTCTCTCGAGTTCTGTATCTTGTAAGTATATTCAACGTATTTCGGATTTATATCCGGGCAGCAGTTGTCTTTTGGTGCAAACATTAGGAACGCTGTATTTGAAAAGAAATATGACCAGAGACAAAGAAGAAAAAAAGAACTTTTATAATATCATCATTAATACAAACTCCATTTTTCTAAAACCAGAGGCGTGTAGTCAACGCAGTGCATAGTCGAATATACTGAAGAGAGAAGAAAAAATAGAAAAATGGATTAAGATAATATAAAAGTATATAAAAATGATAATTTTAGGTGATGTTATACAATCGGGACCGTTATCAGAAACAATCGATTTTTCAAATTACTTATCATATTACACTATTTTCTTTAAAAAAAAAAAGTGTCATTTTGTTTTCTGTTTTTGAGAAAAGGGAAACAAGAAGAACACTTATACTGACCATCAGGCAGAGAGAGTTGACATTTCTGGGTCATATAATGAGGAAAGAAGGCTTATCAACACTAACAGAACATACTGAAGGCAAGAGGGACGGAGGAAAGCAGTGAATGAATTACCTAGCGAGCTTGTGTAAATAGTTTGGTTTGGTTTGGTATGTTTTGTCTTACGACATATCAACCTCAATGATTTATTTAATGCCGACAAGATTTTTATTGATGGTAATATTTTTTTCAAAAACGTATTGCTGCTAATATTTTTTTTTCAAAAATGTATTGCTGGTAATATCTTTTTCAATTATGTAGTGCTGATAATAATGTATTTCCAGTAATAATTTTTTCTTCAAAAATTCATTGCTGGTAATAATTTTTACAAAAATGTATTGCTGGTATTAAAACCTATTTTTTACACTTTCATAATGTTTTGACCCCAGCTTAATGGTTAACTGTTTGCCCATAGCTGGGACCCTAACAGGTGCTATCAACCCGGGTCAGCAAATAAGAAGTGGTTCCACGCTCCTCAAAACCTCCTGATCAGAGGCCTTGCTGTTCGATATAATGTATCGTCTTACCCAAGACGCGGATGTAGTTTATCGTCATACCCAGGACGGCGTGTAAATGGTTACCAGAATAGAGATTAGAAGAGATAGCAAACAGACAAAATTTACTAAGAGCTGCAAAGGACATGAAATTCTGATCAGCCATGACAGCTCAATGTCCAGAAGGGACACGACACGTAGAATTGGAAGATTCCTGGCTCATGAATGTGAAAAGAAAAAATTGTTTTCTTATTTTATGAAAATTAATAGGGGGACCAGTTTGGTATGTAAAGTCATTGTAAATTGAGCCCCTATCAAACTAACACTAACAAATCTGTTCACTGCCACGTGATTTTTTAAAATGTAAAAAAAAAAGAAATCTTAATATGGAGTTATCTTTTAATATAACCCTATCGATTAAGCAAATCACTCTAGGTTACATATTTTTTAAAGTTTTTTATTTTTAATTTTAAGAAATCACAAGGTATGAGCTTATTTATTTTGGCTTCTGTGGGTGTCGGGGAATTTGAAAATTCTTAATCTTGAGTTAATTTTTTCATATAGTCCTATCGATTAAACAAATCACACCAGGTTACAAATTTTATTTAAAAGTTCTTTTTTATTTTAAGAAATCACGAATTATGAACATATATATATATATATATATATATATATATATATATATATATATATATATATATATATATATATATATATATTTGTTTCTGTTGGGGAGGGTGTCAATTTAAAATAAATTTACATAGCAAACTAAAAATTGTAAAATTTAATTTTATAAAAATTAGCATTCTTGATCTGGCGTGATTTAGTATGAAAAAGAAATTAGAAATAAAAAATTCCTGGTCGCAGTGCATATTGTACAAGAACACCTCCTTTCATTCAAGGTTCAAACAACTTGGGGTCAGCACACCGGCAAAAATGAGTAGGTAATTGCTGGTGACTTCTTTTGAAGTTGCCGGTAGCAATCGGATCCTTCTGAATCAAAATAGATTTTTTTTTCAGAGGCCCCGAGCTGAGGAATCTTGGAAAGTAAAAATAAAATAAAATAAATAAATAAATAAAATGGAATAAAACAAAATAAAATAAAAAGAGCGATCTGATTTGTTTATTATTATTATTCTTTGTCACGTGGTATGGTTTTAGATTTCGTCTGCACGGAACGTATTAGCTGAAACAGATTTTTAAATTAACTACATCGAGTGTTATTTTTTATGTGGAGATATGTGTGTGCAGCTCAGGCATGAATCACTTTTTCCCTGTGGGCCCTAATTATTACAACCGTTGATATCTTGAAAAAAAAACTGTATCGTCGATAATGAGTAGCATAGATGTGGCACGAGGCCGAAAGTATGGGGCCCCCAGTGAGGATCGAACTCACTTTTCAGTAGTAACTGATCTAGCAAGACAAGCTTGCTAACCATTACACCACGCCGAGGTGCCCACCGTCGCTAATGAGTATCCACGACTTCCTGTCCGTTGTTGCTTTAAGCAACTCTTTACCATATATCTTTAATGGATAAACTGTGGGCATTTATTAAATGATCGCTTTCCGTAATCAAAATATACCGCAATTCCCTATGTATAATACGCATGTTTTTCTAAAAAATATAATAAGCAAAATCAGGGGTGCGTATTATGCACAGCTACAAATATCTTTGAAAAATTGCAATAAAATTAAACAAGAATTATCATAAAACTAAATTAGAATAATATTAATATATGTGTAAAACCATTCCTTTAAATAAGAGTAAGAAAGCTGACCGTAATGGAATTGAAGAGGTACACTTTATAGGGTTTGATTACCAAACAAAGGGTGCGTATTATGCGTGAGTAGAAATCAATTTTTTTTTACCTCTATTTCTTTTATACAAGTTGGGCGGCACCCGTTGAAGTTTTATTACAGAAACTAATGATTTCGGACTGGTATATTTCATATTACTATACCATTTCACTGAAGAAGACGTTACACGCACGAAGGATTCCTCTCTCTTCTTTTTTCTTTTTTCTTTCTTTCTTTCTAGAGATAAATATACACATATACAGCTTCAACGCAACCCAGAATGAGATTTGCCGGAATTAAAAAAATGGTTAGAGATTTACTTTGTCCGCTATAACAAAAATTTGCTGCCAGGGGAAAAGGAAGCTAAATTTGAACGCAATGGATAGGCAAGCTATTACAGAGTGAAAAGTATGTGAAACAACTAACAAACTAACTAAAGAATGAAGAAAAAAGCGGAATAAGGATTCGATATTAATCAAGATTCAGAATAAACTAAAAAGAAATACCATAAAAGGTAAAAATATTTCAAATCTTCCTGTAAATAAAATGAATTTAAGTCCAGAAAGTTTAACCTATTAATGCCCACTGTAAAATCTGGAATTACATATACAAATAAAACTCTCATCAGCTATCGGTTTGTAAAGAAATCCAGTATCAATTATAGATTTCTATAGAGATCCAGTATCAATTATAGATTTCTATAGAGATCCAGTATCAATTGTCGGTTTGTAAAGAAATCCAGTATCAATTATCGGTTTGTAAAGAAATCCAGTATCAATTATCGGTTTGTAAAGAAATCCAGTATCATTTATAGATTTCAATAGAGATCCAGTATCAATTGTCGATTTGTAAAGAAATCCAGTATCAATTATCGGTTTGTAAAGAAATCCAGTATCAATTATCGGTTTGCAAAGAAATCCAGTATCATTTATAGATCTCTATAGAGATCCAGTATCGGTATGTAATTCAATAGATTTTTAAAGAGATCCAGTATCAATCATGGTTTTCTAAATATCAATTATAGATTTCTAAATAGATTCAATATCAATTATAGTTTTTTTTAACGAGATCCAGTCTCAATAATAGATTTGCAAAGAAATCCAGTATCTATTATCGATTTCTAAAGAGATCCAGTATCAGTTATTGGTTTCTAAAGAAATCCATTACCAATTATAGGTTTATATCCATAAACCATGAATTCCCACAGTCCCCAAAATAGCACGGTTGGCAATGACGGGTTAAATTAATGATAGTCAAAATAATTAACAAATCTTTAAAACCAAAAGAAAAACATTTTCATCTTCATTTATATATTTTCATTTATACTGACTCCACCATTATTTACCGAACACAATGCTATAAAAATTTTCAGCCACTTCTGTCATATTTTTGCGATGATGTAATATTTAAATATTTCATCAGATTCACATATTCTGAAACTGTTAGTCGTAGCCGGCCGGATTATATAAATATATATGTATGCATGTATGTATGCATTGCTTTTTAATCTTCATTCCTTTTAATATATTTGAATACAACGTCCCAAAGATCTACTAAGAAGTAAATTTTGAATTTTGCTGCTTGCAATTTTAGAGGCCATTTTTCGAAACCTAGCACCATTAAATTTTTAATTTTATTATTTCGGCTTTACGGGTCAATTTTGGAAGCTTAGGGCTACTTCACTTTGGTTACTTGCTACCTTTTAGGTTAATTATAATATAAGTTGTGTTAATTTAGACCCCTAATAAAAATAAAAAACAACAAAACAAAAAAAAATACTCGAAATTCAGTAGTGCTTGACTTTCCAAATGTAGCCCATTTTGCTGTCCAAAGTGGTAACTTTGAAACTGAAGCACGCAGGGAACTGCCTCAATATTCCCGTAGCTCAATAAACAACGTATTTATTTTCACTATTCAAAAAGCACCCAAGTTGATTTTATCACCTAATTGTACTAATAAGCTGTTACCTTTAGTACACTGACGTCACGAATTTAAGCGCAGTGCTAGATTGGCAGCTAGGTCTCATCATTTTACTGTTGAAATTGCTAAGTGTAAGCGTATGTTATATGCTAATGTTTTTTTTTTCTCTCGCACTTCTCGCTTGGGGAACTCTCTTTCGCTTTCTTGCTTACCTCTCAACGTCAATCACCATTTTGTTTTTGTTCTCTCTCTCTCTCTCTCTCTTTCTCTCTCTCTCTCAATAACGTTTTCTCAGATTCTTTCACTCTCAGAAATATCGTGCGTTTGGTCACTTCAACGTGGTGTAATGTTTAGCAAGCTTGTCTTGCTAGAGTAGTGAGTTCTCTCCTTACTGGGGACTCCACAATTTCGGCCTTGTTTTGCATCATAGCTACGCTTAGCAAATTATCCTTTTCGGCCTTGCGCAAAAATTGTATCTCTGATGCAATAAATATACACTAATATCTTGCGTCTTAGTAGCTTTTTCGTCTGGCTTGTCGTGAAATGATTTTAAAAACTAACAATTGAAATAGGACAAACGAAATGACGGCTCGGTCTGTTCTCCAGCTGTGGAAGTTTGGAAATATCTTGTTGCTTCTTTTTACTGAAAGTTTACCGACATCTATTCTTTTGTCTTATTCCTCACGATGTTTTCTCGGGCAAAGCTTAACATTTATCCGGGCTTCGGGAGGCGGTGTTATCCTTATTGAGCTATAACCTTTTGTTAGTCTACGCGGGTTATGTTTAAGTGCTCCGCGTGTTCTCCCCATATGTTTCTTTCTTTAAGCTATAAATATACATGTATAATGAATCCAAGCAAATAAAATAAAATAAACTCACTTTTCACAGTGACAAATTGAGTTTACACCCACTCGCAAAGTGGAAGTGTGGTATTCTTTTTTTCCTCCAACTTCTCAGTAATATAGGTTAATCTTACGATGTGTGTGCGCATGCGCAAGAATACGCACACAAACCATCACGGTCACACAGTGTGTACTGAAACAAAACAAAAAAGATTTACTGTTGTCTACAGTAGGCAGATTCTAAAAATCCCCGCAATGGTGAAGCCTATATGATAACAGTGATGCAACTAATGGATGTTTTGATGTAAAAATTATTTTTTAATCATTTTTAGAACCTTCGGAATTTTTAGTTAAAAATCATGTTTTTTTTTTTGTGGGGGTGCATCAACGTAGTGCCAAAGTTTGTACAGGAAAATTTGCGCATCTTTTTGCTGTGAAAAATACATCAATTAGGATATTCTTGCGAAAATCAGATAATTGTCAGATTTCAATGAAACGTTCTGTATTTATTCAGAAATGAATTCAATTATTTTTTAAACGTTTCTTTTATGGAAAATCTTGATAATAAGCATTTCTTTTGCATCACTTATCGCTCACCTATTTAATTTTATGAAATTTCGAGAAAATCTTTTTCGTAGCGCTTAATGTTTATATTAGTCATAAGAACAAGTCTTCGGCGAATTGAAATCATCAAATTTTAGAGAAAATCTGCTGAGAATCTTAAAATAAAAAAAACGCAATAACACTAAGATATTATTTAATTAGAAAAAGATATTACTTAATTATGGCCACAACTGTCTTACAAAAACATTTTCTATGAATAATGAATTTGTTTAAGAATTGTTTACATTTATTTTAAAATTTACTTAGAATAATTATAAAATTTTCATTCTTTTAAAAATCTGTATTAATTTGTTGAAGTCAAGTGATATAGATATTAAAGAAAAACTGCATTTAGTCAACGTACATGGAAAAGATTACTACAAACCAGCGACACCCAGTATTTTAAAAAGATTTTTTTTTTGCGTACGTTTAGATCTGCCGATATTATTAATATAGTCGGGCATACACATTTTCAAAGAATAAGATCGTTAACTGTTGTAAATTTAAAATCTATTGCTGATTTTCTAACTGTTGTGGGGCAGACTCCTTTTACACAAGATGGACTCGTCCAAAGTATACTTATACTGACAGAGAGAATACCTGCGGGTGGAGATACGTTGAGTCAAGGTGAGAGATACGGAGACAGTACACAGGGTGTTCAGAGAGAGTTATACGAGAGTCCAGAGAGAGAGAGAGAGAGAGAGAGAGAGAGAGAGAGGGGGAGAGAGATAATTACGGCTTCACTTACAGAGACTTGTACATATACTTTCTACTGACCCGCATTCCTGGACTACTAATCTTCACTTCATGTCTGTATTCTTACGTTTAATACACTTTTTTTCTATCTAAATTACTGGCGTTGTTTATTTATTTGTGCAGGATTCCATTCCCGGAATCCACAACACTAGCATTTCTTCATAAGTAAGATTATAAAGCCAAAATGTCTAAACTTTAATAAAATATATAATGCTTAAAATATTTTAAATTTGAAAAATTACTGGATAGTTAAATAATTATATTAAAAGGGCGTTTACATTGTATTCGTCATATAATTTTTTTACAATTATCTCCTTACATAAATTTCCCTAATATTAAGATGTCCAAAAATCTGTTAATACCACATCTCCGTGTAAAAAAAAAGGTTTTATACAATATTTTAATCTAAAACTAAGTAATAAGTTTCAATTGAGGATTAATTAAACTTAAAATCAGCTTGTTCTTTCTCAAATACCGCTTCAGAAAAGTATATTTTATTTTTGAAAGAAATTTTTAATAAAGAGGATTAAGTTGAGGATTTTTATATATTTTAAAGATAGTCACACACAAAGAAAATAATTCCAGCCAATTTAAATTACTTCTGAAATAGAGAAAAAGTATTTTATTAAATTTAATCGATTAGCTTGGAATTAAAACTAAAATAAAACCTTCAAGAAAGATTTTTCATTTTTTTAATGTGCATTTTAAAACTTAGGTATCGCTTTTTTGGAAGTACCCCTATTTATGCACACACACACACACACACACACACACACACACACACACACACACACATATATATATATATATGTATATATTTCATTAAAAACGACTGACAAGGTGCTTTTATTTAGTTTTTTTTTTTAGTCGTTTTTAATGAAATGTGCTTGAAAGAAGGATTGCTGCCTAAATACACACACACACACACACACACACACACACATATACACATATATATATATATATATATATATATATATATATATATATATATATATATACGCATGTATGTATGTATGTATGTATGTATACACACAGGTATAGCCTTGGTGTGGATGGAATAAAATTCCAATAACCAAAAAAAATATTGATAAAAGTTTGCTCAATACAGAGTAGAGCAAATAGTATTTATTCAAAAATTATAATATAAACATGTTATAACATAACTAGAAATATAGCCATCAATTAATCTATCAACCAATCAATCAATCAATATATATATATATATATATATATATATATATATATATATATATATATATATATAAATATAAATGTATATATATATATTGATTGATTGATTGCGAAATAAAAACTCTTCACTTCGCAATCAACTCCATATATATATATATGTGTGTGTGTGTTTGTGTGTGGACATTGATGTCAACACCCAGAGGCGATAGTCTGTTTTATGCTAAATGCAATCGATGGCCTGATGATTGTATTTAGAATAAGACAAACTGCCACCTGTGGGTGATGACTTCAGTGTTCACCTTTATATTTACATATGCTCTATCCTTGATATTGAGCACTTTAATGCATAAATATAGCACACCTTAAAACTATGTTTCCTCATTCATATATATATATATATATATATATATATATATATATATATATATATATATATAATTGTTTTTATTTATTTTGCAGGCTGTTTTCCCTGCTGTGTTAGAAGCAGCAAGACAAGTTGTAAAAAAATTGGTATGCTCAACAGCAAAAAACTTGTCCTGTTCTGTATTCTCACCGTCTTTATTTATTGTATATTCGTCCACAACTTCGTCTGGAAGAATACACAGCAACGTTCGTATGCAGGAGTGTATACGACCTCGAAACAGAAAACGAACACTGTGTTAAACTTCAGTAATTTCATCATTACCAAAGAGAATGATCTCATCAATAAAGTAAGTGACCCTTTCAATATTTCATGTCTTCCTAATTTTCAATATATGCTTTGGTCTTATATGCTGTGTTTTTCAGGACGTCGAGGATCATGGCTTTCCGCATCATACTGTTTCTCTAAGTAACTATTGCCTATTTACCACAACTTTGTCTTAGTACTTCTTGTTTTTACATGCATTTACTCGGATTCGTTAAGTTTGTTACTTGCATTTGACTACACTGTTTCTCTTGCCTACCTTGTGTTAAATTCATCAAATTTTCTTTCCTCAATATGCCTTTTGAGTGTTAAATTCTCCACATTTTCTTTCCTCAGTATATCTTTTAAGTGTCAAATTTTCTTTCTTCAATAGGCCTTTTGAGTGTTAAATTCTCCATATTTTCTTATCTCAATATGCTTTTTGAGTGTTAAATTCAAGTTTTTTCCTACGTGTGCCTTTAGAGTGTTAAATTCTCCAAATTTACTTTCCTCAATATGCCTTTTGCGTGTTAAATTCTCCAAATTTTCATCCTCAATATGCCTTTTGAGTGTTAAATTCTCCATATTTTCTTTCCTCAATTTGCCTTTTTAGTGTTAAATTCCCCAAGTTTTTTCCTCAGTGTGCCTTTTGAGTGTTAAATTTTCCAAATTTCCTTTCCTCAATATGCCTTTTGAGTGTTAATTTCCCCAAGTTTTTTCCTCATTGTGCATTTTGAGTGTTAAATTCTCCAAATTTTCTTTCCTCAATATGCCTTTTGAGTGTTAAATTCTCCAAAATTACTTTCCTCAATATGCCTTTTGAGTGTTAAATTCTCCATATTTTCTTTCCTTAATTTGCCTTTTGAGTGTTAAATTCCCCAAGTTTTTTCCTCAGTGTGCCTTTTGAGTTTTAAATTCTCTATATTTTCTTTCCTCAATATGCCTTTTGAGTGTTAAATTCTCCATATTTTCTTTCCTCAATATGCCTTTTGAGTGTTAAATTCTCCAAATTTTCTTTCATCAGTATGCCTTTTGAGTGTTAAATTCTCCATGTTTTTTCCTCAGTGTGCTTTTTGAGTGTTAAATTCTCCAAATATATATACTTTAATAGTATCTACCAATGAAAGGTCTAGTCAGAAAATAATGTGTGCAACCGATTAATTAACCAGAGAATTTAGCAGAAACTACTTATGACCAGACATGATCTGATAAAACTTAATTCAAAGTATGGGCATAATATGGAAGAAATAGATTATTTTAATTCCACTCAAACAGTATTAACTGAGCATATTTGTACGAGTCTGCGAAAACGTTCCGGTTGAAATAATTTGCGCAATAAATGCTAGAAAGCAACTTATTAACAAAAATTATCAAAAAAAATATTTTAAGTTTTGAAAGCATTCTCAGTAAAGCATGAAAATAACCGAAATTAGTTGTATTACTTTGAAGTTTGGCTGCCTTTTAGCAAATAGTTAAGCGACAAAAATGAAAAACAAAAAAGTGTTTAACAAAAACGATAAATTTTATATAATATGAAACAAACTTACAAGCTGGTGAAGTTTGAAATTTTATTTTTTTATGCTTGTCGAGGAAACGTATGTAAGCCTTTCTGAGTATCCTTATAAAAAGATTTGGTGCATCCCCTGAATATCTCCTATGAAAATGTTAAGAAATAAAAAAAATATGTGCAAATATCAATTAATTAAACCTTCAGTATCTGTCTATATCTCTGAGATGAGGTATTATGATTACTTGCATATTGACATTATTCGGACTGTTATCCTCATCTTCATTGCCATATTCACAACGTTTCGGTCTCTATATCTCTCAGATGAGGTATTATGATTACTTGCATATTTGCATTATTACTCACAACGTTTCAGCCATTATACGCCCAGGCCTTCTTCAGGTTATTGAAATTTCGAAACGAAACCATTATTTCCCCCACCAGAGTAGATTGTTCTAGTTCCACGTGCTATGCCTCTTCCGTATGTCTCAGTTATTTCTCTTTAATTCAACTCTCCGAATTTTTGTAAACTGGTATTGAACTCACAACTCTTTGGGTCTTGTCAGTGAATCTAACCAACGAATTTATCCACTGGTTAGACCCAGTGACTAGATCCAAAGAGTTGTGAATTCAATACCAGGCCACAGAAAGTGTGAACCAAAAATTTGGAGAGTTGTCTTAAAAGGAAATAACTGAGACACCCGGAAGGGACATTACACATGGAAGTAGAACAATCTACCCCGGTGGACGAAATAAATGGTTCAATCCGAAATTCCAATCACCTAAAGAGACCGGAGCGTACAATGGCCGAAACGTTGTGAATATGGCAATGAAGATGAGGATAACAGTCTGAATAATGTAAATAATGCAAGTAATATAAACTTATATAAAAATTAATGTTATAAACAAGCGGTAATTACAAGTTAAGCCGATTAAAATTGATTGAAGTAAGTACTGTTTTTCGTTATTTATCGTTCAGCTTTTCTATGACACAAAATATTCGATTCACCATGACAGTTGGCCGTACAACGAGAAATAAATCTGTGAGTCTTCAATCTTTCAAAAATAAAATAATCAACGTAGATGTTTTATTAGAAAATTGATTCTTTTAAGGATTAATCAACTGATATCTAAAGAAAAAAAAAAGATTTTGCCTTAAAATAAAAAAGTACAGTGATTCAGAAGGGGCTCCGACTGGTGCACAGTAATAATGGCACAGGTAAAAATGGCACAGGTAAAAAAAATGACGGGGATCCAGAACAAGCTTACTTCTCATCCGGTCAGAAGTTTCGAGGGTAGATAGCACCGTTCCTGTTTCAAATAAGCCAATATATATATATATATATATATATATATATATATATATATATATATATATATATATATATATATATATATATATATATAAATATAAAAGTGAACATAGAAGTCAACACTTAGAGGCGACAGTCTGTTTCATGCTAGATGCAGTCGTCAGGCCAATCGTGCATCTATCATGAAACAGACTCTAAGTGTTGACTTCTATGTTCACTTTTATATTTACACACGCCCTATCTCTGATATTGAGCACTTTATCCCATAAATATAGCACATTTTAAGACTATATTTCTTTATATATATATATATATATATATATATATATATATATATATATATATATATAACAAGAAAGCCTATCCTTAGACGTAATCGCCTACTATATGAAGGGGTATGTAATTTAATATGTATATATATATATATATATATATATATATATATATATATATATATATATTTGCGTGTGTGTGTGTGTGTGTGTTTATATATATATATATATATATATATATATATATATATATATATATATATATATATATATATATCGGCAGCATATTTTCATTTAAACATGTATGAATAAATAATTTAAACGTATTATGTCTATTTATTTTAGTTTTAATCTTTTCTAGTCCACGAATTAATTTCTTGGTGGCTGTAGAAGATTGATTAAGAAAAATTCCAAAATTTTCGTTCAAATAATTTTTATTTTCCCAAGTACTTTCAATATCATACGAGGCCATCTTCAGGGGTTGTATATCTATGGATGTGTTATGCGCTAACATCGTAAATTCAAAATGTTTAAAAAATGAAAACGCACACTGTCAGAAAAGAGGAGCATGCGTTTCTCATTTCACTCTTTTTCACTCTCTCGCTCTCTCTCTCACACACACACACACACACACACACACACACACACACACACACACACATATATATATATATATATATATATATATATATATATATATACAGGATGTATCAAGAATAATTTTCCAAAGTTTGTTTTTGAGAAAGTTGAAGGTAAATGGTGTTGTGCTACTTTATAGACTAGGTTACATTTCTCATTCGTGTACATTTGTGGCTAATCTGTCTTCAAATTTATAACGTGTATAGTATTCAGTTAACAGAGAAGTGTTCCGTTTAACAATGATAGGATATTCATATTGTGAACAGGCAGATATGATTTTTGGATACGGCTGCGCGAATGGCAATGGACACGAGGCTGCACGACAGTTTACATTTCCAGACCGAAGGCAGCCGAGTCATCCAACCTTTCCTGCTGTTTATTGTCGTGTTGCTGAGACAGGATCTGCAGCACCACAAACTATGGATCGAGGAAGACTGAGATCCGCTCGTATGTTTGACTACGAAGAACACATTCTACAGGCTGTCGGAGAGAATCCAGGTATCAGCACACGTCAAGTGCATGTCGGACATCTCATAGTACCGCAAGGAGGGTACTTCAGGAACAACTAGTGTATCCGTATCATTTGGAACGTGGGGAGTATTTTTGGATTGTAAATTTAACAGAGTCTACTGCAAAATTAAAAATTAATAACTCAAAAAAGAAAAATTTTCATACATATATTTATATTGACTTTTATACTTTTTTTGGTGTGAGAAACGCACGCTAAATTTTGTAACAGTATTTTTGATACACCCTGTATGTATATATATATATATATATATAAGACAACTATATATATATATATATATATATATATATATATATAAGAAAACTATATACATATATATATATAAGACAACTATATATATATATACATATATATACATATATATATATGTATATATATATATATAAGACAACTATATATATATACATATATATATATGACAACTATATATATATATGTATATATAAGACAACTATATATATATGTATATATAAGACAACTATATATATATATATGACAACTATATATATATATATATAAGACAACTATATATATATATAAGACAACTATATATATATAGTTGTCTTATATATATATATACAGTTGTCTTATATATATATATAAGACAACTATATATATATATGTATATATAAGACAACTATATATATATATAAGATAAGATGTCTTATATATATATATAGTTGTCTTATATATATATATATGTCTTATATATATATATATAAGACAACTATATATATATATATATATATATATATATAAGACAACTATATATATATATATATATATATATATATATATATATATATATATATATATACAGAGAGAGAGAGAGAGAGAGCGAGAGAGAGAGAGAGAATTCTTACAGATATGTTTGTTACTTAGTTGATTGGTTGTTACCTTCAATATCCCGACTCCAGCGTTACCAAGACGGACCCTCTAGCAATTGCTCCGTCCAATAGTCAGGGGGTGTATATATATAAACTCTGAGTTAGACAAATATTTTTCTTGTATTTTTATTTTTTCTGTCATACTCCTTCAATACATGGGTGATCATGGCTCTCCACAACTTCTTACCCAAAGCAATATTTGTCGACTTATTCTTCGCAGTCATTTTTCTGTCGTGCTATTTTCTTCAGATCCACTTGCTTTCAATATGTCCTGTGTGTGTCAGATTTACCAAATCATCTTTTCTCGTTACGTGTCCCAGAAATTTCAAGTCCTTCTTTCTGGTTCTAAATATAACTGACCTTTTCGCTCCCATTTTCCTTAAAACTTACTCGTTGCTCATCTGTTCCGTCCATGGCATTCCCAGCATTCTTCTGTAGAACTACATCTTTGTAGTCTCCTCCTCATCTATAGAGAAACTGTCAAGCATCCCCTGCAGTATCTTTCATGTCCAAATCATTTCTTTTTATTTTGATAAGGGCTGTGGGGGGGGGGGGAATCTCTTTTATTTTATTTTTTTTCATTTATATTTCTCTTTTCCATTTCACTCTCTATTTTCCCTTTTCGTCACTCTTCTGTCCCTCTTTTTTTTTGTTTTCCGTCTATTTCTTTTCTCTCTTACTCTTTCCTAGTCTATTTCTCTTCTTTGCCTCCCACTGTTCCCTTCCAGCCATTCCTCTTTTTCACTTTCATTTTTCTCTCTCTTTTTTCAATTTGTTTTCTTATTCAACCGTTATTCATTTTCACTTTCTCTTTGTTCACCTTTTCTTTCTTTCTAATCTCTTTTCTTTTCTCTCCATCTTTACTTCTTCATCTTCTTTCTTTTTACCTTTCTATTTCCACCTCTCTTATTTATCTCCTAGTACATTTCCCCCTGATTCCCTTTTCCATCTCTTCTTTCTTTTTTCTTTCCCTTTTTGTCTCTTAATTCTTTCCATCGTTTTCCTTTTTTATTTCCCACTCATTTTCACTTTTGTTTCTTATTTTCTCCCTATTTTCCTTTTTCGTCTTTCGCTCCCACCTTTTCCCTTTTATTCTCTCTTCTTTCTGTTCCTTTCTTCTATTTTCGCTTCTCTTCGCCACCCCCAACATTTTCCCCTCTTTATCTCTTTACTTTCTCTTTTTTCTTTTTGTTTCTCTTCTTTCTCAACCAAAAACTTTTTTCTCTTCGTCTCCCCTCCTCTTTTAGATTTTCGTATTTGTTGTTTCTCTTTCTTTCACCTTTCTGTCTTTTCTTCCTTTCTGTCTCTTCATTTCTTCTCTCATTTTGTTTCTTTTTCTGCCTTTATTTTCTTACCCTTTTTCTACCATTCTTCTTTTTCTCACTCTCTGTCTCTCGTCGTTACTTTCAATTTATGAATGCGGAACCTGTCAACTTAAGACCTCGTTAAAGAAGGAGAGTAGATGTCTAAGTAAAACACTGCGTAAGAAAGCGAATGGTATATAGAATGGTAAGGGGCGGATATTTCTCCTCGCAACTACCTTTTGTAGAAAGTTTCTCCACCGGTTGGGGTAGGTCTGTAAGCAAATGAACCTGCTGTATGGGTGTTAGCAGTTAGAGAAAGAGAAGGTAGCCTGAGGCAAGCAGGCGACAGACTGGAAAGGAACTTCCGAGTGCCCAATGGAAGGTGGTACGATATAAGCAGACTGGCGACTGAGGAGAGTTTTCGCGGCTTCATCCGCTGCACGATAAAGTAACAACTGAATTCGAATCTCTTTTTCTTTTCTGTCTCTCTTTGCGCTTTTATTTCGGTAAATATTTTAGTACGATCGCAACCTGCCATTTGCATTCTTGATATCTGAACTGTATGCGTTCGTCATATTTCAACTTTTATCTTTAACCGGTACTTTTGCTGTTTGTATGTTTAGACACCGAATTGCTACCTAGTTGTCTTATTCTACCGCTTTAGAAAGTACCTAGCTAATTCTACGAAATTTCAAAGAGCCAAATTAGACCAAAATATTGCTGCTATAGAGTGACACGCATAAGTATTGGAATATTTAAAGTCTTTTAAAATACGAAGTTTCGATAGGAAATTTGAAAAAAGTGTCATGTATCCAATACTTTTGCATAGGGTAATTTTGAACTTTGATAAAAAAAAATGGATTCAACCATGAGTTTTTAATTTTCCTTCCACATACAACTAAAACAACTTTACGAGATATTACTTACCAAATATCAGGCAAAATGGCGAACATAAACTAGAGTTATAACAGAAAATAACATGTATCCAATACTTATGCGTGCCACTGTATTTGGCTGGAGCTGCTCAGTCTTTATTTTTGACCTTTGATAGAGTTCAAAACCATTCCTGCGATCTTTTAAGGGGATGCCTTATTTCACACCCTGCAGCCTCCTCTCCACAGGCGTATCATTGTAAGTCTATCACTACTCCATCGCTATTTCTATGGCAAATATTCAGGATGAGTTCCACTTTTTAGTCTCACACGTTCAGACCATTATAGCTATAACTGGTCATGCGACGTCCACAGAATCGAATCAGCCAAGTTCCCTCTGAATTCCAACTGTATGGAGGACGTTCCACTAATACAGCCTTTTTCTCCGAGAATAGTTACTCCGTGGAACAGACACCCGCATAGATTCTTCCATGAAAAAAAAGTTTTAATTTCTACAAGTAAATGAACATTTGTTATCTGTCCTACTTATTCTCATAATCTTCATTTCCTTCTACCACTTCTTAGATCCACATCACCAACTTCATTCAGTGACCCTCAACCATAAGCGGCTCTTGAGTCTTTTATAAGCCTTCAGTAAAAAAAAAAAAAAAAAAAATGTAGTCATTGGGTTGAAGCAATTTTCGTGATCAAGTTCTTGATTTATTAATAAAATTCCCACCTACGGCTAGTTGGAACTCTTTTCTGAAAAAAAAAATTCTGGTAGTAAATGTTGCCTAGTTCATCGATGACTTGACTCACGAATATGATAGCAACAGGAGATTGTTGATACTCACTCAAGCATGCGGTAAACTAAACAACGCTCGTGGTATACGGCTGTAACTCGAGCATTGAGTAAAAGGTACTACGTCGCCGTATCGACGTCCAGGCAACTAGACTGCGACGACATCCTGTTATTATTGTGCGTTGGCGTGTTTATTGATAATCTCACCCAAGAAAAATGATTTCGATTACCAACATAACAGGCTTATGGCCACATCACGCTGAAACATTGGTTCCCGTACGATCACCGAAGTTAAGCAACGTCGAGCCTGATCAGTACCTAGATGTGTCACCGCTTGGGAATACCAGATTCTATAAGCTTGGATGTGTGGATGGTGTAACGGATGATGACTCGGAATTGTTAGTTGGAGAGCCGAGTTCTAATTCCAGTTGAAATCGTTATATTCACTTACGGGTAAATACCGTTAGAAAAGGTATGAATCCACCTCTTCTCCTCCAGCTATGGGTTAATTAGCAAATTTTTATCTCTAAAACCATTGTTATCTCCAATAAAATAAAATTGCGTACAAAATATTTAAATTTCGGCATTAAATAGCCCAAAGAGGTGTTGATATGCCGTTAAACGAAAACAACCAAAAACGACCAACATAGCAAAACTTACTTAACGCCCTCCATAATTTCCTTTCCTGTCTACAGGATGAGCAGGTGGTGCAACAGCTGGTGACTCTGGGAGAGAAATCGACGAACTGAGTTCGTATTCCGGGCGTGTTCATCATTATTACTATAAGAATTTTTTTTTTTTCAGAAAAGAGTTCCAACTAGCCGTAGGTGGGAATTTTATTAATAAATCAAGAACTTGATCACGAAAATTGCTTCAACCCAATGACTACTTTTTTTTCTATTTTTTTTTACTGAAGGCTTATAAAAGTCTCAAAAGCCGCTTATGGTTGAGGCTCACTGAATGAAGTTGGTGATGTGGATCTAAGAAGTGGTAGAAGGAAATGAAGATTATGAGAATAAGTAGGACAGATAACAAATGTTCATTTACTTGTAGAAATTAAAACTTTTTTCATGGAACAATCTATGCGGGTGTCTGTTCCACGGAGAAAAAGGCTGTATTAGTGGAACGTCCTCAATACAGTTGGAATACGGAGGGAACTTGGCTGATTCGATTCTGTGGACGTCGCATGACCAGTTATAGCTATGTAGACAGGAAAGGAAATTATGGAGGGCGTTAAGTAAGTTTTGCTATGTTGGTCGTTTTTGGTTGTTTTCGTTTAACGGCATATCAACACCTCTTTGGGCTATTTAATGCCGAAATTTAAATACAGCGTTGAGTGATTTTTCCGATATTTTCGATTTGAAAATATTACGTTATTTTCTCAACGACCCCATTTTCTGTATGTAGAAATACGTCACGTCATCATTCTGATAATTCGTTATGGTCACAGGGGTACATCATTTACCTCAACCATAGAACAGCAATGATGTGGCAAAATCTCATCCCACTTCGGGTGGTTATGAATTCAGAGTTTTCTTTCTACTAGACAGGTTGCGTTTCATGACAAGAGAACCTAGTTAGTCTTGCTATTTAACCCATAGTTGGAGGGAGAAGAATGGATCTGTATATGTCCCAAAGCTGTTTGCGCGAAAGTGAAAATAATGAACACGCCCGGAATACGAACTCAGTTCGTCGATTTCTCTTCCAGAGTCACCAGCTGTTGAACCACCTGCTCATCCACTCCAATTATTGCCATTAATGGTGAATGTCTTCTGCTGAAGTTTCTTAGAATTGCTTTTTATTCAAACACAAGCATTTCTACATAAGAGCTAGAATCTATTACACCCAATTTTTGCTATGGGTAAGTAGCAGGGTAGATTGTGTTCTATAGTCTTGGATGGCAACTGATCTAGGAGAAGGAAATATCTGAATTTGGTGGGGGGACCTTGTGGCACGTAGTGCACAAGGTCTGTGTATTCGGCCCTTCAAAAAGTGCCGCTGGTTCTGCACAAAGCCTTTCCACTATAATCAAATCATATGTGTTGGTGTCTGGATGTCGGTTCCTTGGAACTGAGCTGCTTGACCCTCATACGTCGAATACGACGGGAGAGTCCACCATATATTGAGTAGTTGCTAGATAAAGAAAAGAACTATTAACGCTAACATTTAAAGACTATGTATTGTACATTTGAAAATGTTTGTGGTTTATTCGTAATGTGTGTGTGTGTGTGTGTGTGTGTGTGTGTGTGTGTGTGTGTGTGTGTGTGTGTGTGTGTGTGTCTTCTAATAACTTTCCCTGTCTACTTTCAGCGCCCACCAGCCTTTTTGCAAGAATATCGAAACCCGTGTTGGTTGGAAGATATTTACTCGGCGGGCGTCTATCTGGATAACCCCTACCTTCACATGTCCCAGTCGATACAGAAGGAAATGGTTCGGCTCACGACCAAATGGGATAAGCTGTTGAGCAAGAACGATCGCACGAGGCCGCCGCAACGACTACGTTGTTTGCCTTATTTCTATATTGCGGGAATGCCGAAATCAGGGACCACAGATTTTTATCGACGCATGAACGTTCATCCTGATATTGTCAAATGCCAAAGGAAAGAGCCGCATTGGTGGACAAGGATACAGTTTCAAGAACTATGTAAGTATTTTCTTATTTCGTTTCTTTCACTTTGAATGCACACACTGGCCATATATATATATATATATATATATATATATATATATATATATATATATATATATATATATATATATATATGTGTGTGTGTGTCAAGTATGTGGTGCAGTTCAATTTATATTACATGAATCATTCATACAATTTTATAAATGCCCTTCGGTTTTAGTATATATATATATATATATATATATATATATATATATATATATATATATATATATATATATCGTAAGACGATGAATTCAACTTGTAGACACTACTAAATGTTTTAAAGTGGTCATATACTACAGGAAATTTAAAAATTAACTTGCTAATCACAGCTAACACGACGCCTATGAAATCCAAACTTCAGTCCATTTACATTGCTCAAGTGACAAGCTATTTAAGCAGGACTCTAACCAACACTATGAATGATCTTAGTTCGACAATAAAACATTTAAACACTCACCCAACTCATCGAACAAATAATTAAAATCCTTTTTTTTTTAAATTTTAACTGAATAGATGTTTCTAGAGTGATACGAATGTTTTGTTTCAAAACACAATTAACACATTGAGCATTGGATCTTTTTTTAATATTAGAAAAAAGAAAAGGCCAAAAACTCCACGATGAATAAGGTCACAAGTGCTGACAGTGTTTGGAAAAAAATCCCCTCACCCTATAAACATATAAATATATGTACACTTTCAGTTAAAAAAAACATCCTTGATAATGGCTAACAGAATAACCAAAAGCGCTCGAATATACAGAAAATGTAGAACATATCGACAATTTTTACACCCTTTATGTCCAGAAAAGAAAACAGGTATACGAAAAAAAGAAAAATGGAATAAAAATCTAAATCGCAGTACCTTTAACATTTACCGGCCTGAATGTCCGAGAAATTTAAAAAAAAATATTCGTCCTCGACAGGATTCGAACCTGTATCCTATACGGAACCGTCATATAGCCTGACGTGACTTAACCGGTTCTATTATAAACAGAGCATTTATTTAAATACTTGTATCTATAAAAAGAATGTTAAACATAAAAATGTCTTTAAATAATTGTCGGACTTTGTCCATTTCATAATGTGTGACGTCATTTGTTTACATTTGATACGCCATGAGCAGTTATGAATGTACGTGAGAGATTCATGGAAGATTGAAGTTTATAAGCAGTAAATTCGACCTTGCCTACCGAACGATCCTCTGTGACCGAATCGGTTAAGGCACGTCAGGCTACATGACGGTTCCGTATAGGATACAGGTTCGAATCCTGTCGAGGACGAATATTTTCTCTGAAAATTTCTCGGACATTCAGGCTGGTAAATGTTATTTAATACTGTTTATTATAAACAGAGCATTTACTTAAATACTTGTAGCTATAAAAACAATGTTAAACATAAAAATGTCTTTATATATATATATATATATATATATATATATACATACACACACACGCACACACACATATATACATGCACACATATATACATACACACACGCGCGCGCACACACACACACACACACACACACACACACATATATATATATATATATACACAAACAGGTGGAGCTCCCCAGACGTTTTCGTAATTTTATTGGATTAATCATTGAGTTTATTGCCCAAGGGAACTCGGGTTTCCAGTGTCTGTGAAAATAATTAAAAATTAGCCATGATATAAATATGTCTAATATTTTAAATATTATCGTTGGTAAGTTTTGTCGAGCTTAAATTTCTATAAGGCCTGGTGTAAATCACAACTAATATTTATAAAGATAAGAATATAAAATCGGACGAGTAAATGTTGCCATACCGTAAGATCTTTTATGTTTAAATGTTCGCATGTTACAAGGTTTTAAGAATGAAAATGTCTGAAATTAGTTTAGAGTCAATGATTAACATTTTTATAAAATATAAAAAAATAAAAATAAATATAAATAAATATATATTTTAAATCGGTATGACACCATGCAAGGCAGTAAAGCCAATAAGACACAAGAGATTACAGGGTGTGGATGAATTAAGAACAGAAACATTCATAATGAGCGGCAAAAGGAAAGAGTAATTGGGAGGACAGTAGATAGCGATTTACATTGCATTTAATTTTTTGCAGATTAAAGATTGGCTGGAAAGTATGGAGCTCGAAGGGAACTCCACAAGCGAGATGTGTGAGAAAAAAAATCTGTTAGCATAGAGTTTATGGTTAGATCTAACCAGACTGTAGATTGCTGAAATCTAGATGTCCATCTAGTACTCGGCTTACGTTCAAAAAGTCTATGTACTATAGCGAAGAATATAAATAAATAAAATGAATAAGGAAATAAAATAACGGGTGTTTTTTTTAATATTGCGATGGTTTAAATGAGTCTAATACTTTGAACTATATAAAGTATTCTGCTGTTTATAAGACGCATTTTACCTATGAAATATCTTAAAAAGAAAAACACCCTGCGTCCTATAAATCGAAGCTCGGTGACGAGAGTTAACTTACATTCTAAATACACCCTTGTGTAAATTAATTGAAACAACCCCTTTAGTTTCCTTTCTTTCAGCATACGATGAGTGTTAGACCCACGGGAGTGACGGAGTATAATCGATTTCTATTTTTTCCTCAGATTAAGTCATTTGCAGTGGGGTACAGTAATATGAATCTCTTTTCGGGGTGCATGATGAAAATCTTTTGGCCTTGAAAAATATTGCGTCAGCCGTGATTGTTCAGATTTTTATCACGGCCAGAAACTATTGTCTCGACTGTCGATTAGTTGTCCTACGACCATTGTTTGCGAGGGACGTTACTCCAAGGACGCGTACCAAAATTTTTACGCAACACGAACACACTGGCAAGCCTTACCAGTGAGCAAATCAAAGTACTATAGACCTTTCCGAAAATGCTCCTGATTTAAATAAATCCAATCGAGATTCTGTGGTCAATCTGCAATGAATGACTTCGTGGAATAAACACACGAAGTACTAACATGTGCACTGGGTCATGTTTCATTGGAAAAATATGAAAAAAAATTTATAATAACAGAATTATTCCTTTTGTTTAAATTAATTTGCACAAGGGTGTAGTTACCATAAATTTCGTACTTCGTCTGTGATGAATTTGTATTCAGGTTTTCGTGCTGAAATATACTGTTTAGTGTGTAAAATTGGGAATAATGCGGAGAGTTATGAAATACAGGGAAAACATTTGTTTTCCTATTTTTTCCATCAACATTTGGGTGAGGTCTAAAGCACCGAAGCGTTTTATGAGACGCCAAATATGGCAATCGTTGTTACAATTTGCAGAGATTAGATGACATTTATAACTGTTAAATATAAACATCGAACAAATTACCTTTATATGTTGTCACGTTATAACGTTTTCTGTATAGAACACCTTTGAAATTTGTTTGGCATCAATAATTGACGTTTTTATGCGGGTGTGATGTGGTAACTGTTAATAAATTCAACAGATTTATCTGATGTTGACGAACGGTGTATCTGCGAAAATTGGTATCCAATAGATAAGACTTTGAAACATTTTTATATCTCTCTCTTACTTTCTACAAACACACACACATACATACACACGCACATACACACACACACACAGTGTATTAAATTAATTAAATAGTAGTGATTGATTAATTGCTTCTGTTTTACGGCTGATATATATATATATATATATATATATATATATATAAAGGAAATTCACATTTATATATACTCTGTAATAAATACATTGAGCTCTCTTTGTGGATCAGTTCTAATATTTTATATTGTTAGAATTCACTTGTATTAATAACCCACCTGATTTTTACCTATATATATATATATATATATGAAGAAATATACTCTTATGGTGTGCTATATTTATGGGATAAAGTGCTCAATATCAGAGATAGAGCGTGTATAAATATATATATATATATATATATTGCGTCTAGCATGAAACAGCCTGTCGCCTCTAAGTGTTGACTTCAATGTTCATTATATATATATATATATATATATATATATATATATATATATATATATATATGTATATATATATATATATATATATATATGTATATATATATATATATGTATATATATATATGTATATATATATATATATATGTATATATATATATATATATATATGTATATATATATATATATATATATATATATATATATATATATATATATATATATATATATATATATTAATCGCTATCACCCCAAGCAAGGCATTAAAACTACTAAAACGTAAGGTGTTACAGAATGTGGACGAATTAGGAACAGAAACATTAATAATGAGCAGAAAGAGAAAAATGTAATCAGGCAGACAGTAGATGCCGATTGACATCACATTTAAATGTTTGCAGATTAGATTAGGCTGGAAAACATAGAGCCAAAATGAAATTCCACAAGCGAAAAATGCGAGAAAAAAAACTGTTAGCATAGATATTTCGGCTGCATCTAGCTAGCTTATCTATAAATTGAGGATATCTCGTCGCCAGTCTAGTATTTCGTTTAAATTCATACAGTCTAAGTACCATAGTGAAGAGCTCGTCCGAACAATTACCATAAAAGTATTTATAAAAAATGTACAGAGTCGCATCCTTACGGTGAGTTATTTAAGTGTTGCTTAAAGCAATAACTCTTTTTAGATTTTCATATTTTTTCTTTGGTAAGACTTGTATAATAAAAATAATTATTAACCCGTAGCTGGAGGAGAAGAGGTGGATTCATACCTTGCCCAAGGGTATTTGTGCGTAAGTGAATATAACGAATTCAACACAAAGGGAACTCGGCTCTCCGACTAACAATTTTCGAGTTATCCGTTACACCACCGTCACTTGCAAGCTTATAGACTCTGGTATTCCCAAGCGGTGACACATCTTAGGTACTGACCAGGCTCGACGTTGCTTAACTTCGGTGATCGTACGGGAACCAGTGTTTCAACGTGATGTGGCCATAAGCCTGTTATGTTGGTAATCGAAATCATTTTTCTTGGGTGAGATTATCAATTTTAAGCCGCATTCTATTTATTCTCTCTTCTAATCATTAAACACGCCAAACGCACAATAATAACAGGATGTCGTCGCAGTCTATCTGCCTTGAGGTCGATACGGCGACATAGT
Organism: Acanthosepion esculentum; assembly: GCA_964036315.1. NCBI lineage: Eukaryota > Metazoa > Mollusca > Cephalopoda > Sepiida > Sepiidae > Acanthosepion > Acanthosepion esculentum. The sequence continues at coordinate 118,438,650 of OZ038481.1, forward strand.
TACTTTTACTCAATGATCGAGTTTCAGCGGTATACGACGAGCGTTGTTTAGTTTACCGCATGCTTGAGTGAGTATCGATCAAACTCCTGTTGCTATCATATCGACCAGACTTCGACGTTGCTTAACGGAAAACCGGTGTTTCAACGTGATATGACCGTAGACCTCAAGTAGTAGTGATAATGGAATATTTTGTTTAGTGTCCATAAGACAGGCAATATGCTCTGATTGTTTTCGAATAAAGTATGGAAAATGTGAGAACGAAACCCGAAGGCACATTGGAATATCGAAAGATGCCCCCCAAAAAGTTAAGCAAAGTATTAATAAACAGAAAAGTGTCATTGGAAACAAAGAAAATGATAGTGAACTGTTACGTAATATCGGTTATCCTATATGGCAGTAAATGCAGATGGAGAAGAAACTTGCGGCAACTGAAATGTGGTTCTACAGAAGGATGCTGAGAATACCATGAACAGAGCATGTTACCGACGATAAAGTTTTAGATAAAATGGAAACGAAAAGGACACTTATATGTAGTATCGGAAAGAAACAGTTGAAATTTCTAAGACACATTGAGGAAAGAGGCCCTGAACATTTTGACACTCAGCGGATATACTGAAGGCATGAGAAACAGGGGAAAATAGCGCATACCCCACATAGCGAAGTAGTGTAAATGGTTGGCAGCACATGGACTAAAAGATATAGCAAAAAAGTCACACTTTACTAAGGGTTACAAATGACAGGAAGTTGTGTAGCGCCATGATCTCTTATATCCTGAAGGCACTCGGCACATAAGAACTGTATCATTCGGCTTTCGCTTGTCCCTGCTGCCTACTCGGTTCGACAAGCAGCTGATGTAGACACAACATTGTAATATAACAACAAAGATGAGGACCATAGTCTCAGTGTAAATAATGTACGAAATGTGAAATAAGGAGATTAACCAGTACTTCAATTTTAATCTAATGAGGTTCTTTATTGTTTTGTTTAGACCAAATAATGTTTTGAATGTGTATTCTTTATGAAGCTCCACGGTGAGAGTTTAACACAAGGCCGCTGGGGTGGGACTGACAGTGAAAATCAAACTCAGTACTCAGAAATGATGGTCAATCAAACTCGCTTGCTAACTATTACCACATACCGAGGGCCCTTGCTACATTGACATATTTGCAGCGCCTCTGTTAAACTCTTCAAGTAACTTCAAGAATACTCTTCAGTACGCGAATATGTTTCTAGGCTCGTCATGAAAATTCACAAACAGCGAAGCAAACACCCGCATACAAATAAGCTATGATCTTCTGAAAGCATATCGTAATATTCCCCTGGTAATATATCAGCTGGCGTTTCGAATATCAAACGCATGCTTCCATTCTTTTCTATAGAAATTCGGTAACCTTACATGTCTTTCAGAATGCCGACGTTTTGAAATCATAAAGTAGGAAGTTTATGTTCTACTCACCAGAGAGTGGGCGAGATATATATATATATATATATATATATATATATATATATATATATATATATATATATATATATATATATAGATAGATAGATAGATAGATAGATAGATAGATAGATAAGGCGAGAGAGAGAGAGAACGAGAACATTCAATTTCCATCAAGTTGTCAGGCAACAGCTGTTACCTGAACTACAAGTGGAGGCTGCTTAGTAGTGACTTACAATCATTTATTATTAATATCAAGTGTCCTCGGGATAGCGCAAGTTAAAAAAAAAACACTTCCACCATTATCATTAATCTTAGTTAATTTAATTTCGTTTGATTTGCATTTAATTAATTACAAATGGCTTCTAATTGAAAGAATAAATAAGAAGATATTAATTTTGGGTTCAAACCTGTCGGCAAATGAATAAAATGATAGAAAACACTGACGCGTTTTCTTCAGAGAAACAATTTAAAATAAGTAACAATTTTATTGGGGGAACCAATTTTATCTATATATAAAATTCTGTGAGTTCCGTTATTCCGTCCATTACGAAACCAAATTTCTGCGAGAAGACCAAACAGGTAAGTGGGTACAAAGTACACATGGTTTTACTAGGGTGCGTAGCTTAGTACAATAAATTTTCATTGATTATTTTTTTTAAATTAAAATTTTTATTATTTATCATACAAAATACTCCCACTATTTGCAAAAAATTAATGATTAAAATAACAAATACTTATTTCATAATGATGCAAGATTGTTTTTATGCATATCTTTTCTTTAAGTTTATATATATAACAATATAGTTTCCAGTTCAACCTGCGTTTGCCATAAACAAAAGTATAAAGCCAAACGATTCAAAGAGTTGAAATTTGGCTCCAGAAAGAAATATTAATGCATGGCCAGTTCCATGTTGCATGCTCAAGGGTAAGAAATCCTAAGAATTTATTCTTGGGTGATAAAAAGGAAAAAATAAATTTTCTTAAAAAATTATTTTTTTACATGATGTCCGATAAAATAAAATAAAATAAAATAAATTATTAAACAGCGAAGTAGGGTTTTTGTCAAAGTATTTTTTCAAACAAATCAGCTTATTTCAATTTCAGCGATTGATTTGCGAAATTGAACGAAACGTAGAGTTTTTAAACTTCGACAAAAATCTTTCGCGATAATTTCAACAATGCTAAATACTGTGAGGATTTTAACGTGCGCCAGCGAGTTGCAAAAGAATTCTAATATATAAGAAAGTGGAGAGTCCGGAGAAAATACATCAAGAGAGTGATAGAGTTAATTAAACCAAGTTGGTGACTTTGTCTATACAAAGATATTCTTTTTTGTAGATAAGAGTGCAAAATTCCTATGAAATCATAACTTACATTTTGAGATCAATCTATGTGTAGTCTAAGAAACATAATGCATTTGTACGCTGTCTAAATTCTGTGTTGTTTTTAATGGTACATTAGATTCGTGATAAAACGTGCCTCTCCCTCTATCTCGATGGGTCCCTAAAGAAAATGGAGTATTATTGCTATTTATGGATGGGATCTGCCCTGTCTTTACTTTCCAGTTTCAACAGAGTCCAAAAGCGTCTCTGCGTCCTTGAGGGTGACAAATTATTTTTCGTCCTACAATCTCTATCTCACAGACGAAACGTAACAAGACTTTCGTTGCTCCATATTTAATGAAGCACCCCCATTCCCCTGCTCTTCCATTTGTGAGATGTAACTTCCACTCGAGCAATTTCTTCCCGCGAACCGCTGGTTGGTTTAAACCGATTCCCAAGAGGATGCTTCCCTGATAACTCTAGTCTTAACCTGTTCAAATATAGGTTTAACCCTTATCTTCTTCACATACCCGCATAAACTCTGTAACCCTCTACTTGAGTGGCTCTCGGGCCTTGTACAGATTGAACATCATTGTAAGAAAAAATTTAAAAAAAACATCTTTTAGCTAAAAGAGAGATAGAGATACATAGAGAGAGATAGACTTTTGCGCCCTTTTTTCATATACTGCGATTTTGCAAAGCACTCTAGAGGTCATTACTAGAAGTTCTTTGGCTGATAAGAGGAGTAAAGCCACAATCGATATCGAAATATTTAGAGCGATGCCCAGCATTGAGATTTCAATTTTGACATCCGATATGTGTAGATCTTAAGTATAGCCTGGTTTACTCAGTTTTTATTGCTTTTATCGGTATCGTTTTAAATTATCCCACATTTATTCGTAGTAATTTTTTAAGGTGGTGATAAGGACATAAAGTTACTGCAGATGATTCCGA
>OZ038481.1:118447369-118552369 GCA_964036315.1 Acanthosepion esculentum
TACATTTGAAAATCAGGTTATTATTCTGTACAATACGCAGGTTTGCATTTTTGTAAATACAGTAAAAAAAAGGTTTTATACAGTAATGTACTGAAAAGTAAAAATAATGAATACATTTGAAAATCAGGTTATTATTCTGTACAATACTCAGGTTTACATTTTTGTAAATACAGTAAAAAAAGGTTTTATACAGTAATGTACTGAAAAGTAAAAATAATGAATACATTTGAAAATCAAGTTATTATTCTGTACAATACTCAGGTTTGCATTTTTGTAAATACAGTAAAAAAAAGGTTTTATACAGTAATGTACTGAAAAGTAAAAATAATGAATACATTTGAAAATCAGGTTATTATTCTGTACAATACGCAGGTTTGCATTTTTGTAAATACAGTAAAAAAATGTTTTATACAGTAATGTACTGAAAAGTAAAAATAATGAATACATTTGAAAATCAGGTTATTATTCTGTACAATACTCAGGTTTGCATTTTTGTAAATACAGTAAAAAAAGGTTTTATACAGTAATGTACTGAAAAGTAAAAATAATGAATACATTTGAAAATCAGGTTATTATTCTGTACAATACTCAGGTTTACATTTTTGTAAATACAGTAAAAAAAGGTTTTATACAGTAATGTACTGAAAAGTAAAAATAATGAATACATTTGAAAATCAAGTTATTATTCTGTACAATACTCAGGTTTGCATTTTTGTAAATACAGTAAAAAAAAGGTTTTATACAGTAATGTACTGAAAAGTAAAAATAATGAATACATTTGAAAATCAGGTTATTATTCTGTACAATACGCAGGTTTGCATTTTTGTAAATACAGTAAAAAAAGGTTTTATACAGTAATGTACTGAAAAGTAAAAATAATGAATACATTTGAAAATCAGGTTATTATTCTGTACAATACTCAGGTTTGCATTTTTGTAAATACAGTAAAAAAAAGGTTTTATACAGTAATGTACTGAAAAGTAAAAATAATGAATACATTTGAAAATCAGGTTATTATTCTGTACAATACTCAGGTTTGCATTTTTGTAAATACAGTAAAAAAAAGGTTTTATACAGTAATATACTGAAAAGTAAAAATAATGAATACATTTGAAAATCAGGTTATTATTCTGTACAATACTCAGATTTGCATTTTTGTAAATACAGTAAAAAAAAGGTTTTATACAGTAATGTACTGAAAAGTAAAAATAATGAATACATTTGAAAATCAGGTTATTATTCTGTACAATACTCAGGTTTGCATTTTTGTAAATACAGTAAAAAAAGGTTTTATACAGTAATGTACTGAAAAGTAAAAATAATGAATACATTTGAAAATCAGGTTATTATTCTGTACAATACTCAGATTTGCATTTTTGTAAATACAGTAAAAAAAAGGTTTTATACAGTAATGTACTGAAAAGTAAAAATAATGAATACATTTGAAAATCAGGTTATTATTCTGTACAATACTCAGGTTTGCATTTTTGTAAATACAGTAAAAAAAGGTTTTATACAGTAATGTACTGAAAAGTAAAAATAATGAATACATTTGAAAATCAGGTTATTATTCTGTACAATACTCAGATTTGCATTTTTGTAAATACAGTAAAAAAATGTTTTCTGTTTATTTTTAACTTTATTCCTTTTATTTATTTTGATTCATTTTTTAAAAACAGCGTAAACAATCCTGATCAATCACTGGTTGGATTTTAAAAAATCTTATTTGATTGCTTTTTTGTGATATTTTGGGTGTTGTCGTAAATGCGGAGGTCGGTAAATTCGTCATGTGAGGAGTGATTTTGTGTAATAATAATGAAGGAATGATAACGTATTTTTACAAACGCCTCTTTGAAAGAAATTCCGTTTTATAAGGTTTTTCGCAACAGATATCGTAAGCATTTAACAGACTGTTTGCACGAGAAAACATTTGAAAACATTGAATCATATTACGACTGCAGATGATTTAAAAGATCAACACTTCCGGACAAAGAGGAAGCACGAATTTTGAAACGGAAGAGAGATACGGAAGAAAGATTTATTCTCCAATTTGTATTACAACGTTATGGTTATAATTATATCTATGATATAATAAAACCAATATTTCACAGCCAGAACGGATAACGGAAAAGAGTGACAAACATGCTTTGTTCCCAGAGAGGCTTTTATAATACTAAGACATACACAAAACTATATATACATATATGCATGTGTCTCACGCGGAAAACAATATATCATACATATCCACATTCCAAACCAGACTGTAAAGAGGAACAAAAATGGTGTTACATTTAATATAGAGATTGTCCTTTACGTGGAGAAGCCATTTTTAGAACTCCAGATTCAAACAGGCCAGACATATTCCACGAATGTAAAACAGAGAGACTTGGGTTTGCTCAAATATAAGACTGGAGCTAGAGTTCCTTTCTATATCAGGGAAATATATATTCCCAAAGGGAAACGGCACCATGAACTTGTATGCTGCTGAAGAGGCAGATTTAGCAACCGCCCAGACCATGGAGGGTGTAGTGCCTAGCTAAAGAAGAAAACTACTCGTTTGGCTGCTGCAAACGAACTGAAATTGACTGTAACTTAACTCCACCAAAGAGAGATAAGCGCCATCTGTATCTTTACTTGACTGGAGTTTACCTCAGAAAAAAATCCCGTCATTCTTATTGGTTATTCATTCTTAACACTGTAAAAAGAATTTTTATATTTATTCATAGACGTAAATAGTATTCAATGTCGTTTAAAATAATTATAATATAGTTTTATATATATTTACATATCTGTGTATATATGCATGTGTATATATGTGCGTGAATTTACATATATATGTATTTATATATATATGTGTGTGTGTATGTGTAAAAATTTCAACTGCAACAGTAAAAACACTTACTCACTTTTGTTTATTACATAAATTACATCACTTAGAATCTTCCATAATATATCTTGGCGTTCAGTTGAGCTGATGTATGTTTTTGAGCGTTTTTAAATTTAGATATGATGAAAAACTAATGCTATTGTTAATTATTTTTATAAATAATTGTTGCAAAATAACATTCCTCATTTGCCTTGATAATATACGTTTTACGTTTATATATATATATATATATATATATATATATATATAGGGGTTATTGATATATAAATTTTCATATAGCAAGAAAAATTTTTTGGGAGATGTGTGACAAAATGGAAAGACATTTTGTCCTATTTGTCATGCATCTTTGCTACACACACACACACACACACACACACACACACACACACACTTCCACACAGCCATATATATATATATACGCACACATAAATATAAATATATATATGTATATATATATATACAAAGATATATATATATATATATACATACATACATACATATATATATATATATATATATATACACACACACACACACACACACACACACACATACACACACATGGTTGCTCGTGTAGTGAGAGCTAGCAATGATCTTCATACGCTAGTGTGAAGAGAGACGTAGCTGTGTTCACTTGTAGCCTGCGATTTTCTTATGAACAGGAAGTTGGAACAAAGAGCCAACGGGAAATTTTGCGTTCAACCTGGGAAATCTGTTACAGATACATTGAACATGCTTTGGCAAGCTTACGACGACCAGGCAATGGCTCGTTCGTAATGTTTCGAGTTGAACGGTCGGTTCAAAAGTGGAAGGACGTCTTTGATAGATGACGTGCGATCTCGAAGACCAGCCACACACACACACACACATATATATATATATATATATATATATGCTTTTGTTCCAGATTTCATTTTCTTCTCTCCTTTACAGGGAAGAGAAATCCTAAATCATTCAATAATTATGTGGACTCTTTTGACAATTCATTGTCGATTGTAAATATTTAGGACTAGGCTTGTTTTTATTAATACTCCATTGTATATTAATAAAAACAAGGAACGCGGCATTCAGCGATTGGTCAGTAAGTTAATGCCTTCTCAATCTGTTAGCGAAGTGAATTCGCCATTAATTACATTAATTTTTTTGATTTATTATTCGAATGACTATATTACAATGTTAGTCAAGCTTATTTATTAATTTGAATATATATATATATATATATATATATATATATATATATATATATATATATATATATATTATGCTCAAGATTTTCATTTTTTACTCTCCTTTTCAGGGAAGAGAAATCATAGTTCATTCAATAATTATGTCGACTTATTTGACGGTGCAGCTGAACAGATACAGAAGGATAAAAACCACAAGCAAATAACAAGTAAGTAACGAGAATGAAATTATAAAAATAATTTGGATTTTGTTTTGGGTCGGAAATGTGGTTAATTTGCCATATAAGCACCAAAAACCCACAGTCATGAAAATGTTCATTTATGGTTTGAAGTTGCCTGATTATTTCGAAAATGACATTAAAAGTTTGCGCTCGATAACCGTTTAGGATTTATCGACAATGTAAGTTCGATCTCTTTCGCGTTGTCTGGCATTGTTTATATAGGTTTGCCTTGAATAGTAATGCTTACTTAGTTAACGGCCTTTTTTTTTACTGTTTTTCGTATCTTATATCGTCTTGGGCGTTCACTTTCTAACCATGACACACGGGTTCGAATCTCACCACAGTTTGATTTGTCAACTTTCTGATGTTATCAGTCTGCGTGCGGACCATACCAAGGGTTGACCCAAGACTTGTCAGTGAAATTGGGGAGTTAGCTGTGACAGAGGGTTTCAGTTCAGATTGTTGATCACGCGTTCTCTCCTAGAAACTGTAACTAAGGTCAGCATAGTTGCAGTATAAACCACAGGTTGGCTCTGTAGCTTTTGTGGGTGCAATCCCTATAGCAGACGCTCGCTCACAGCGTATGCAATAGGTAGTGGCTAGTCTCCCTAATAAACAGGTATCCTCGAATACGAGTGGCCATTATTATATTATTTATTAATCGTCTTTTATTACTGCACAGTTTTCGCGAAAGTTATTTTAAAATGCGCTTTCTTCTTATTTAGTATGAATTCGTTTTTATTAAATTGGTTTAAGTCTGTTGTAGAAACAATTGGAAGCTTTTCTAAATAAATATCATGTCTTGGGTGAACTCTATTTCTAAAAAAAAACTACATTTTTTTTCATCCTTTCAGGTACGTAATTTTGATATTATTTTTCGTTTATTTCATTTTTACTATTATATTTGGAATTGGGCATTCATTTTAAACTTCGTAGTAAACAAAACAAATGAAGCTTCCGCGCATGATTACTTGAGGTAAACATATAAACAGTAATGGCAGCAGTTCTGTCGATGCGACGCAAAAGAAGTCGAACTTACAATCTCCATAACTCCTAAACGGTAATAGAGCGCAAACGTTTCATGTCATTTTTGAAATAATCAAGGAATTTCGCATCATAATGGAGCATTTTCATTACCGTGGGCTTTAGATTCTTATACTGCAGATTAACCGTAAATATTTGGAAACAGGATTATATAAAATGTCGTTTAGTAAAAATGTAAAAAAAAAATAATTTCACTTGTTAAATTATTTGAAAAAGATGACACATTTTTTTTATTTGTAACTTAACTTTCATTTGTTTCAGGCGATGAGGGCACTCCACAGCTTCCTTTAATTTAATATCCAAAATTATGAACACTATTTACATTATTCAAAGTATTGTCCTCATTTTTGTTGCCAACAAAGATGAGGACAATAGTTCGAATAATGTAATTAGTATACATAATACCTCATCTCAGAAATATACAGTTGCGGCCAAAATGTTCAGAACGGCATTGTTTTCGTTAGAAAATAGGTATAAGTTTTTATCAAAGTTGTTTGCAGTAAATCACTAAATCATCCATAACTTTTGTATTATCCTCTCAAATTACACCAAAATCTCAGACAATAACAATTAATATCGTATTTATTGTCTGTGAAAATTATAAAATATAAAACAACATTGATAAAAACTTATACCTACTTTTCTGCTGAAAACAATGGCGTTCTGAACATTTTGGCTGCAACTGTAGACAGATACCGAAATTATGAATTGAGTAATAACTTTATGGAAATGGACAGCAGAGCAAGGATCGGGGATGATAAGATAACAAACGATGTTAAGAGGTACAAAGATCAGGAATTTGTAGAGAGCCATGATCGCTGACGTTCTGAAGAGATGTTACGTATTAGAAGAAAAATTGAAAGATAATATTGAATTTTAATGGTTCTTCTTTGGTATAATTAGTGAAATAGATTTCTGTTTTTTTCTCCACATTTTAAAATTCAAAATTGTCCTTCTCCTACACTAGCTACCAACCCCGGTGCTATCTACTATTTAATGTGAAGCGATAAATTTATTCCTTTTTCAAGAACATTTCTGATATGTGAACATAAATTGTCTCTGTCGAAATTTGAACTCCGTTAATCGATTCTGTATCTGTAGTGATAAAAACTCGTAACTCCATCTTATTTACTATCCGGGTTATTTATCGCAGTATGTATGTAGTTTTTTATTTCCTATGACCATTAAGAAAACAACATGCACTAAACATGAAATAGCTTCTGTCGAGATTTGTTCTTGTTATGTTTCTTTGGGTAGTCGCCTCAATTTGGGCAAAGTCACACGAGAATAAATTAGCAAATGAAGTTGAATCTAGCTATATATCTTCATTTTTTTATTCGATGTCCCTGTATATACATTGTTGTATTCGGCCCTTAGCCAACTGTTTGGCTTGGAGTGACCCTTCTCTCCGTCAAAATGATTTGAACCCTGCCTGTGAAAACGATAGGAAATTTAGTGATCAATTTCTTACTTGCAGCCCCCTAACTTAAAGGCCGCCCACGCTGACTCAAAACACTCTGGCGATAGGTTGATATAAGATTATCTAACAGTCGTAAATATAATCAACTTTAACTACCTTAAAATTGGCTAATTACTTTTTTGGCTCATTTTTGAAAGCCAATATTTTGATTAACTTTTTACAAAATGATTGTCTGAAAAGTGCTTTTAAAAAATAAAATGATTAAACCTGAAACTTTTCACGGTAAAAAAAAATATATTTTTAAGAAAGTGTCTGGGATTTATTTTACTAAATTTCACTCAATACAAGGCCCAAGAGCCACTCAAAGTAGAAGGTTACTGTGTAGTTATATTTGAGTAGGAAAGGATACGCGTTAGGAGTATATACTTGAAGTAGACTTTAGAAGGAACCGGAAACCCAATCCTAAACAGGAAACAAAGGATAAAACTCTACTCCCGTTCAAAAGACCGGGGAGGAGTGTAGGTGATTAGGATTGTAATACCAAAAAGATTCAATCGACTTAATTTACCGACTCCGGATTTTATCGAACCTCTGACCCTGTGGAGTGTTTTGATACGAAACTCTGAAATCAGTACGAGTATTAAAGTATTTCTCCCTAGGTGTGTGAGTGTTAGTTGATCATTCGCACTGGAAAATAACTTATCTGGGAAGGTCGAAATGAATCGCGTCTGCTTTGCTTTTTAATCATTCCATCGCAAGGTAAGAAAGCCAGTGGTTACTTAAGTGTTTACAGTAGAATGAAGGAAATTAAAGAAAGCGTTAGTGAGTGGGGAGAGGAAAAAACAGGTTTCAAGGAGATAGGAAATGACGATCAACGTCGCATTTAAATTATTGTAGATGTAATTGACAGGAAAGTGAGAAACTGGAAGACAGTTCTATAAACGAGAAGTGCGGAAGACGAAATCATTACAATAAAACTTAAGGTTACATCTACTAATTTTGACATACAATGATTAACCCTAGCTATCAGTCTAGTACTGTGCTTAAATTCATGAAGGTGAGATACCATATCGAAGAGCGATATTTATTCTGTATAAATTACAGAAATGTGGCACAAGGCCGAATGGGGGATTGGGGAAAAAAGGACGGTCTTCTTCTGTCTTAAATATAACTTCGCTAGCCGCAAACACTGACTCAATGGTACGAACAATATTCCATACACCAAAACACCACATTCATACGTACTGTTCTTACTACAACCGCCATAATACCTCACTGTCTCTATGAAAATACTAACTAGTCCCCATATTTACAATTCAGTGTCTGTGGGAGGAGGGGAATAAAATAACAAGCTCTACAGAACAATTGCCATGGAAATATTTATAGAAAAGACAAAGGTAAGCTACATGGGATATTATCGATTTTGCATAGGTGAATTCTCCACGGGTCAGCAAGACGGAGAAGTATTGAGAAAGAATTGTCAATTTACACATGATCAATGAATTTACATAGCAAACCGGACCCTATTAACTTTTATTAAATTTAATAATTCTTTTATTCATGTTTTGGAGTTCTTAATCTACAGTAATATGAAAAATAACGCTTTGGCAAAAATGATTATTCCTGGTGGCACTGCGTATTGTCCAAATGCATCCTATGTTTTTAAATAACTGTTTAAATCGCCAAGTTTTAATGATACTTTTGCGATTGCCAGGTGATGCAAGTGCCTCAACTCTTTGGGACAATGACTTTTGGAATAGGTTGCCAGGCAATGCTAACCTGAGTGAACCGGATCTTCTCATTGCTCACTATATCCATCACATGACGCCAAGTTCAAAAATTATTGTCATTCTTAGAAATCCAGTCGATAGGTAAGTCTGTTTTTGATTTTTTTTTTTGTCACCATTTTGTTTCCTCCGGATTAATTTCCTTAACTTTCTTGTATTTTTAGCCTACGTTTCAACCGCTCTACATTTCGACATTTCCCCCTGTATATGTCATATTTTGAAATGTCGACATTTCATGTGAAGGGCGCATGTGTTTCCATTTCCATACACGTCACTTCTGGCGCCTTTTCATCTGGGATTATCCCCACAAGAATCACGTGTATGTGATCCCACTGTTTTTGCACGTCGAACCCATGTATTGAACTTGAGATATTCTCAGAACAAACAAGGAGGAGCGGCATTTTTAATATTACTCATCATCCAATAAAAGCCGCAAGAGCCATTCCAGGTTACTATTAAAATGGTAATGATGAATAAGGCATGATGAATGAAAGAGTAGATGGCAGGAAGTGAAGAAAATGATGATCAGGAAGATAGATGGTGATTGCTCCTTGATTTGAAAGCTTAAAAGTGTAGTGTTTAGGGAAGCATTCACTCAGGAGTCGGTCCCATAAAGTGATTGTTCCTGAAAAAAAGTTATCTGAAAGAGATTTGGAAACAGCAAAAAAAAAAAAAATGCTTACAAAGTAATGCCACTCATTTATTTCCCCGGAAACTACAACAGATACAGGAACACAATGACGCCATTGGATGAAGCAAGTTTTCAACTACAAAGCAATATTTTGTGCATAGTCACATCCATTGGCTGTGCATTCTTGCCAGCGATAAATTGTTAAAAATCAAAGTTATATTTTGTAAGCATATATTTATGACAGGATTATCCGATGATTTGTTTATTTACATTAATTATCTGATTTTATTATTGGTTTGGTTTTGGTTTGGTTTGGTTTACGGCATATCAACCTAAATGGGTTATTTAATATCGACAAGATTTTTATTACTGGTAATAGTTTTTCAAAAATATATTGTTGGTAATATTTTTTTAAAGGTATTACTGGTAATTTTTTTTTTTAAATTATTGCTGGTAATATTTGTTTCAAAAATATATTGTTGGTAATATTTTTTTTTTAAATATTGCTGGTAATTTTTTGTTTCCAAAATTATTGCTGGTAATATTTTTTCTTCAAAAATGTATTCCTGGTAAAAAAATTTTAAAAATATATTGTTGGTAATATTTAAAAAAAAAAATGTATTGCTGGTAATTTTGTTTTTCAAAAATTATTGCTGGTAATATTCTTTTCTTCAAAAATGTATTCCTGGTAATATTTTTATTTCAAAATATGTATTGCTGTTAATAATATAATACTGGTAATAAATTTTTTCATAGAAATTCATTGCTGGTAATAATTTTTTTACAAAATTGTATTGCTGGTATTAAACCTATTTTTACACTTTCATAGCAGAGTGTATGTGGGTACCCCAGCAATTAAGAGGTGGTTCTACACTCCTCACAACCATTTGATCAGAGGCATTGCTATCGGATGTAGTTTATCGATATAGCCAGGATACCTCGTTGATTTCTTACCCCTCTACAGATATGCAGTCGGTGTATTCTGAAGCCCCAGCCTACAGTGCATTCTTAATTTGGATACTCAAGTAGACCAGATGTAAATAACGCATAATCCACCTAGCGAGCTTGAGAAAAGGTTTAGGGGAGATTGTTGGGATTGCTATGAATTGAGTGTTTAATCAGAAGGTTTTTTGTTTTTAGAGTGATGAATTTGAAAGCATGTTCTTCATATTAATCACAACAATTAAAAGTATAAACATACAAGTTGAATAAATCTCAAGGCAAAATGAACAAGAAACAACGGTAGATGTGAATTCAACTAGAAAACGTCGAAGTTTGATATACAATTATCACAATTGTAGAAAAGGTTGTGTTTTGGTTATATGTAAGTTGACGAAGTTTGAGTCAAGAATATTAAATGAATTAAAGTTCAGCAATGTTCATTTGTTGAGAAAATGTTCGCATGTAATACAAAAGGAAAATTTATCAAAAGGTAATTTAGAAAGTAATTTATGCGAGATTAAAGTAGGATTTGTTTTCTTATTTTTGACAGAGTTGTTCACCTTGGATTGTCTTTTGTTTTGTCTTATGTCGAAGTTACAATTTCTAGTTCGTAGTGTACATTAACCCTTTTTTAAGAAAGTTGTAATGGATTTAGAGAGAGAAAGATGTTGGTAGTTGAGTCAGCAGTTGACGCGCGAAAAGTTCTTAAGTCAAAATGTAGACACGCGTGGATCTGTGTGGAATCTCTCTGAAGGCTAATTACTGACTCGCGAATTGGACTGAAATTCGTCCTTTTATTTGTTTTGGGAAGTCAAAGTAGGCTCCGGAGAGGCTGGCGGGAAAAATAGATTTTTGACCATGGATACACATTCCGGGGTCGTCTCGACCAATAACAAGTCGAGTTTCACAATGTGTGGTGTTGATTGGTTGAAACTGATTCTTATGGAAGAGTGTATTTTTACGGGGGTGAGTGGAAAATATGGAGGATTGTATAAATACCCCCACCAGCTTAATGGTCAACGTAGATTGGATATTAATATGTATAAAAGGTAGTATACTTCGCTGGCCAATGAACGCGCCTGCCGGACCTGGTCCATGTAGGTGGGTTAATTTGCGGTTCAGGCGTAGAAGATGGGTGTTTGTGCGAAGTCTCTGAAGCAGGTGTTTGCTAAGTGGTCACACTTTTGACTTCATCGTCACTTTTAAACTTCGTGCCTCTCGTGATCGCTTTCAAGGGACCAAACAGGTAAAAAGTCTGAAGGGGCAAGGTCTGGGCTGTAAGGGGGATGAGGGAGCAGTTCCCAGCCCAGCTTGTTGATGGTCTGCACCGTTTGGGCTGCTGTGTGAGGCCCTGCGTTGTCATGATGCAAGATGACTCCTTCTGACAGATGACCCCTGCGTTTGTCCCAACAGATAAGCTCAAAGTCCTTGCAATGTCATCCACTGTCACCCTTCTGTCAGACTGAATGAGGTCATTGACTGATTCGATCACCTCAGGAGACCTCACTTCTGTAGGCCTCCAAGGCCTGCCTTCATCCTCAACACTGCTCCATCCTTCTTTAAACAATTTAGCCCACTTGTAGATATTTTGTGGCTGAAACATGTGGCACCATAGACATTTGACATTCTCCTATGAAGTTCAACTGGTTTGCATCTTTCAGCAACGAGAAACTTGATAACTGACCGCTGTTCAATCCTGGAGCATGCTTCATGGTCGGCCATCTTTGTTAATCGCCAAAACTCTCAAAGTTCTTTTTTAATCTGCAAAAGAATTTAAATCCATGTGAAAAAGAAGTAAAACAAAAAATAAATAAAAAAGAGTTAGCTTCTATCTGTATTAGAAGTCCTTATACCGAAAAATTCACCTTATTTATTGAATGACCCTCGTATGTATATGTATATATATATATATATATATATATATATATATATATATACACATACATATATAAAGACAACAACAAAAGCTTTCGGCCTTGCTAAAAGAATGAAAGGAAAAATTACATAAAAGAAAGTTATCTCTACTTAAGAAAACACAACGTTTTCCACAATCTAGACTAGGAAATTCAGTTACAAAACCACTGATGTAATTCAACGTGAAACTGCCTCACCTTGGCTATGTGTTTTACGGAAAGAAGCACTCATCAAACGGGATGGTTCTATTGATATTTTGCGATCACACACACACACACACACACACACACACACACACACACACACAAACATATATATATATATATATATATATATATATATATATATATATATATAGAGAGAGAGAGAGAGAGAGAGAGAGAGAGAGAGAGAGAGAGAGAGAGAGAGAAAGAGAGAGAGAGAAAGAGTCTGTTTCACGAAGATCTGAAGACTTCGTTCAAGCATGAAACAGACTGCCAACATTTGGGGTTGGCCTCAGTATCCACTTCATATTTACACAAATTATATCACGAACATCAAGCACTTGTACCTATAAATCACTCATACATTAATTTAACTATATATATATATATATATATATATATATATATATATATATATATATATATTTCTTTATGTGTGTGTGTGTGTAAGAGAGAGTAATAGGAAAATGAACAAGTCGGAAACAGATCTTCATCTAATCACGTTCCACCTTATTAAAGCTTCGTCAGAGATCAAGATAGAAATGATTCTCTGACGAAGCTTCAATAAAGTGAACAATGTTGGTTTAAGCTGTTTCCTACATGTTCATCTTCCTATCATTTTATCGTATTCCTATCTATACTCTCCCACACCCCCACTATCTCTCTCTCTCTCCCTTAGACTGTTTGCCAACCAAATATATATATATATATATATATATATATATATATATATATATATATATATATATATATATATATAATGTCATATCCCTAAAGACAGGCTTTCTTTATTAACTATGAATTTCCATGACTGATGCACTGTTTTCAATACGGTGTACCCTTTCTCTTAGACTGTTTGCCAACCAAAAAGGTCCCAGCTCACTATGCTATTTAGCTGATAACCGAGATATCCGAACACGAAAAAACGATGAATCTTAGTTAAGTACATCTATTTAATAGCAGGTTAAACTCTAATTTAATTGTTGAAAATTAACATTTTCGGTATTCTACAAATTTTCATGACTAGTATCTTCATTGTTGTTAATTTTTTGCAAAAATGACGCACGAGACAATTTTTAGAGGCTGCGTATATGGAAGGAAGGTGAAAGAATATCTTTTCTAAAATGTTGTGTCGAAACAACAGTGACGAAAATGCACATATTTTATTTCAGAATTTCGGAGAAACTATTAATTTTCTTTTTCTTTTTTCTTTTTTCTTGATTTCAGGCTCTTTTCAGATTATCTCTACTTTGGCATCTATAACAAGTCTCTTGAAAACTTTCACCAGAGAGTGAAAGACTCCATCGACATATATCAGAAGTGTTTTAAAAATGAGACATTACGAAAATGTGTGTATGATAGGAATTTAAGTCTTTTATCGGGGGTAAGTTCCACTTTTGCGAAATGCTTTTAACGGACGATTCATGCTTCAGGTGTTATTCCCAACTTGTCAAAAATAAATAATAATGGCTGACAATGCTTTATTTTATAAAAATGAACATGAAAAGACAAAAATTTAAAATAAATATCATCCAAAATTGAATAACAATGGAGGACAATTCTTCATTTAAGAGAAAATTAAGTATAAAGTAAAGCATTTACATTGTTCGGACTGTAGTACTCATATCTACTGTCATATCCATGACGTTTCGGACGTTGTACGCTCCGGCCTTCTTCAGGTAATTGGAATTTTGAGCTGAAACCTTTACTTCGTCCATCGGGGTAGATTGTTCTAGTTCCACGTGCCATGCCGTTACCGGATGTCCTCAAGAGCACATGGCCCAGTGAATAAAAGCGATAGCTGGATGCAGTGATTGACCCAAAGAGTTGCTAGTTCAATATCTGGCAGCTGCAGTGGTAAAAAAAAATTATAGTTGAATTAACTGAGATATCCGGAAGAGGTATGGCACATGGAACTAGAACAATGTATCCCAGTGGACTTATTAAAGGGTTCAGTCCGGAATTTCGTAGAAAGGTCGAAACGTCATGGATATATGGCAATAAAGAGGAAGACAGCAGTCCGGACAATGTAAATAATGTAAATAATTAAATTGCCTCACCTGAGAAACATAAGAATGAATAAAAATGAAATCTTGTTTTTCTTATTTATTTCATTTTCTCTCCGTTATTCTATTTTTTAGGTAAGGCTTCGTATTGGCCTTTACTGGATTTACCTTCAAGACTGGTTTTCTGTTTTCCCAAAGGAAATGTTTCATATCATTAAAACAGAAGATTATGCCAAATGCATAAAATGTACTTTCAAGAAAGTCTTTCGTTTCCTTGGTCTCCGTAAGTAATACTTGCTTTTGCTATAGAAAAAAGTGGGCGTCTATTTCAAATACGAGTATCTGCAATAATAATGTTTGAATTAATAAAAAAATTAATTTATTACAAATAAATACATTAATTCTTTATATATATATATATATATATATATATATATATATATATGTATGTATATATATATATATATATATATATGATAAAAAGGCTTAAACACTAGTACTCCATGGTCATAAAGTATTACAATCGAATCGTAAATATATATTTATATATATATATATATATATATATATATATATATATATATATATATTTGTGTGTGTGTGTGTGTGTGTGTGTGTGTGTGTGTGTGTGCGTGTGTGTGTATTAGATATACTTTAGTCCTCATATCCATTGAGATATCCAAGAGATTTCGGACGTTGTACGCTCAAGCCTTCTCCAGGTAATTAGAATTTAGAACTGAAACCCTTAATTCGTCCACCCGGGTAGATTGTTCTAGATCCCCGTTCCATGCCTTTTCCGGATATATATATATATATATATATATATATATATTTTAGATATATGTATATATATTTATATATATTTTAGATATATGTATATATATTTATATATATTTTAGATATGTGTATATATATTTATATATATTTTAGATGTATATATATGTATGTGTATATTAACCACTAATATTATCAATTATCTATCCACACACACACACACACACACACACACACACACACACACACACACACACATAAGGCATTTATCACTATGCATAGACCTGTGCTTTTAATGAAGCCTTCTTAAACTACACTGTCCCAGAAAGTTCCTAGGGTCGTCAGATTTGTATGTGGCAACATGACAGCTTGGGTTTGTGTCAACGGTGACCTATTAGAGCCCATCTTAGTTGTGTCTGGTTTTAAGCAAGGTTATCCTCAAGTCCTTTCTATATTCGCCATCTTCTTTGCTATTGTGACCTCGGTGACATTTGCTCATTGCAATGCCGGCATCTATAATCATTACCGTGCAACAGGAAAGTTGCTTAACATCCTTCGTTTCATTGCAGTGAAGAAAACTTTTTTATGAGTTTAATTCGCGATATCCTTCAAGCTGATGTAACACACACGAAGTCGGGATTGCAGCTCCTGATGGGCTGTTTCTCCACCGCGTGTGATGAATGCGGACATAAAAGAACTGTCTTTATTCTGCAATCAGCGTCAAGCAGGTCATATATTCCACCATCGATCTACATTAAAGATAAAAGTCATGGATACGTTTGTCTACCTCGTTAACACACTAAATATCATAGTATAAAATAAATTAGTTATAAGCATTCTGTGATGCGTTCTGTATGCTCGTATTAAGACATCAAAGTAGCAAGTAAAGTCGAGGTCTACAAGGCAAGTGTTCTGTTAGCACTGCTATAAGGCGAGAAGACTTGGGTGACCTACCGTAGGTGTATCGACCGTCTTTACAATGAACCGGAAACCCAGTCCTAAAATGGAAACAGGGGATAAACCTATTATTATTCAAAAGGTCGAGGAGGAGTGTTAACCAAACAATAAGCAAACCTATCTTAACCTATACACATATATACATATAACTCATAATATCGGTTTTATATATATATATATATATATATATATATATATATATATATATATATATATATATATATATATATATATATATATATATATATATATAAATTAGGGGATCAGTTGAATCCGCTAAGGTAACCAAATTACATTGCGGTAGGTAAGTATATACTTATCTCTCTTGTATATTATCTCTCTTGTTGTATATTATCTCCCTTGACTAATGAACTCTCCCAGTCTAAAAGTCCATAAATAGTATCTATATTTTGTACTAAACTATTCTAAGCTAAATAAAGCTTCCACACTTTTGTGTTTGATTATAGACACAATATCAGATTTTAAAAAATCTCTTTGTTAGACTGAGACCTTTCAGCTCAGTTTGTGCATTCCTTCATTAAAATGAGTGGAAGTTAGTGGAGGTTTAATAAAGCATTTCTTTGATATTATTTATTGTCGTTCACCCAAGACAAGGCTTAAGTGTAACTCAAGATAGAGGGTTACTGAATGATAATGTTCTAAGTGCATATATGGTGGGAGTGATGCATATTATATATATATATATATATATATATATATATATATATATATATATATATATATATATTGATATGTATGATAGATAATGACTTAGACTTAAACATGTTTCAGGAATCTGTTATACATTGTAACAGTTCTGTGGCAGAAACAGAGTTGAAGATTACTTCGTACCAGTGGAATGGGAAGGGAATGAGGATGATTCGACCTTGTGTATGTGGCATGGCGGGTCCTAATTGTGAAGGCCTGAACTGGTGGAATCAATGAATGTAATCCTTCCGAACATCTGCCATGAAAATAGTGGTAAAGCAGCAGGACTCTAACAATATTTCACCTGTGTGAAAAAGTTTAAAGGGTGAAAAAACAGTTCATCACTCACAAGGCCACGCCAACGCATTTGAATTTGGTCGTGGCTGGAAAGTGAGGATTCGGTATCTCTACACCCAGACGAGGCCATTTTTTTTATTTGATTTGCCACTTGTAGAAGAGAGTTGCTATTTTCTGGAGAAGTACAGGGAGATGGCCATTTTTGCAGCATGCATAATTAGCGATGGATTCTATATAGATGTTCCACTTGAGACCTGATGTATGCTGGAATCCAAAAAGACATTTAAGTCAAGGATATACTGCGTTAACTTGTTAGTTTTAAATACAAAATTACAATGTACACTATTTACATTATTCGGACTATTGTCCTCATCTTTGTCGCCACATTTATTACAAGGTTTTTCGCTCCGGCCTTCTTCAGGTGCTTGGAATGTCGAACTGAACCCTTTATTTCACTCACTGGGATAGACTGTTCTATTTCCACGTGCCATGTTTAATGGATGTCAGTTATCAGTTATCTCCTGTTAATTCCCCTCTCCAAATTTTCCACTGCCTTAACCGGGTATTGAACTCACGCTCGTTGCCACATGGCAGAGTAGATAAAGGCGTTAGTTAGATCCAGTGACAGGACTCAAACAGTGTGAGTTCAATAGCTGGTTAAGGCGGTGGAGAAGTTGGAGAGGGGAATTAACAGAAGATAACTGACATTCATTAAACATGGCACGTAGAACTAGAACAGTCTACACCAGGGAATAAAATAAAAGGTTCAGGATAGTTCGAATAATGTAAATAGGGTACATAATACCTCATCTCAGAAATATAGACAAAATTACAATGATTAATTTTGAGTTTCATCCTTCTTTTTCTTCTTGCATATTATGAGGATATGGGGTATAGACAATGATTAATTTCTTCCTCTTTTAATTCCATTCTTTTTGTTTCTTTGCAGCTCAACTTAGCAAATCCAATGAGGCTTTCATGGGATCAATTCCTAAGGCAAACACAAGGCGCATTAAGGACAGTAAGATGGGAAAAATGTGGAAAGAGACAGCGGATCTGCTTAAAGAATTCTACCAGCCACACAATGAAAAACTTGTCAACCTCATTAACAGGGTTGAATTTGATTGGTTTAAAATTTAAACAAGAGGAAAAGAAAGAAAAAAAAAGAGGGAAAGATAAGGAAAAGTAAAAATTTTAAATGACATAAATTAAGAGAATAACTCATAAAAGAAAGAATGAAAGAAGGCAATGGTGTGTAATAAATACAGTAATTCCCTATGTATAATACGCGTTCATCCATAATACGCACCCATAAAACTGAGTTGAAAGTGTGGGAAAATGCTTCTATTCATGCATAATACGCACGCCTTGTTTGGTAATCAAACCCTATAAATTGTACCTCTCTAGTTACATTACGGCCAGCGTTTCCTACTCTTATTTAAAAAATTGTTTTAAACATAGAATAATATTATTGTAATTTAGTTTTATGACAGTTCCTATTTTATTTTAAATTTATAAGTATTTTTAAGTACATAAGGTTGTATTTGGCATCCTTATGGGGTCGCAACCGGCGAATGTTAGTGTTAAATTGTCGTATGTTTGTGGTGATGAGTCATTTCGCTACCGAAATCGACCTACGAAACAGCAAATTTTTAAAGATTTTTTGTAGCTGTGCATAATACGCACCCCTAATTCTGCTTATTATGTTTAAGAAAAATGCGTATTTTACATGGGGAATTACGGTATTCATTTTTCAATTATCACAAGTAAAACAGAACAAGACAGAAATTTATCATATTTTTATGAGAGCAATACTACTACCACTATTATTACGACTATTATTACTCATACTACTACACGTCTTAATGCGAACTATAACAAGGTTACTGCTGCTGCTGCTGTTAATAATAATACCAATAATAATAATAATAATAA
The DNA here is from genome assembly GCA_964036315.1 of Acanthosepion esculentum. Classification (NCBI taxonomy): domain Eukaryota; kingdom Metazoa; phylum Mollusca; class Cephalopoda; order Sepiida; family Sepiidae; genus Acanthosepion; species Acanthosepion esculentum. The sequence continues at coordinate 118,466,280 of OZ038481.1, forward strand.
TAATAATAATAATAATCTCTATGAGATCATTTGAGACAGGTGTCTGTGATGATGCCTGGAAGAAGAAGAAGAAAAGATGGGAAGAAAAGAAAGATTAACTATGCCAAGAAAGAAAAAAAAAAGAAAAAAAAAAGAAAAGCGATTGTTTTATTTCAGAATTTAAACTCTCAATTTTCGTATATTTCCTCTGTGAGGATGGCTTCTGTAATTTTGAGATAAGTTATTATGAGTTCAAGAGTTGTTTGGACAATGGATCTACTCTTGATCTTCTTGTTACATTAATATTTCAGCCGATTCATTCTACTACCTTCTCCAGGTGTAATTAAATATCGGAAGAGTCAGAATCTCACTCACTCTCTCTCTCTCCCTCTCTCTCTCTCTCTCTGGCTTTTTTTGGCTTTAAAATTTAAAATTTAAAAATTTAAAATTTAAAAATTTAAAAATTTAAAATTTAAAAATTTAAAGTTTAAAATAATAAAATTTTTAATTTTTAATTTTAGCCTTCGTACATCTTCAAGTTTTTTCTATCGATATACAATTTTAAACAACATTTATATTTACGTCGCCCCACTTACTGTACATATATATAATTCCATCAATAAGAACATTACTGATAAAGTCCTTTTATAGGACGAAACGTGTTACACAGAACATTGACAAGAATAATAATAAAGGATGCGTAACAAAGTTAGCAACGTTGAGCATCTAGACATTTAAAATTTAATTTTAAATGAACATTTCCTGCATATTTCCTATTTCTCTTTATGCACAATTATATCCAATAATTGGTTTTATTTTGCTTCCCTCCCCCTACATATATGTTAGCCGACCGATAAAAACCTTATTTTACCTGAAGAAGTCCACTTGAAAAATGAAACGTGTCACATAGGATTTTATCTATTTTGTCACTCAGATAACCATATATATATATCATGAAATGGACAAAGTCCGACAATTATTTTTTAGACATTTTATGTTTATACATTCTTTTTATAGATACGAATATTTAAGTAAATGCTCTGTTGTTGTTTTTTTTTTCATAATAAACAGTATTTATAACATTTACCGGCCTGAATGTCCGAGAAATTTTTATAGAAAAGTTTGTAGTTCACTTTCATTCTTATATCCTAGGATGCAAGCAGATTTAGTGGCATTGCTTTCCTGTCGGAGCACGAATATTTTCTATGAAAATTTCTCGGACATTCAGGACGGTAAATGTTATAAATACTGTTTATTATAAAAATACAGTGCATTTGCTTAAATATTTGTATCTAGAAAAAGAATGTTAAACATAAAAATGTCTTAGTATATATATATATATATATATATATATATATATATATATATATATATATATATATAAACAAGGATTAAATACAGTAAATAGAATAAAATAATGGATGAGTTTATCCAAACAAGAACTCATCCACCTTATTGCTAAGGAGTTGATGTCATCTGAAAAGATAATGATGACATATGTTATACACAATAATGTTACATATGAAACTGTGAAGTTTGATCTAATGGACTGGTACAATCAATATATTTGTAACCATCTTTTTCTCTTTTCGTTACCATTGTCTGCTTTGTAAGAGGCAACAAAAAACTGACTTATTTTTCCATAGGAATAACAGTCCTGAAGAAGGCTTTAGAATGGATTGATTGAAACATTGTCACAGCAACAAAAACAACCAGTAGGATGAGATTAATTGTTCGAAAAACTTTTGAAAAGAATTCCTCTGTGAGGATTTATTACCCCCCTCCCCGCCAAAAAGAAAAAAAAAAGAAAAGAAATGATATTTTCGACCCATTCTTTTCAGATTCTTTTATTGTTTCTTAGGGAATACACTTTCTTCTTCATAGGAAGTATATATTTGTGTAGTACATAAACAAATATACATATATATATATATATATATACACACACACACACACATATATATATTTAACAACACTTATATATTTATATATTCATGATACATATATATATATATATAGGTGTATATCACTGAACCATATGAATATATATATATATACATATGTATATATATATATTTTTTTCTATATATTGACATATGTATAAATTTTCTTATGAATCATTTTCCTTTATAATCTTTACATGTTTGTAGTTCACTTTCATTCTTATATCCTAGGATGCAAGCAGATTTAGTGCCATTGCTTTCCTATTCTTTTAACAATAATCATTCATTCATATTAATTTCGTTCCAATAAAGAAGATAATGGCTACAAAAGAAGTTTTTTCCTTTTTTTTTCACTACTTGCCTACCATAAACATGCTTCTTAATTTTCTTTCTTCAGCCAGAGAAGTGGACAGAATTAAAAATCATATCCATTACTGTGAGCAGCCTCAATGAATAGGAAATCGTGGACAGCCATGATCTAAATGGATATAAAAGAAAAACCATTAGTTCACCTTATGGCAAGTTAGTGGATAGTACAATTTATAATGGATTGAAATGAGAAATTAGATGAGCAGATTTCGAATTCCAGTCAGTTTCATTAAATACTCATACACGCAAATATCCTTGAGAAACTTATAAACCCTTCTACCAACTCCATCTATGGGTTAAATAGTAGATCTGGAAAATCATTGTTATATTCAAAAAATTGTTATTGCAATACTTACTCATAATAAATAATTATCCAATCCAAAATATCTTTTAGGTTTAAATAACCCACAACGGATATCAAATAAATAACCTACAACTTTTAAAAAACTCACGTAAGTTACCTCCCTTGTATAGAGGGCGAAACTATTTACAATTTGCAGTGTTAACACATAACATATCCATATATATACAACCCCTGAAGATGGTCTCAAATGAGATTGAAAGTACCTGGGAAAATAAACATTATTTGAAAAACGTTTTGTAATTTTTCTTGATCAATTTTCTACAGCCACAAAGGAATTAATTCGTGAACTTGAAACGATTAAAACAAAAATAAATACACATTAATATGTCTACATTATTTAACCAAACATGATTGAATGAAAATATGCCATATATATATATATATATATATATATATATATATATATATATATATATATATATATATATATATATGTATGTATAATGTTTATTTTAATACCTATACTCGATTGATATAAAAAAAAAAAATTTAAATTAAAAAAAAAAAACAGATAGTACAATCTGCAAATAAAAATATATTGAAACGAACTGGAATCTGGGGCAAAAATTTGAAAAAAAAAATAAAGAAAAAAGTATAAAAACATCTGAGTTGGTCGACAAAATCGCCGAAAGGAAAAAGCTATCAAATCAGCCGTTTTAATCTTTTTGAGGTTCAAAATTTAGCCTTTTCCAACTCTGAAGCAAAAAAAAAAAATATATAGTTTTAGGATTCTGAAGCATTTAAAAAGTGAAAAAAAAAAAAGAAAAAAAAAGGCTGATTTTATAGTTTGGGTACATTTAATTTTTTTCTTTTTTAATGTGGATTTTGCAAAAACAGTTTTTATTTTTTTAATTTTTTTTTTAATAATAACAATTTAACGTTAACGGTTTATCGATAACTGATTAACGATTAACGAAGTTAATTTTTTTGGTTAACAAATTAAGGGTTAACGTAACGAAGGTAACTGTTTCTTTGAAGTTCCTCTGTTCATATCTAGGTTAACCAGTGATTAATCATTAACTTTGCAAACAACAAATTATTAAATACAAACTGATCAGAATTATCAAAGGCAGATAATTTTGGCAAGGGATATAAAAGGTTATTCCCCCTGAAAATAATTCTATTCATTTTTTGTTTTTTTTAATTTTGTATAAATAAAAAATATTTTGGTATGAATACGAAAAATCTGTCCATTTTTTTATATTTTTCTAGGCCTCGTACAGACTGAACTGTAAAAGAAACTGTTTCAATAATTTTTAATATTTTATTTACAAATATTTAATACTATCATGTCTACGACTAGTTTTGCAATACTGTTGTCAACTGTTTGAAAGATTTCTCTTAGCTGGGCTGAAAAGGAACCAATTCTATTTAACAAAGGTATTTTATCAAAAAGAGAGTTATCCCCCCTTGATACATAACACTTTTATATAGTTTATTTATTTTTTTTTTTAAAATAATTATTATTATTTTTAATTCTTCGTCTGCCGAACATAAGATTTGGAATGGTATAAATTATAAACAATTAATTATAACCTTATAGGCAATAATAATAAAATAAATAAGTCTTAACCAAAAATTTTAAAATATCTCCACGAGAACGCAAATTTCATAATGCTCTGACGGTCAATCGGTTTTCCGCACTTGAAACTTGTGCGTTTGGATGAAACTCGTGCTATCGACGTTGGATATTATTATAATATATACGTAATAGCTCTGTTATATAACAACTGAAAAAATAGATATGTACGTGCAAGTATATGTGAGTATATGTTTGTTTTAATCATATATATATATATATATCCATATATATATATATATATATATGCAAGTTTCATTAAAAACGACAGACAAGGTACTACGGTTAAGTTTTTTATTTAATTTTTCTTGTATACGAACTAGAGCTTTCTTTGCTGGACAAAGGGCGTGTAAGAACTGTCCAAATATACCTTTAGCCATTATCAAGGATGATTTTCAGCTTAATTGAGTGTGTGCATTATGTATGTCTTAGTGTGTAGTGGTGGTGTTTTAATTTCCAAAGTTCAAATGCCCCTTAAGGAACTGCGTTCCTAACGAAACCGGACTCAAATAATTACATCGGTTACACAACCACATGCTTATCCAGACGCCTTACGTTACACCTATCCGATCACAGCTCCATTAGAACCCATTTAAACACACACAAAAATTACCAGACTCCATTAGAAATATACTAGTAGAAAACAAATATATTAATTGCTTCCACCTGTAACTTTTAAGAAAGAAAATTATTTTGAATATTGTCTTAGGGGTTCACTAACTTTTGAACAACATTGTAGATTTATTCAACCAAATATAACATTCGCCATCTTTGAGACAGATTCATGAATCCATCTTCTCAGAACTTGATATCTTTCGGATTTTTTTACAGGCTACCAGAGAATTTGAGTTCTACCTATTAGAGAATTTTGTAGGGATCGAAATAAGTGGTAATCTGAAGTTGAGATGAGTACCGCGGGTGTAGCATGATATTCCAGCCAAGCGGACGCAAATTCTGTCGAGTCTACAAAAAGAGAAATAAGGTCTGGGGTTGTCTTGATTAAAAACTACTTCCAGTTGGCAAATTCTAGACGCCTTTCATCAACTGTTGCTTTTAATCGGTTCATTTAGAAACAGTTTATCGGAATTCATCATCTGATTTTGTGGAAGGAGCTCATAATACAAAATTCCCTTCCAACCCCCCCAGATGCACTGCATCACATTCTTCGGATGCAGACCGTTTTTGGAGTGATCAATGATGGCTCATTTCGTTTTCACCAGGATCTTTTTCGCCCCTACATTGTTGTAAACAATCAATTTTTCATCGTGTGTGATTGTTATTCCGCCCAAATTAGTCGTTTTTGTTTCGTTTGAAGGATGCAGATGAAAATACAGTTCTTTATTTTTTTGTGTGAAATTGTCAGGCAATGTACCGATTAACGGAACTAAGTGTTTTCAGATGCCTTACAAAACTCCCGAGAGTTATGTGGAATGTCTATGAGAAGTGACGTGTCGTGACTTAGATTAACGTTAATTAAGATTTTGATTTGATCATCATCAACGACTGCAGACCTATTGGAACTTTTTTCTGTCTTCATGATCAAACTTTTCATTTCTGAATATAAGAAATGATTTTCTAACAGTACTCTGAGCAATAGCAACGTTTCCATAAACGGAACATATCTTTTTTGCTGTCCGTACGGCGTTTTGTTTTTATTCCGGAATTTAAAAGAATATCAAAGGACCGGAATTTAAAAGAACATCAAACGACCGGAATTAAAAGAACATCAAACGACCGGAATTAAAAGAACATCAAAGGACCGGAATTAAAAGAACATCAAAGGACCGGAATTAAAAGAACATCAAACGACCGGAATTAAAAGAACATCAAACGACCGGAATTAAAAGAACATCAAACGATGAAAGGGGATCTCGTCTTTCTTCATGTTCACTTTTAACATTAAAAGCATTTAAAATTCACAAGTCACACGAATCTCTCAGAATGACCTGTTCAAATTTTACATTTCAGAATATGTATATATGTCATAATATTCAGTCACGTGTGAAGCGAAATCACATCTTCAAATATCACGTATTGAAACTTCTTTTCATGCCCCTTTATGCCAGATTCACCAAGTACAGTAGTACTTCCTTTTAACCTGTAAAATATTATTAGTAACATTTAATGAAACGTATGAATTTTTTCTATTAGTCATTTGTAAATTTCGAGAAAAATATCAACTAAAACTCTTTATTATGAAAATCAATCGACACACTTTTACATACGAAAGATTTCTAAATATTTGAATAAATTGTAGTTTTAAATTGTATCACACATATTAAGCAGTTTATCTGCTATATAATTTATGATAATGGTGCTATATATATATATATATATATATATATATATATATATATATATATGCAAGTTTCATTAAAAATGACAGACAAGGTACTACGGTTAAGTTTTTTATTTAATTTTTCTTGTGTACGAACAAGAGCTTTCTTTGCTGGACAAAGGGTGTGTAAGAACTGTCCAAATGTTTTATTTTTCCGAGCGCTTTCGGCTATATCTTTAGCCATTATCAAGGATGATTTGATTTTTCAGCTTAATTGAGTGCGTGCATTATGTATATGTCTTAGTGTGTAGTAGTGGTGTTTTAATTTCCAAATACGGTTAGCACGTTGTGGCTTTGTTCGTAGTTAATATTGTTCAGGGTAGGCTTTTTCTTTTTTATTATTAAAGCCTCCATTATTTTTAACCTTTTTTTACAGGTGGAAGCAATTGATATATTTGTGTTTTCTACTAGTATATTTCTAATGGAGCCTGGTAAATTTTTGTGTGTGTTTAAATGGGTTCTAATGTGATCGGATAGGTGTAACGTAAGACGTCTGGATAAGCATGTGGTTGTGTAACCGATGTTATTATTTATGAGTCCGGTTTCGTTAGGAACGCAGTTCCTTAAGGGGCATTTGAACAGTTCTTACACACCCTTTGTCCAGCAAAGAAAGCTCTTGTTCGTACACAAGAAAAATTAGATAAAAAACTTAACCGTAGTACCTTGTCTGTCGTTTTTAATGAATCTTGCATAAAAGAAGGATTGCTACCTAAATATATATATATATATATATATATATATATATATATATATATATTGGTTCTCAGCTCTGTTTTTTTCTTCTCATTCATAAATCGTTTCATCCTGGTGTTAACACCTCCATCAAGCTCGTCTTGTACAGATTGGTTTGGCTGCGCATGAAACCAGAATTTCCGCTTTGAACAATATCTCACGTTCAATGTTAAAAAGTTTAAGTTGGAAGACACTTGCGTGTTAATTGATTGTTGCCACCTGATTGCATTTTTGCTTAATTCCAGAATTATTGAAATTGTTACGACAGAAAATGCTAAGGGCGTTAGCGGAGGCTTCGTAGCGCAGCATGTTCAGAAGTTTGATTAGCGTCGACGGTAAGGTTAACTAAATTACTTGTGTAACGTTAAAGTGGTTCGGGATCGAATAGAGCAAAAAATTCCGTGCACAGTACAGACGACAGGATCGAATATCGTCAGGTCTTCATTGGGGTGGGGGTGGCGTGACTTAACATTTACTTTTAATCTAAAAACATTCTGGATTTATTATCCCGAAATTATATATATCAATTTTCAACCAACAATAATAACGCATTTCTTACAAGAAGACAAATATTCATTATCGCCTTTTCGGTGAACTTGAACCCCCGAATATTAGAATCACTGCCGACAATCTTAACTCTGAACTGCACCAAACCGACTAAACGCTAACTGATTTTATCAGTTTTTTAAATACAGGGTGACCCCGCCCAAAAATCGGGAATTTTTGAAGTGCGTATTGCCAGACATGAGCAAGTGGCAACACTGCGAGACAGTGACATTGAACAAGTAAACATTTCGCCATTTTAGTAACAAGAATGAAATACACAGTACCCCAGCTGAGATGTTGCAGCAGTCAATGAAGAATCTCAACAGCAGATTTCAAGAATGCATTCGTACAGGAAGACGCCATCTACAGGACGTCATTTAAAAAAAAATGAAAATTCCATCATTGTTTCTTAAATGGCATGTTTTAAGGTTTCAATTACTATGAATTAAATATTTTTCTTCCATCACTCTTGGTTTTATTGGATTGTTAAAAAGTTCCTGTCTTTTTGGGTCACCCTGTATTACGTCTGAAGCAAAGGTTAATACGAAATTTTATTGTGAAGGCATTGACTTACATAATAAAATAAGACACAGTGTGTATAATATACTATCACGGATAGAGCGTATGTAAATATAAAATATAAAAGTGGACACTGAGACCAACAGCCAGCAGTGAAAGTCTGTTTCGTACTTGAACGCAATCTTCAGGCTATACGTGTTTTGTTTTGGCTTGAGCATTTAAACCAAAACAAACCATTTATAACGTTATATATTTATCGAGCTTGTTCCACTTGTCCAATACACGACCTTATATATAGAATTCTCGATGCATATGACGTCATGTGACTGGAGAAAACCTTGCATCTCTGTAGTAACAGAATCATGTGTATGAAACCTAGATAAAGGTTGTTCAAATAAGGGGATGATGCCGCTAGAACAAGATTGATTTCATGTTCTAGCAGCATCCATCACCTTAACCCTAGAACACTAACCATGGGTATATAGTACACGGCGAAAATTTTCCTATTTCTAATTACAATTTTCAGTACCTGATTTTCTTACCTAAATAATATGTTTTCCAGTTCCTATTAATGTTACCTCAAAGTAAAAAGTTTGAAGTGCCTGCATGTAAAATATTTCAAATAAAGATTTATATCTAATTTTCTTTTAGATATTTTCAAAATCGGGTATCGTATACCAATGGTTAATAGTGGTGTAACTTTAATTGATGGTTAGTGTTCTCAGGTTAATTGAAAATTTAGACATCATTGAAGAAATGAATGGCAAGTATACTTCTGGATGCAAAAGTGGTGTTGTTCGTGGACTTAATGCCGCGTGGCCAGATTGATGACGCATTCAAATATTGTGAAAGATTTGACAGAAGCTGTTATTCGAAAGAGAACCAGACGTTTGTATAAGAGTGTCATCCTACTGCTGCAGAAACGGTCAACTTGATAAATGATCGAACTTTGCGGTATATTTGGGATTTTATATGGCATCCAACATATATACCTAAATTGTCTTTTCCTGATTTATAATGCAGTCCTGCGTATAAATTCAGCAATCCATATTTTATTGAGAGAAAATTTCGAAAATATTAAATACAGAATATCCGGCGTATAAAGACACACATTTTCATAGACACACAACAATTCATAGAGAATTAAAAGAAACATTGCAAGAAAGTGTGAATGCTATTGTTGCGGACTGCTGAATGTATTTTAAGTTATCAGAAGGATTTTCGGTGTCGGTGTTTTAAGACATTCGTCCACAAACAAATTAAAGAAGAATATTGGAAACAAATCATTCAAGAAAATTGAAAGTGAAGACAAACATTAAAAGTGCAACAATAACATTGGTTTATATACAATTCACAAATACAATTGGGTTGAATATTTATAAATAAATGAGGATAGATGAATTAGGTTGTGTAGAATATTATTGTGGATGTTTCAGCGTGTTTGAAATTGTTATTAAGATTTGTTCATAAAATTAAACTAAGTGTTTAGTTATGTACGAAATTGTCCTTCGTGCGAGTTCAATTAATAGTGTGTGTGCGTGAATTTGTTTGAGTTATTGTTCAGTATTGGTAGGAGTTGCGTACCTTTAGTTGTTTGGAAGTTTGATTGATTGTTTACTAATACTTATTTGGTAGTGAGTAAATATCACTTTTTAAGGATTGTAAGTGATTGCTAGAAAGTGTTCCTGAGAAAGAGCGTGCTTGTGGTTTTGTTGAGTCAGAGAAATTTGCGCGGTAAAAGTCTAGTTTGTCAAGGTTTTGGCTTGCGTGTATTAGTTTGGCATCTCTCCAGGGATGAAAGTCTGACTGTTTAAGGCGACTCAAAATTTTCTATTTATAGGTTTCTGGTCAAAAAAGCAGGCTCCAGCGATCTGAGAGCGAAAAGGCATTTTCGCGTAAATTTGCTACAGTTCTAAGGCTTTGAGCCAATGAGAAGTCTCGTTTGCTGAAACTAGAGTATTGATTGGTTGATTTTGGTGTGAATTGGATTATGCCGGAGGGTTGAGAGGTTAGTATGGATTATTCCAATACTATATATATATATGTACACTGATATTTGTGCCAATTTCGTAGACTTTGGAAGACTCAGGAAAGCAGCGATTCTTATTTGAAAAAAATGCCGCATTTTACGGGGCAAAGAAAGTGTATAAAAATTAAAATGCTTGTCTCCGTTGGTAGATGCATAATTAAAAGAAAAAAATCTTGTAGTTCCAACGATATTTCCATAAACATAAAACATTCGTTGGAAGTACAAGTTATTTTTTTAAATCAAAGAATGTGTAATTTGCAAAACAATCCATATTAAAATAAATCACAATTCAGTAAAAAGAGCAAACGTTTCTATTTCAAGTGAGTATGACCTCCTGTTTTGCAAAACACACAACCCTATTAAATTAAGGGAGATCTTATAAGAAACAGTAAACATTATTTATCCTAGATTGATTTGAAAAAATATAAAAACAGCAATTCAGAATAAATTAAAATAACCCCGCAAAATAACAATAAACTGCTTTTCATGCAGACAGGACGCATATTTGCAAGATACATATAGACAGCAATTGGTATTAAATTTATAGAAACTTTGCAAGAAATGTTAAATAGGGCTGATATCGACGTACTTTATATACTTTTTGCAAGATTCAAAAAATTAGGAAAGCTTATAAGAAATATTAAATACTGCATTTTTTGTGCAGGTTTTGCAAGACACATAAATCCAACAAATAATATAAAGTGAACGGTGAATGAAAAAGAAAATACTACAATTTCCGACATATAACTTACATATTTTTCAAAACCCAAAAATATAGCAATTCTTAATAAATTAAGAAAAAACTTTGAAGAATCAATACAACTGAAATCTTAGCATCTATGACGCTTTAGCATTCCGCTACCACTTTTTCATCAATGTCGATTCTGTGCAAAAAGCTGATCACAGCTTCATACATATTTTCAGAAAACCTTAACTTCTCATCGGACAATAAATATTAAAATTATCTCGTGTATCTTCACGTACATTTGTTCTCAATGAGCAAAACAAAACATATCAGGCTCCAGACTGAGTTTTGTAAGGCGCTTTCTGAGTGGTTAACAAATATTAAAAAAAAAACAATTTACCTACTCACCTCTACGTCCGAATAACATCAACCTAGTTTTTGACCTGACGAAAAAACAATGCTTTCTGGATCCTGCCACGTGATTAAAATAACATATAAATTGAATATATGAGCGAACCCAGTCAGTGAGAATTTACGACGACTAGCATTTTCTAAACCAGTTAAATGTATATTTCATTATTTAGAAGAAACACTAAAGTATTTTTTGAATATTTTTTGAAATTTTTTAATCATTCTTAGCATGTCTTAATTTTAGTTAAAAATATTGTTTACGAAATATCGAACAAAAACTCGATATCAGCCATTTTTTAAAAAAAATTTTGATTTTTGAAAAATAAGTTAAATTACTTGTTTAAAAATCGTTTAAAAATTTAATTATACGTTTTTCAAAATTTATTCAAAGAAAATTAGAAAATTTAAAGTTTATTTAAAATATTTTGAAAGAAACTTTTACTTACTTTCTTCGTAGAAAAATGTTGTTTAAAATAAAAGGGCGCCGATCTTAACATTTCCGACGTTTTGACAAGTGATGAAAGATGACATTATAAATTATTGACAGCTGACGTGAGATTCGAGTTCTCATACGGAAGTACAGAATGGACATATTTTTTTTAATTGGACTTGCTTAAGTAGTACCTTGTAATAATTAAAGTAAAAAAACTTTCAGCATTCCAATTTTTGGATTTTTTTTGTGTTTTTAGTACTGTAGCTTTCACTATAAGTTTGTTGATACTATCTGGAGAAATTATAAATACTATAAAAAAAAATTAATTAAGATACAAGTGCTGCACTGCTGTTTCAGGGCCCATATAGACCCTACTAAATAAAGTCAATTCAGATCTAACATAAAAAAAATGTATATCCTCAGTAAAAATAATCAAACATAGTAAAAGTCACAGCCTATTTTCTCTGAAAAAAAAATCAATTTTCATATTTTTATTGGGGTAAAAATAAAAAAAATGATTTATCATCTGAAGAAAATATCAAGGAACATTTATGTGAACCCCATGAAACTAGATATTTTCTGAAAGCAAACAATATGATCTTTCATTTAAAAATAAAATTGGTCAGTTTAAATGACTCAAGAAATTTTTTCAGGGGCCAAAATGAGAAAAAAAAATGTAAATTTTGCATTTTTTGTAGTTCTAAGAAAAAATTTTCCCCATTACACGCATAAGATTGAGAACTTTGCATTCTATGATGGGTTTAATGTTGCTGACGAATGAGAATATTTACCTAATATTTTGTTGGATTTTCCTAAATGACAGAAACAAGCATTTTAATCAGCTGTGGCTGAGTGAGATAAAATTTAACAAGACATGTACATTAAATTATGCTATAATTTAAAGTACACTTATGAAATTTCATTGTCTTTTTTATGCGCACTTTATTAAATTTTAAAAATATCTCATAGAAAAATATCATAACTGACATAATACAAAAATAATACTGTATAAATTTCATTGAATAGCTACCTATTCAATGAAATTTATACAGTATTATTTTTGACGTATTATAAGTGACGTTTTTTTATTGCACGCATGATACTTCCGGTCTTCCGTAGATTTCATTGGCAGACACATTATTGACACATGATTGAGACAAATTAAATTTTTTAATATACATCTGTTCGTTAGTTTGTAATATGCTTTGGAATTTATAATCTGTAAATATATATCTACTTAATAACAACATTCGTAAAGTTGTACAAACTTTTCCCTAATTTTATAAGAATTAGCAACATAATGTAAAAATTAAAAAAATTATTTCAGAAACAACAAATAATTGTTTTAAAAATTTATTTTTTATCGAAATATATTTTTGCTTTCTGACAATATTGTCCATGTTCATCAAAATAAATAAAAGCAATTAAAAGCTTTTGAAATTAAATAATATTTTTGTTTTAATGAGTTTTGTATGTTACATTTCGGAGATGATTTTCAGGTAGAGGTGGTCCATCAAAAAAAAAAAATAAAAACATGATTTGGTTTCCTCAAAGCCTTGTGCTTTTAACTAATATAATCACTAAACTCCTCAAAATTAAAATTATAGAGTTTTCGTACAATTAGTTGGAGGGGGGGTAATACATATGAAAAAAAAAAAATTCTGCCATGACTTTAATAAAAAAAAACATATTTATAATAAGTTCCATCATTTGTGAATAGTTTCTGAAAGTTTCATTAAAATCCGACAATTATTTTTATTTTTGCAACATTTTCCAAATTAATGTGTGTCATACAAAAAAAAAACGTGCTTAAAATTTTATATGTTATGTTACTAGATCCGGTGATACAAAGAGAAACAAGGTTTTTTTTAATCAAAATTTAGAATGTTCGAAAAAGAAAGAAATTTTTTTAAAAATAATTAAAAAATACTTTCATCTTTCCTCTCAATAATAACATAAGTTTTTAGACGCTAAAATTTTGTTTTCGTGAAGTTTGGCGTATTTTTTTATCATGCTATGCCATTTTTTAGCGATTTCGTGGGGTGGCCTATAACGAGTTCACGACGCTTATATCATTACTTCAGCGAAGTACAAAGTTAGAATCTCAAATTCTTTAACATGAAATAACTTCACTGGAATTCAAGCTAAAATTTCAACTAAACAACTCACTCACTAACTTCTTCTGCAACTTACTAAAAACTATTCAATCACGCTATTGGATCTTATGAAACTTAATTACAAACTACGAACGATACATTCCACTACATACAAGCAACGAAAACAAATTGGGCATTTACGGAACATTCACTTCTCCAACTTCTTTAAAGCTAAAAGTTTATCAACATATTTTCAGCTTTACAGGACTTCCTAAACTCTCTTTCAGTGAACATTTTGAGCGACAAATTAATTCAACTTTTTATGAGCTCAGGTATAAAATATATTTTAGTAGTAAAGACTTTAACCCAGTCAAAGGGAAGTAACTCATATTAATAATTCATGTAAAACTGTTGACGTTTATAAATATAAATATTGTACTTATTATGGCAGGTTATTTTCTTGTGTTTTTTCTCTTGTTTGCTTTTTGTTTGCTTACACATTCGTAAAGTAAAAAGTGTGCGGTTTGATTTACGCCGTCAATACCGCTACAACGCCAACTTGTTTCAGAGAAGATTATTGGAAACAGTAAATTCTGTATTTCCAGTGTAGAAGACGCTTGTTTTACAAGATTCATAAGCCGAGGAATTCACGTTAAATTAAGCAAAACTTTAGGAAGAGAAAATAGATTTTCCATCATATAACTCATAGCATACGATATTCGTAAATCCAGAAATACATATGAAAATCAAAGAAAAAAAAAGTAAAAATAAATAATTATTAACCCGGCGTACAAAACACTTATTTTGCAAGGTTCATAAATTGCGTAAGAGAACTCTTAGAAAAAGATTAAATTCCGTATTATCCGTATGTGACGGATATATACCAGGATACGTAAACCCGAGAATTCAATTAAATTTAAGAGAACGTTGAAATGGAAAAAGAAATTCTGTGTTCCGGCGTATAAGGGCCAATGGCTACACGATTGCTAAATTCAGTAACTTATCCGAAATTAAATGAAACCTTTGAAGAAAAGATATATTCAATAATTACTAGCGTATAAGACGGAAGATTTGCAAGTTTAATACATCCAGTAACTGATCCTAAGGCAAGAGAGACTGTTGGGATTGCTATGAAATCAATTTGTAATCAGAAGGTATTTTGTTTAAGATGATAAATGTGAAAGCATGTTCTTCATATTAATCACAACAATATTAAGCATAGGCATACAAGTTGAATAAATCTCAAAATTGAACAAGAAACAACGGTAGTCGTGAATTCAATTAGAAAAGATTAAACATTTATATACAATTAATACAATTTGAAAAAAGCTTGTGTTTTGGTTATATGAAAGTTGACAAGTATGAAATAAGTATCTTAATGAATTACAGTTCAGGAATGTTTAATTGTTGAAGAAATATTCAAATAGAATAAGAAAGGAAAATTTATCAAAAAGGTAATTTAGGTAGTAAATATGCGAGATTAAAGTAGGATGTGTTTTTCTTATTCTTCCAGAGTTGTTTGCCTTGGACTGTCATTTGTTGAAATTACAATTTCTATTTAGTAGGGTGAATGAACACTTTTTAAGAAAGTTGTAATGGACTTAGAGAGAGAACGATGTTGGTAGTTGAGTCAACAGTTGACGCGCGAAAAGTTTCTTAAGTCAAAATAGTGACACGCGTGGATTCGTGTGGCATCTCTCTGAAGCTAAGTTACTGACTGGTGAATTGGACTGAAATTTGTCCTTTTATTTGTTATGGGAAACCAAAGTAGGCTCCAGTGAGCTTGGCGAAAAAAAAATAGATTTTTGACAATTGATACACATTTTGGTGTCGTATCGACCAATAAAAAGTCGAGATTTGTAATGTGAGGTGTTGATTGGTTAAAACTGATTCTGATGGAAGAGTGTATTTTTTACGGAGGTGAGTAGAAAATATGGACGATTCTATAAGACCTTACAAAAAAAACATTTTGATTTTCAGACAAGTAAGGCGGAAGATTTGCAAACATAGCATATCCTGCAATACGTTTGCATATACGTGACCTTAAAAGTAAACGCACATTCAGTTTTGCCTAACATGGAAGGCGGAATGTTTTCAAGGATAAAACATCCAGCAACTCATTCTTAATTAAGTAACAGAGACCTGAGATGAAAAAAATAGTAAGGTACAGATTTCCAAAGTTACTACACCCAGCATTTCATTAAAAAGCCACTAGAGGAAAAAGAAAATTCTGTATTTTCCACATCTGAAAGTAAGAGAACACTAAGTAGGAAAAAGCACATTCTGAATTTTCCAGCGATTAAAGCGGAAATTTTGCAAGATTATTACATCTAGCAATTCATCTTAAATAACAGTGACTTTTAAGGAAAAAAATCAGTTTTGTCCAGTGGAGAAAAGGAAATCTTGCAAAAAATTAATCTTAAATTATCTCTTACATTAAGATGATAAAAGTAAGCAAATTCTGTATTTTCCGGTGTATGAGGCAGCAGATTTGATAGTTTAGTACATCCAGGACTTAATCTGAAATATGACTAGGTACCTCCATTAATTTAGTATATGTAAGGTTTAAAATGAATTTAAAAAAATAAAAACCTTTCTTGAAGCTTTCATTTTTAGCTTTAATTGAAAGCTAAATGATTTAAAATTTACTAATTCCAGTAAGCAAAATACTCTGTGGTGTATTTCAAAGAGAAATTATATTGACCGGAATCGATTTTTTCATGAAAATCGATCAAACTGCCATTTTTCGCACCTTTGTAAACAAAAGTTAGTTCTCGACTTTAAAAATCTTGCAAAAATAAAATATATATTCCTGAAAAGTTATTTGAAGAAAATTAGCAAATTTAAATTTAATTTAATCTATTTCAAATAAATATTACTTACTTATAGCATGAAATGTTGTATACAAACATTTCTTAACCACGGGTTCTTGTTTTATTGACGCGTTAACCGATTTACTTATAAAAGATTGACAGCCGAACATGTTCATAGTTAAGTATGGTGGAGCAGACGATAATGTCTGGGGTTTTTTTTCGCCGTAAAGAAGAAAAATCCTTAAAACATACAACTTTCAAATGCTAGATTTATCGATTTGTATCTCCAACCTTCAGAAATTCTGCAGGTAGTCATACTTACAAAAACAAATCAAAATTCTTTTAAAAATATTCGTTTTCGTCAGATTGTAATAAGTTTTATATTATATAATTAGTAAATATAGCTTTACTTAAAAATTAAATTTACTAAGAATTATCTCATTGAAAATGAATTTTAAATGTTGTAAATCTTTATAAATTATTGAAATTAAAATTGTAAAACAATCTTGGAAAAATTCATTTTTGTCGAATTTTTTTTTCAGATAATATTGTCTTTAATAAATATTATTCATAAAAGCAATTAAAATGTTTTCTAAATAAATAATGTCTTAGTTTTATTGCTTTTTGAAAAATTTTCAATTTAGAACAGATTTTCAATTCCGATTTTGCAAAAAGAATTTGGTGATTTAAATTCTTCAAAGTATTCTGCTTTTAAATAATATAATCACTATTTATCGCGATGAATTTCTCAAGATTACATAAAATTAAGAAAGGGACAGAAACAGCTGTAAAAAACAATTTCTAAAAGATTCTCTAATAAGAATATTTAAAAAATAATTTCCGTTATGCCTGAATAAGTCCTGAAAATCTCATTCAAATCTAAAAATATTTGATTTTTACAAGAATTTTCAAATTAATGTGTCCGTCACCGCAAAAAAAAATGTCAAGACTTGGCATGCTAAAAGTTAATACAACCGCTGACCCAAGAAAAATCAAAATTTCGAAAATTCTGAAATGGAGTAAAAAAAATTAGTTAAAAATCAGAAATACTTTAATAAATATATCTGTCCTAAACACATAGATTCAGGAGAACTCTGCTGAGATGGAGGGTTTGCGGATACTGATTGTCAACCTCTGAACCCGGGCGGAGAACCCAGACAAAGCTACCTCGTCTGAGGAGGTAGACAACTACCTAACTCCATGTATACAGGGTCTACCGGGAATATTTGCCTGAGGCTACTGGCTCAGAAAGCCTTTTGCCACATCCCGAGTTATGGCGAGGTCTTGTGTAAATACCCAGTTTGCTAAACCTCTGACTTTGCCAATACTCTGCTTGTCACCCACTCTGATCGAAGGCAGAGAGGAATTCACACGAAGCTATGCAAAAGGGAAGAGTCTTGTCTGGGGAGAAAGTTTTCAAAAAAGTTTCAGAAACGTTTATTTTATTTTTTTATTGTTTATTTTTTTAAGCTATTTTAGCAAAAACAAAAAATACCCTTCAAATCAATTTAAATTAGTTTGTGAAATACAGCAAGATCATTTTTCAAGAATACATCATCTGCTTCCCCCCGTATCTTATTAAAATTGGATATGAAAAAAAACTTTCAATAGCATCAGAAGGGATCATTGTCTGGAAGTTTGCCATCAACGGACTCCTTCCATATTTAAACTGGCTCATCTTTTGTATAGTCATCAAAGTATGTTGATCGCCTCCGACAATATTATCTCTTCTGTAACTGGAATCCAGCAAGGTGATCAACTTGGTCCGCTATTAATTGCGAAGGCTGTTACGTCGCCTCTCCTTTCAATATATGGTATCTTGATGATGCAACTTCGGAGGATCCATTGAGGCCGTAGCTGCTGACCTCCGACGTGTTGTTCCTGCTTTATCTCTGCTTGGACTTGAGATTAACTCGTCCAAGTCAGAGATAATAAACTTGAATTATAGTGCAAATGATTTCGAGAATGCTATCCGGGATGTCAGACTCATCCTTGAGGATATAAAAATAACACCTAAGGAAGAATTACACATTTTTGGTTCTCCAGTCTTTCCATTGGCCATTCGAGAGTGTTTGGATACTAAGCATGTCATTCTAACAAGAATGACTGAGAAATTGCAATTAATTGATGCACATCCTGCCCTCTTCCTCTTGAAGAACAGTTTTTCGCTACCGAGTTTCCACTACATTCTCCGAAATGCCCCTTGCTACCTCGAACAGGATTTCTTAAATGAGATTCATATCACAATTAAGAGATGCGCGGAGCTAATTTTCAACGTTAATTTCGACGACACAGGCTGGAGGCAGGCAAAGCTCCCTTTGAGTTTCGGAGGCCTGGGCCTTCGATCAGCGGTAGATTTGGCCCTTCCAGCATATCTTTCTTCACTTTCGTCCAGTCGCGAATTAATTGATGAGATACTCGGTGGATCGTCTCAGTGTTTCTCGGGTAGTTCTTTCGAAAAATCTTGCAGCGTCTGGGCCCAAACAAAAAAGCTGGGATAAAATAAAACGCGAGGTCAATTTTAGTAATTTGAGGCACTCTCTGGATCAGCATCGCCTCGCCTGTCTACTATCTACTTCACAACCGAGTAGTGGCGCCTGGCTCAACGCAGTGCCCTCTTCATCTACCGGTACCCTTCTAGATGGTAAACGGAGTGGCTCTTGCAGCGTGTCTCACTGGCAATGGTTCGAGGTAATGCTTTCTCCATCATGGCAGAGGATAGAAAAAAATTGTTTATAGTTACTTTGTTCAAACTTTTTTTTTTCAGTAAATAAATTTCTCATTGTTCATTTTACCTATTGGAAATATTAAATTTAACCTATTAGCTTGAAATAAAATCTGGAATAAAAGTTTTAAGAAAGATTTTTAAAAATTCATTTTTCACCTTAGGTAACGTTTTTTAAAATTTTTTTATTGGAGATTCCTAAATATACTCTTAAAATAGATTTTTTTAAAAAGCAAGGGAAATAACTTTGTATTTTATATATTGGGAGTAACATCCCTTGAATAATGCTTCAATATTTTAAAATTTCTGGGACAGAAATTTCGACTGTACAAAATAATCCGTGATGGCAGAAACACTAAAAAAATTCAAAGAAATCAGATACAATAAAATTAAATCAATCCTAAAAACACAAATTTATATTCATCAAGGGTTGGAATTGTTATGTGCATCCATTCACTTGATACCCTTCCATAAGATGCAAAAAAGATCTTGGTCTGAGATATGATTAACTTCTTATCCTATGATAGAGATACCTAAATTTTCTTCCATTATGTTTTATTTTGTACACTTGAAAGTTATGTTTCACAAATTTCAAAACGTTGACGTTTATTTCAAGGGAGCTTACTCCCAGTATCTACAATGCCAATAAAGTTATTTCCCTTAAAATGTAAAAATAATATCTTTTTCAAATAATGTGTATCTTTTTCTCTCTTGGAACTGAGAACGTTACCGTTATTCCTAATGATTAATTGATGGCCAAAAGCCTTTCAATTCTTTTATATGCTGTGTCACTTCAGCATGTGGACAATTAAGGACAAGGCTGTTAACAAATGTTTTATCCTTTTTATCTCTTAGCAGGATTTCTCTTTTTAAAATCATTTCCAGTCTCAAATATGCTATCCATTTGCACAAGCATGTTAGGTAAGCTACACAGTGTTTCTCTCAGTCCCTCTTGGTTTGAATATGTCCTCTGAGTGTCAAATGTTCCAAGTCCACTTTTTTCATATGTTCCAGAAATTTAAACAATCTCTTTCTGGTTTTAAGTAAAAACTTCATTGTTTTTCACATGTTGAATCCATGGTATTCTCATCATCTTTTTGAAGGCCCATTTATATATGCTCCATCTATCTCCTCTAGAATCGCATCAAGGTTGTATCAAATTTTCTTTTTCTCTGTGAGGAAATCGTCCTGCATTCATTAGCATATAACAGCATGCTCAAATATTTTTGTTTCAGCCCCAAATCAAAAGCTGTTTCATGATTTAATGTGTAGAGTTCTAAAAATAACCAAATAAAAAAAAATTCTTTTACCTATGACAATATATTAAGAGGTGGGGTTAAATAATGTCCAAGAAAGCAACTCTAGAAGACATGTCAATCAGGCCTAAGATATTACCTCATTTCAACCACATCAAGCATTCCAACATATTTACAAGGTGATTTCTGAAAACTGAATGTACAACAAGACGTTTACACTTACGCATACATTTACATTATTTACACTCAGACTAATGTCTTCCTCTTTATTGTAAATATTAAAACGTTTCAGCCATTTCGTGATCTAGCTTTCTTTTGGTAACCTCTCTGGGTAGAACGCAGACTTCTGCTAAGCGTAACGGTCTTTTTTATTTTTTGTGTGCCGTGTCTCTTCAGGTCGTAGGTGATCTGTCACTCGTAGCCCTTTATAAGTTTTCATTTTTGTTATTTCTCCCAAACTCTGTTCTACCATCAATTTAACCAAGCTCATCAAGCCTTCCTCTGTCCCTCATCCCCTCAATTTTTCCTGTTAAGCTTTATACTTAGATTGCCCTAGGTTCAATGTCTATGTCTAGAGGTATCTCTTCTTAGACTTTCTTTAGTACTGCTTTGTTATTCGTTATCCTGTTTCCACTTAGCCTGATTTTGTACTACCCAGCCTAGGGATTGAACTCACAATTATTATGCTACCAAATTCATGAACCACTACAATCCAATGAGACAATCTTGAATCTAAAACTGCTAGATATCTATGTTTACACTTTGTCTACAGACTCTCCATCTGTGATATGCAGTATTCTTCCTTTATAAGTATAGAAAATTTTATACCCTATATAAGGTGTATTTAAACAGCAAGAATTCAGGCAAAAAAGTTTTGTAAAATTTAACCCTCAAAGTCCGATTAAATTTTATCGTATTTTTTGAAATTTTCGAACATAACATAGTGTATCATGATCAGAATAGTAGATTAAGTGAAATTTATGTCTTGTTCTATTATGCTCAAGTGCCTTTGACCAACACGGTCATTATCAAGAACTGGGTGTTGTTAGTGTGATAGATTTTGTTAGCTAAATCCTGGCATTTTGTACTTTTCAAAGTAATATATATATCGAGGGGTGTTAGGTCGATTTTTACCTTCTAAAACTCTTTATTCTACATCCAACACCATCACTTGATAAGACACCAGAAGCGTTGAAACAAAATAGCTATTTTTTGTAGTGATTTTATAATATATTTATGCTATAACCTTTCGAATAAATTACTGTTGAGTGATAAGCTATTTCTATAAACAACAGCCACCTGCACTAATGCAAAGCTCTTCAGTAAAATGAATGGAGCACTTTGGCTGATTGACATTTGTTTACATTTGTAAAAACAATACGCTAGATTTAGTTGTGTAACTCTACCGAGTGAAGATAGCTCTGGCTGACACCAAATTAGTTGTGTTTCAATCCTGGCTTGAGGCATTCGAAAGTCTAGTTACACTGTGGAGCTGTGATACAGCGAAACACTACTGTCTGTGAATGACATATATATATATATATATATATATATATATATATATATATATATATATATATATATATATATATATTACATCTCAAACCAGACCTAAAAAAAACTATTTAAGGAACCCGGCCTTCTAGCATATCGTAGACCTAAGAACCTAAAAGAAATCATAGGTAGTAACCACATTTTAGGGGACAAAGCAATCCGTGATAAACTAACAACAAAAACAACATGATTTTCCCAACCATGTAACAACAAAAGAAGTTTATGCTGCAACCACGTTAAACACACGAATTCATTCACTAGCTCAGTCACTAAATCTACTTTAAAAATCTACCACGACTCTAACTGCAGAAGTCATAACATAATTTACCTCCTAGAATGCACACTATGCCGGAAACAATATGTAGGAAAATCTGAATGGCCCTTTCACTACAGAATTAATAATTATCGCAATCGAATTAAGTCGACTCCCCATGAAAAATTATTACCTGTAGAACAACATTTCCGCATAGAAAAACACGACTTCAAAACCCATGCCAAATTCACTATAATTGAGAGAATAGAAAAGCCCAAAGCAGATAACATTAGAAAGATTTTAGAGTTCCATGAAAATAAGTGGATACGACGTTTACAAACGCTGTTTCCAGCCGGGCTAAACCATAAATTTAACAATATAGATAGTAGTAACACATAACCCTACAAATCAAAAGCTACTCACATTTCACACCCATACAAAACAGACATGCTTACGGAGGTGTTGAGGCCTCACACTTATACATACACCAACACGAATATACACATTTACACACATCATACTCACTCACTTTCCTAATGAGCCAAATGATAAAACACCCATAGCAATATACAAGCTAACACATATCATACTCACTTACTCCGTAAAAACTAAATAATACACACACACACTTACCAGAGACTAAATAACTAAATAACACACACACTAAACTAAATAACACACACACACACACACTTACCATCCCCTCTCCAGCTACCAATAAAACTGCTGAACTGACCGAGGGAATTCAAACTAGCATGAATCCATCCAGCTCTTATCTCAAATGACAACTTAAAAGAGACTGTTTGACCAACACAAGGAATGTTAATAAACTCATGTTAAAAAGATAAAAAAAAAACAAATAAAAAAACAAATGAAAACTACACACAAAAGTTCATTTTCTCCATCAAGACATTCATTTCTGTAGTTTACTGCCACCAGCAAGCTGAAACATTTTTTCTCTCCCGATGATGGCCATGTTGGTCGAAACTAGTCGAGGAATATAAATGAAATAATAATAATAAAAACATAAGAATATTAATCTACAACCCAGTATTTTTTAAATAATTTTTATCGTTCAAAATATATATATATATATATATATATATATATATATATATATATATATATATATATATATATAAATTAACAAGAAGATAGAATCCAGGTAGAACTCAATGTCCAGGACAGAGAAAGAATAAAATATAAAAGTTTCAAACACTAAAATTCCACGATTATTTATTTCATTGGAATCGTAATCACGATCCAAATCATCAGACCAACATATTTGTACGTCGGTTGATTTGGATCATGATTACGGTTCGAATGTAATAAATTATAGCCATGGACTATTAGTGTTTGAGCCTTTATATATATATATATATATATATATATATATATATATATATATATATATATATATATATATATATATATATATATATATATATATATATATATATATATATATATATATATATATATATATATATTTATATATATATATATATATATATATATATATGTATATATGTGTGTGTGTGTGTGTGTGTGTGTGTGTGTGTGTGTGTGTGTGAGAACGGGGACAAGTATGCTTCTTATAATATGTAAATAGCGGGTCAATGAATGTAGTTGCTGAGCGACCAACTCATCTTGCTCCATGGCTAGGAGTCCAGAACCTTTGATCACTTGCAAGTTCTTGTTTTACTCGCCAGCAGTTTCCTGTAACGCGCATTCTTCGTTCGCGTAAGATTGTAGAAATAACAGGGATGGCTCCATAGTGATTTAGTCGGGTGCTGTCTCCAAGAGATGAGAAGTATATCTCTCAGTATCCGAGTATAGGTGCCATCAGGCTTAGTCTCTAGGGTTTTATTTAATGTCCAGGCAGTGGCAGCAGACATTAACAACGCCTCTACAGTGGCTCGAAAGAATCTTCGCTTGAATTTGTCTGATAGAACAGATTTCCAGATTTTATTCAAGGCGACCCAGGATTTAGCTATGCTAATTTTCATATCCTTTTCTGTAGAATTTATCTTTCTTCCTTGGTATGTAAAAGATTTAACATACTTTATTGATTCACCTGAGACAGTATTGAGCCTTGTTGGTTTAAACCTATGAATTCCGTTTTAGATGAGTTGACATAGAGTCCAACATCATCGGCAGCATTTTCTAGATGATGTAGGAGTACTGTGACATTGGTCTACAGTGATAGCTAGATAATCTGCATTGCCAATATCTGTCAATTTATCAACTTAATTCTTTACACACACACACACACACACACACACACACACACACACACACACACACACACACACACACACACACACATACACACATATATATATATATATATATATATATATATCTGTCTATGTGTGTGTGTGTGGGTGTATGTTTCCTTTCAAATGGAACTATAATACACTGATTAAAAAGGGCTAAATTCATGCATACTAACTTAAGTATAAAACTGAGCAATGTATATATTTTAACTAGGTGTTATCTATTGATTCGAGTATAACTCAGATTAACATTTGCATTTTGGCACAAGTCTTAACCCGGCCAATAAGTATTATTTGGCCCGAGATTTCGACATTATATGATTCAACAAGAGTTACTTTATTCGGTTGCTTTAGCTCGGACATTCATGAGACTATTACGTCAACCATCACGGAATTGCATCAAGATAGGATAGTCATTAGAATGCCATTCTCTGTCATAACAAAGCTGGTCAATGTAGATTGTTGCTGTTATTTAGTTGGGTGTTGTCTCCAAGTGATGAGAAATATATCTCTCAGCATCCGAGTGTAAGTTACATCACGCTTAGTCTCTAGAGCAGTGGTTCCCAACCTTTTTTACATGGCGGCACACTAGTGAGTTCTTTAAATTTCCGCGGCACACCTATCACAAAAAATCAATGTTTTCCACTCATAAAGCCTTTTTGCAATAAAATAATAAAAAACAAAGAATATTATATGAGAAGAATTTTTATTCACATAAATCAACATATCCTGTATTCAATATCGGGTATAAAATAATAGTGTCAGTGGGACAGTTGTACATAAAGTTAGATTAGCCTGAAAATGAAAAGATTAAAAATGGTTAGGAAAAGGTAAAAAAATGTTTGGGAGTTAGGAGCATTACGTAAAACCTCACATAGTACAGTTCTGTGTTACAACTTTTTGTCTTACAACCTGTGTATTTAGGAATCGTTTTGGTATCGAAATCGGGTCTGAATTATTCAGCTCCGATGCCGATTCCCGATACTTTGAAAAACTCCTGATATTCCGATTAATTGTCCCATGACTAATATAAACCATAATAACACTTACCAATTGGTATGCGCGAAACGTTTAGATTCCAGAAATTCGGCGATTTTGAATTGACCGGTGTCATCATGATTAAGAAATTGGATGTCTTTATTAAACAAAATGAAATTAAATGGCTTCTAGGTATTATCTCATCGCGGCACACCAGTAATCATTCCGCGGCACTCTAATGTGCCGCGGCACAGTGGTTGGGAACCACTGCTCTAGGGTTTTAGTTAACCGTCTAAGCAGTGGCACCATACATTAACACCGCCTCTACAGTGGCTCGAAAAAATCTCCGCTTGAGGTTGTCTGGTAAATCAAATGTCTAGTTTATAGCCTGTCTAAAGTTTTTTGCAAATCAAATAAACCTCAATAACCCAAGAAGTTCTGATCCAATAGTTGTCAAATTTAAACTTGTCAATTTCCACCTTTAGTAAAATATTTAACTAAATTTTTTGCCATTTTTAATTGTTAGTTTTTAAGATATTTAGAATTTACGAAAATGTATTGACTGAAATTAATATGCCGATTAAAATAATATTAGCCTAAGAGCTCTGAAATCTAATAAAAAATATATGATGACACATATTTAAGCTTGCTCGTATTATATTTGAGTTATTTGAACATAGAAGATTTACAGAAGAGAAGATAATGTAATGGCCACCATCAAATCCTGATCTGAATCCGACTGAAAATCTGTCGTCAATTGTGAAGATTAAATTATAGGAAGATGGCAAAAAATACAACATATTGATAATACTTGGTATCTAAATTGTTTCAAATTTGACAATTTTTTCTTCAAAGCAAATTTGAATTATTGATTTTATATGATTTGCTCAACAACTTCATTCTGAGTGTACATCCATGAAATTTTTAAATAAAATCTATTTTATTCATTATCTATGCAGAATTTCACATCCTTTTTCATAGAATTTATCTCACTTCTTAAGCATGTAAAAGACTCAATTGATTTCACCTGAGACTTTTCTGATTAAGCCTTGCTGGTTGAAGCCGATAAATTCAGTTTTCTCTATGTCAAGGGAAACCAGCATCATTGGTAGCATCTTCTAGATGATGTAGGAGTACAGTGGCATTGGTTATGGTGTATACAGTGATAACTAGGTCCTTTTTATGTGCCATTTTCTTTCAGGACGTAGGCGATCATAGCTCTCCACCTCTCTCTATCCCTTGCACCTCTCAACACGTTCCTTCCCTCTATTTCCTTCCCACAGACCATGTTCTGTCATCCACTTGCTTAAGTCTGCTAGGTATGTCACGCCTTGTTTTCCCTTGTATCTCTTTGCATCTATTCGACTTGTAAGTATCAGATTCTCCAGGCCCTCCTTCCTCATTATGTGTCCCAGAAACTTCAGCTGCCTCTTCCTGATATTAAGTATAAGCCTGCTCCTTGTTTGTAACCTCTCTAAGACCTCATCGTTCGGTCCATGATATCCTTAGCATCCTTCTGTAGAACCACATCTCTGTCGCCTCGAGTCTCTTCTTCATCTTTGAGGAAATCGTTTAACATTCGCTACCGTAAAGAAGGACAGATGTTACGTAACAGTTCAGTATTCTTTTCTTTGTTACCAAAGAAATCCTCCTGTCTCTCAATACTCTGCCTAGCTTTTGGAATGTGTTCTTGGCCATTCCAATACACCTCCGGGTCTCAGTGTCGCATTTACTGTCCTCCCAGATATTTAAACTTCCGCGTCTGCTTGATTCTAATGTTCCTGACCTTCAAATCGCATTTCGGACTCATCCTCTTACTGATGACCATGCATTCTGTCTTGTAGTTTATGCTTAGTCCCTTCTTCTCGCTCTCCTTCGCTACCTTCTGTAGGAGATTTTGTAATTTCTTTTCCGTGTCTGCTATCAGCACTGTGCCATCTTGGTACCTTATGTTGTTAAGATTGTTGCCGCCAAGGCTAAATCCCGGTAGGATTTCCAATTCTCCCAGAATTGCCTCGCTGTATAGGTTGAACAGGTCGAGTGAGAAGACGAATCCTTGCCTTCCGCCCCTTTATCTGCATAGTCAATATCTGTTAACTATTTGCAGGATAATGACTTGAAAGTCTTGATGATAAAGCAAAACCTAGTTGATGATGTCTGTCGTGGGAGGGTTTCAGTACGCAATCAAGAGTGATAACAAAGAGAAAAGATGCAAGGTATCACTCTGGAGAGCTGTTGCTTTGATGCAGAAGTTTGTGTTTCCGTCTGGGTATCTAATCAAATATTTGGTATTTTTGTATAGCATCATTATGGCAGTCTTAGAGGGGATGCCATATGCCAGAAAGATCTTCTCAATTTCTCCCTATTTACAGAATCGAAGGCTTTAGTGAAATCTACAAAATGTAAGGCGGCCTGTCGATTCGTTGCCCTGGTGCCTTCAATCACAGTCAGGATTTGTCCAAAGGTTGAACTATTTTTTCGAAAGTCGTTTTGATTTTTTCTGAGCACCTTTTGTATTTCTGGCAGTATTCTGTTGAAAAGTACTGAGCATGGTTATTGGTAGCAAAATATTAAAAAAAATCTCCCCATATTATGTCAGTTATTAACCGTAATTCTATCTGAAATTCTCACTGTATAATGTTTGATCTGTGTGATTAATATAGAAGCGTTGGGTTAAGAACATTGAGGACGGAAGAACTTTTGTTTGGAAATAAGTATTTGTCCCGTAAATTAAATGCATTTTCATCATGAGGCTATGGACTTATTGATGTACCCACAGAAATGATATTAGCATAAACCTGTAACTATCATCAAGATCAACAGTAAGACTCTTTGACTCTTTGATATTCAGATTAATTTTCATACCTTGAGGTTTATAGGAAGACAGTATAAACTCAGAGAAGAAAATACATTAAAAAAAAAAATTGGTCTGGCCCAAAAAGTTATTCGGTTAATTAAGTAAAGTTTCTACTTAAAAAGTAGACAGATTTTTTTGCCAATTCAATATAACGAATAAAAATACTTCACTGGATATATATCAGAGCTTTTTCATAGAAATAAAAATTGAGGACGATGAAACTGACTGCAGTACTCATGATTACTGGAGCACTTGGAAAATTTCCCCCAAACCCTCGCCAAACAAATCGAAAATTTAATTCATACTCGGTGAATTGAAAAGGTGCGGAGAATTTGGAACTGTTAAAAATTAATTTTTCGAAATCGGTAAGATTAATGAAGGATCAGTCGAAAATTTGAAAAGACTTGTTGTCACCTGGTATCCAACCAGAAAATACAAGGAAACTGAAATCTATTTCAAGAAAACTGGGCTTAAAAGTCGCCGTAAACGTTTCCTTTCTTCGGAAAATCTAAGATTTTTTCTAATAATTTTTCTTTTTCGAAAACAAATAAACGAAAAAAGAATACATCTAAAAATTGATTCATACTCGGCGAATGCCATTCTTGAAGAAAATTGGGCAATTTCGTTCGGAAACGAGCAGGAAGTGGCGTTTTTTTTAAGTTAGGTTTTGCTTTTCAAATTGAGGTTATCAGTCAGTTTTCATCGCGGTGGTTTGTTCCGTAAAGAAAGTAAAAAGTAAAAACGAGCAAAAACAGAGGAAATACAATAACAACAGTAATAAAAATACAAGAATAAAAATAATAGCTGATCGATTGCCAAATATCGGATACAGGGTCGGAAAATAGGAGCCGGCCCACTCGAGTCAACATGACATCCGCTCAAGGAATTGAGGTCTTTTATGTTTGCTCGTAATTGTTCAAACTTAATAAATAACTCAATACTGGTAGACGAAAGAGAAGGTAGATTTCTTATCTAAAATCGAGCACAAACCAATTTTGAAAGACAAGAGAGAAAAACATTTAATAATTTTGATTATAGTCTGAATTGAGATAGTTTTATAATTATTGTTTTATATATTGAACTTTACTAGGTTATAGAATAACAACATGGTTTTAAAAATTTTAACTTTTAATTTTATTAACAAGTAAATGAATTTATTAAAAAAATCAAGGCATGCGGTAGTCTGGCGCAACACAATCTTCCAACATACATTTCACTCCATATTGACTTATGCTTTACTAATTTAAGTTTTATCGTCAGTTCGCAAAGCCTGTAACTCATTAAAAACGACACCTGGACTCCAGTCGTTGCAAAAGATGATGTGTCTAGAACAAGATAACCTGACGAAAGCCATCCATCTTCACGCCAGTTTCGAATCCAGAATTTTACTTTTCGTGGCTGCCACCCAATTTTGGAGATTTTAACATCTAGCTGGGCGGATATTTAAAAGAGGGTTTTATGCTTTTCCCAAGAATATTCGTGCGAACCTAAACGCAAGACAATAGCCAGTTTGTTTAACACCTATGGCCCCTACCTGTGGTTTGCGTCGTAACTATGTTAAGCAGGCGCTTAGTTACCGTTTCTGGTAAGAAGCGCATAAACCATTTATTTTCTTCTACCGGCCTTGCGCATTCGAGAAAAAGTAATAAGGACAATATGTCCTTCGGCAGAATTCAAACCTGAGTCCCCGCTCGTGGAAGGAACCAACATGCTTTAAACCTCTGGGATACGGAGATCCAAGCAAGCACATGTCCTTCAGGTTAAAGCCAGTACGCCCACATCCACGGTATCGATGACATGACTTCATTCCAGCAAATTCTTCGACCAAGTTTCACACACGTCTTGAGTCAAACAATTGCGTGTTTTTTAGATGCCACAATAGGAACCTGTCAGACCGAGGTTCGAACACGAGTCTCCCGGTTGGAAAGCGAACGCTCTATTCACTCAGACATGCTTACATATATACCTACATGATTTCACATATGCAACGAAAACCAATTTTACGCATTCGAGAAAATTTAATAAGGATTCAAACCCGAGTCCTCATTTGTAGAAGGAATCACCGTCTGATCCGGCGTTACTCGAACATTTGGTGGACGGACATTTGTCCGAAGGACATTTCGCCGAACGGACATTTGGACGGCGGACATTTAGCTGAAAATGTAGTGTCGTCCTTACATCTATGTTACACTCTTTATCGTAATGTGCTACATATATTTACTGTATTGATTTATAATTTTTCGTTTTACGACAGGCTTTTTTTAAAATCAGTTCTGTAAATATTATATTTTACTTCAAATATTACTGTTAGATGTATTTTGAGAAAAAGGACATTTTACTACAGCAAATATCTTAAGCTTTTACGATATGAAAAATCTTTCAATTTCGCTTTTAATGATCATTATCTTAAAGGGATGAACTGGCTTTTATCTTACTGTTAAATAGGAATTTAAATAATCAGGTGCTACTTTTTACCCAGATACACTCAAATATTTTTTTTAAATACTATTAACTTTTAACTTTCAATTTAGATTTCGTAATTTACTCACTTGAAATTCTTGGTAATTATTTGTCCTATTATACCTTATAATACTGCTAATTAAAATACTTACAGTATTGCTTCTTGCTATTTTTTACCTGTACTTTTTCGGTGAAATGTCCGTCGGCCAAATGTCCGTCGGCCAAATGTCCGTCGGCTAAAGGTCTACTGGCCAAAAGTCCGTCGGCCAAAGGTCTGTCGACCAAAGGTCCGTCGGCCAAAGGTCCGTCGGCTAAATGTCCGTCGGCCAAATGGCCGTCGGCTAAAGGTCTACTGGCCAAATATCCGCCGGCGAAAGGTCAGTCGGCCAAAGGTCCGTCGACTAAATGTCCATCGGCCAAATGTCTGTCGGTCAAATGTCCGGCCACGGATCCGGCACGTTTTAGACCACTCGGCTACGGAGATCCTCACAGCCAAGCAAGCAGACAACTTCGTTCAGAATTTTTCTCGAAATCTATATGTTCTTAGTTTCGTATTCGAATCTCACCATGGTCGATTTATCAGGAGGGAGACTTCCTGGTGTTATCGGATTGCATCAAGGTCGAGCTCAGCGTGCGGTACCTTTGGAAAGTGCCGGAAACCCATACCACTGGTTAACCCATGCCTTGTGAGTGAAATTGGGTAGATGGAACGTTTGTGGTCCGTCGATAGCTTTGCTAGCCCGAATCCACAAGATATTGTGATCGAGGGCGTGAGCGTGCTGGCCTTGTTCAACTTGTTGATCACGCTAGATATCACGCTCTCTCTCCCATAAACTGTAACTAAGGTCTACTCAGTATAGTTGCAGTATAAACCACAAGTGGGCTCTGTGGGTGTTGAGCGAATACAAATGTGCCTGAGCGAGCGTCTGCAATAGGGATTGGCCAGCCGACCTAGTAGACGGGTATCATCGACTACGAGTGGCCAGCTATTATTCGAAACGTAAACAAAGCAATATCTAAAGAGTTAATGGATTTTTGTTTTTAACATGACATATTTTTGTTATTTCGATTATTATTTTTTCGCAAAAAAGAGCGCTGAGAACATTTGCATATATATAATGAGAAAATCTACTGAGAATATTTCTGTGCCGTTGAGAAGGTATCCTGTTATTTGGTGGCCATGAAGAAACATCAGATACGATTAGTTTGAAAACTCGACGAGTGCAAATAGTAAGAATAATCATGACGGTGTTAAAAGACGATCGAGTCGATTTGATCACGCACCGTAGCTTCTTACGATGACGTTCAAGCGAGAGAAGGGTAATTTAATGAGTTCTAGCTAAATCCGAATGAACACAATGATGGCGTTTTGAGTGCTTGCAGCGGAAGTTCCCAAAGAGCGGAAATAATCACCTTTCATTCCTCAAAACGGACAAACACGCAAACGCGAAGATAGACGCATAGGGACAGCCACAAAGATTTATTCACATGCAGCTGATGAGCGAACAGGCCGTGCATAAAACCATATGTACGCAAGTAATATATGCAGAGATTTGATCAAAAAATGCATAAATAAAAAAAAGCAAAAATGGAACGCTGTATACTTAGACACTTATAATAAAAAAGAAAGGATATCGCTTTCAGCCCATCCGGCTTTGAGGCGGGAATTAACAAATATCCAGTTTCGTGACATCGTTCCCCGAGGCAGCACGTCTCCAATTTTATTAAAACAGGAGGGATAGGGTTAATCCCTGGCAACCGAGGCGTCCACAGATAGGAAATAGTAAAGATATTGCACTATTTTTGCCCATAAACGTGCGACACTGCTAAATTAAACCCGGTCTTGTGTCGCATTCTATTCGAGTGTGTGGTTTGATTAAAAACTATCGCTTTAATTTTTACGCGTGAGCACGCACACCTATATATATAGATACACACACACACACACACACACACACACACACACACACACATATATATATATATATATATATATATATATATATATTGTAGTACACGCTTGGAAAAACCTTGAGTATTTCGTCTTGTAGTAGAACAAGCCATATATACAGGGTGTCCATAAAGTTCGTGTGCGCTTTAAAAAATTGAAAACTTTATTTGTATTTGCGATAGAAATAATCTGTAAAAATGTTATAAAGTTTAATGTACCTAGTTTTAAGTATAGCTAAAATAACTAATGTGATTTCAGGCATTACTGTAAATCAGTTGGCAAATGTTTTCCGTGAACTTCAAAATCGTATTACACTTTGTATTGCTAATGATGGAAGACATGTGGAAACTTAAATAAAATTTGAATAAAACCTTAAAAAATATAGATTTACTTCTTTCTAATCCTTTTTACAAATTATTTCTATCTCAAATACAAATAAAGTTATAATTTTTTTAAAGTGCACACGAACTTTATGGACACCCTGCACACACACACACACATATATATATATATATATATATATATATATATATATATATATATATATATATATATATATATATATATATATATATATAAGAGAACATAGAAGTCAACACTTGGAGGCGACAATCTGTTTCATGCTTCAGGCCTGACGATAGCGTCTAGCATGAAACAGACTGTCGCCTCTAAGTGTTGACTTCTATGTTCACTTTTATATTTACACATGTTCTATCTCTGATATTGAACACTTTATCCCATAATTATAGCACACCCTAAGACTATATTTCTTCAAAGCCATATATATATATATATATAAATTGCGTATATTTTGGAATTAAGTTTTCAGTAAGACATGTCTTATCAAATAATTTAGACAAGTTTTGTTTACTTAATTTTAATAAGCTTCTCTTGTAATTACGGACAAGTTTCTTAGTATCCTTATTGAAGGAAGAAAGAAAATTACCATCGTGATGCATATTCAATTATTGGGAGTATTATTCGATTTTTGATTGAATTGATATAATAATGGAACAAAGTGAATGAAAGGAAAAATGTGGCACGACTAATTTTGCATGCAGTTTCACTACACTAATTCACCTAAATGCCACCACCAAAATTGCCGTCCAGAGCGGAACGCCTCTCTCGCCTTCTTTATGTTCGGCGCTATCTTTGTGTAATCTTTCTACATCTGTACTGCTTGCTCTAATAGAGTTTTTATCAGGAAAATTACATGTCCTCTTGCAAAACCACAATTCTCCAGTTTAATTCTGCTATATGCTCTCTTTATTACATCCCGAATAATTAGTGTTTCTTTGAGCTGATTTACCAGTGGATTTAGCATTCATTTAACCCTGGTTATCAAACAAGTACGCAGGGCATAGAAAGTCGAAAACTAAAAGAAATAGCGAAAGGTGGTTTTCAGAAACTAAGCAAAATATAAAGGCACCGGAAATAAATGTGAGTGATGGAAGCTGCTGATGTGGATTTGATTTTTACAACTTTATTGGTTACTTTGCTAGCATTGTGGGCATTAATCTACATATCAATTCCTGTACATTAGAGTAGAAAATAAAGATATGCCAATTTAGAGCGAGTTTTAGTGATGCCGATTCCTTGATTTTTGATGGCACAGTAATAAAATACATCCTTTGATATTTCGCAAAGCAAACATTTACCAAAGATGTTGGCAAGAACTGTCAGTTACTTGTGTTTCTCCAGGAGGTATCTGATTCCTTTGGACATAGATTATCTTTACAAGTGTTTGAATGAAAAAATGAATCATTGCTGACAGGCCTAGACTGGAGCTACCCAATCCTCACTTACCAGCCTTGATAGAGTTTAAAATCATCTACGCAGCATTGTGCGGGAGCGGGGGGACTTATTTTCTTCCTGCAGCCTTTTTCCCGCAAACACAACATTTCAGGCCTGTCACTACACTATCGCTAATTTAATTGCAAATGTTCTAACGAGCTCCATCTTTTAATGACAGCAGAGCATGGTATTTCATGGTAATTGTTGGTATGCGCTCTTTGCTATCGTAACTAACATTTTGAATTTAAGTACCGCAAGGAAGTTGGTTCTCTGTGTCGCGTCAGAAGGTTTTTCTCGTTTGAGTCCATCTTTCAAATCTACAAATCTACCATTCGTCCTCGCATTGAATATTGTTGACATATATGGTCTGGTGCCCCCGATGTTCATCTCGAGGTCCTAGATAATATCCAGATGTAACGTGATGAGCCCTGATCTGGTATCACATCTGGAGTTGTTATCTCACAGACGTGCTGTGGCTTCCCTCTGTCTTTTCCACAAATATTTTCATGGCAACTGCTCTGACGAGCTACTGGTACCCCAGTTGCATAAATTTAAGCCTGCTGCTAGGTTTGCATCATGGTCCCACCCTTTCACTGTCGAAACGGTTAAATGTAACCACCTCTTCCAATGCAACAGCTTCTTCGCTCGTACTTCCCGACAGTGGAAATCCCTTACCCATACTTGTTTTCCTGATAGCTATAATCTTCAAATATGATGTCAATCGACCTCTTCTGAGGCCTTGACCCTGATCCCCGTCCTTCTGTATATCCCTTCCCCAAATACCCTCTTTACATTCAATCTCTGTAACCTCTTGCGTGTTAGTGGCACTCCCGCCTTGATTGGGTTGAAACACTTAAAAAAAAGCGCAGTACTAGACTGGCGTAGAGATCACATCAATTTTTAGTTGAGCTGGCTAGATGTAGCAGACAGTTTCTTTTCTCGCACTAATCGCTTGTGGAACACCATTTCAGTTCCATGATTTTCACCCAACATTAATCTCTAAAAATTTAAATGCAATGTCAATCGCTATCTATTGTCCTTCTGAATACTCTTTTGTCTTACCGTTCATTAGTAATGTTTCTCTTCCTAATATTTTCACACCCAGTAACCTCTTCAAATTCATGGCCTCATTTACTACATCCACATGGTCGAATCACCCTGATGCCCTACATATTCCTTTTGTTAGAAGATACTTTCCCTTCAAAACGTCTTCTCAAGAACCATTACGTTGTGGAATAAACTCCCACGTGGATGCTTCTGAGAATGATGCAGAATTAACCCTTTTATGTCATTTTCTATCGTCCATATCCTCATAATACTTACTGCCTATTTCTTTCTTTTATGTTCAGACAAAAAAGAACACTCCTACAGTAACGACCTGCCTTGGGTTGCTCTTGAGTATTTTATTGGATGAACGAACTGACAGCGGACCATAATAGTCACTTTGAAATAAGTTAACCCGTTTTTTCTTTTATTATTTATCATAATAAATGATTAACCAACGCCAGACACTGTCAATGGATAACGTGTTGGAACTGTCTTTTTTTGTGGCGTCAGCCCATTTGCATGTTTGGCGAGAAGGCACCAGGATAGCAGGAGGCTAATTAAAACTGACAGTCGGAGGATAAAAAAAAAGGTGAATATATTTGGGCCACAGAAAATATAGTGGAAGTAGTTTGATGAGCTGTTTACTCGAAGTGTGTGATCTTCGCATTATAAGCGACATAATTGCTATCTCACTTTCTTCCACTTTCTCGCTCTCCCTCACACACACACACACACACACAACACACACACACACACACACACACACACACACTCCGTAACACAAATACACACACGCGCACCCTCATACAAATACACACACGAGTAAAGACACAATCTGCAGTTATTCGCAGTTTCATCAAAAATCAAAAGGGGATTTGCGACATTTATTTAAACGTCGTCGTGTTCACATTTTAATTTCTCTTTTATGTACCATGTATTTTTAGGACGTGGGCGATCATGGCTCTTCACAAGTACCCTTTGACCCATTATCATCCTAAGAAAACATTCAGCATTCATTCACCGGGCATTGATAAAACCTCTTAAATGATAAAATTTATAAAAGCAATTATAAGTTTAAATTTATAAAATCTGATAAAGTTAAAATTAATAAAATCTCTTAAAAGTTAAAATTTATAAAATTTCTTAAAATTTATAAAGTATCT
The DNA here is from genome assembly GCA_964036315.1 of Acanthosepion esculentum. Lineage (NCBI taxonomy): Eukaryota > Metazoa > Mollusca > Cephalopoda > Sepiida > Sepiidae > Acanthosepion > Acanthosepion esculentum. The sequence goes on from OZ038481.1 coordinate 118,503,433, forward strand.
TAAAGTTAAAATTTATAAAAACCTCTTAAACGATTAAATTATGAAACCTGATAAAATTTAAAATTCATAAAATCTGTTAAAAGTTAATATATATCAAACCTCTTAAAATATAAAATTTATAAAACCCCGTAAAAGATAAAATTTATAAAATCTCTTGGAAATTCAAATTTATAAAAGCGCTTAGATGTTAAATATCATAAAATCTATTCAAAGATAAAATTTATTAAACTCCGTAAAAGTTAATACTTATAAAATCTTAAAAGCTAAAATTTATAAAAATTCTTAAAAGTCAAAATTTGTAAAATCTCCTAGTTAAAATTCATAAAATCTCTTAAAAGTTAAAATATATAAAACATTTTAAAAGTTAAAATTTATAAAATCTCTTAAAATTTATAAAAAATCTTCAAAGCTAAAATTTATAAACCTTCTTAAAAATCAAAATTTGTAAAATCTCCTAGTTAAAATTGATAAAATGTCTTAAAAGTTAAAATATTTAAAACCTCTTAAAAGTTAAAATTTATAAAATCTCTTAAATGTTATATTTATAAAATCTCTTAAAAACTAAAAGTTATTAAATCATTTAATTTCAGTAGAATTTCTCCTAGAATTTCTCATATTCACTGTTATTATTTTTCTGGTACTGATGGGACTTTCTTTTTTAACCTTCTGTTTCCTGTTACTTGGAAAGTCAACATATCGATTATATTTTCATTTCCACATACACGTACTATGCATTTCATTTTCAAGTGATGTTTCTGTTATTTGGTAAAACTCTTTATTTTGTAGTCTATAAGATCTTATGAAGGATTGTCTCCTATAAAACCTAGAGGATTCATTCACTTCAAGTTTGTAATCGCTGATACGAGAAAACGGCTGTAGACAGCAGACAGTTTTCATATTTCTGAACGTGCTGGACGCCATTTGAATGTCTAGGTCTGGTGAGGCTATTTAAGAACATTACCCGAGTTCTTACGTTCATATTTTGATCGTATGGCATCATGTTGTATTGGACAAACCTGTCCCTACCGCAGCCTATTCGTGGTTCAAATTCCTTAACTCGTATACTAAAATTGTTATAACTAATCCATATACCGAAATATTTGAAGTATTCCGAATTTATTTATTCCACATTATGAGTATTTAAGATAGGTTCTGGGTAAGTGTCATCACTATTTTCATTCCAAATCCAGATCATTATTTCTGTATTGGAAAGTTTTAACATAAATGGTTACTACTGGAACACTTGATAAAGAATGTTGACTTTTTATTCAGATCATTCTTATGCCAACAATGCTTACCTATGTCAGTAGCATGCCTTCCACTCCTTATCAGTTCACTGTCCTTGAGAAGGAAAAGAAGAACATTGTCTTCCATCAGAGAATTAGTTTGGGATATAGAACGATTAAATGCTCAGTGATCATCTCTTCACATCTGTGCTTCGATATGCACAGAACATAGGAAGAGATTAAACAGATAAGAGCTTTTTGTAATGATTTGGTGCCACTTACCAAATAGCACTTCGATATCCATTGAGTAAAATCTGTTGTAAAATGTTTTAATCTAAAGAATGGCTTTGATGTATCAAGCTTTTGCATTAATCCAGCTGTCTTATAGAGTTCTATACTTGGACCTAGGTTTTTCCTAATTATCATCAACGGCCATACCATTCTCAACTCATTATCTATGCTGATGACAACTATTTAATCTTGTTTTGATATTGTTATGGGGCAGACCCCTTTTACACAAGATGGACTCGTCCAAAGTATACTTATACTGACAGAGAGAATACTTGCAGGTTGAGATACGTTGAGTCAGGGTGAGAGATACGGAGACAGTACACAGGGTGTTAACAGAGAGTTATACTAGAGTTCCGCGAGAGAGATAATTACGGCCTCACTTACAGAGACTTGTATATATACTTTCTACTAACCCGCATTCCTGGACAACTAATCTTCATTTCAAGCCTGTATTCTTACGTTTAATACACTTATTTTTCTATCTCAAATACTGGCGTTGTTTATTTATTTGTGCAGGATTCCATTCCCGGAATCCACAACAGATAGCAAATCTGATCATTTCGATAAGGTCAAATTGGCAGCTGATCTCAATAATGACCTACAATCTGAGGCAAGGAACGGTTTGCTACTTATAAGGTCTCTAAAACAAAACTCTTCTTTTTTAATCATCTTAGATTGATTGATTAATTCGTTTTCTACGGTATATCAACTCATTGGCGGTTACTTAAAGAATTTTTTTTCAGATTGTAAGGATTTTTTTTTAGATAATAATCGTTTTAGTGATACACGTTTTACTAATTAAGCCAGGGATTGGAAGAATAGGTGGATTCATACCTTTCCCAAGGTGATTTCCGCTAAGTGAATATAAGAGAAATATAAAAGCGATTCATAATTCGAGACATCATGCATGCGCACCTGCATACACTAGGAATGGTGGTTAACTGTGTCATTTGTCCATGTATTGAAGATTGTCGTCACATATAGTGTAGTGTTCCTGTTATATATTTAGAGATTCTTGATAACATTAAAAGAAGAATCTGCAATTTTATTGTTCCTGACCTGGCATATCGGCTTCAGACCTTTTTTCCACTGCTATGACTCAACTTACTGTGCCTTTTCTGTTAATACTTTCTTGGTACTTGTTCTGATGAACATTTCTCTATGGTACGTTGACTTAATGAATTTAAGCGTAGTATTAGATTGACGGTAAGGTTTGATCATTTGGCTAGATGTGATCATAACTTCTATGCGAATAGTCTCTTCTATCGAACTTCTTGCCTGTGGAACTCTCTTCTGGCTTCTTGCTTGAAAAATTTAAATGCAATGCCAATCGTTAACTTTGTCTTCTTAATTCTAGTTCTTTTATTGTCCTCTCTCTTTAATAATATTTTCGCATATTCTTTAACACTCAGTAACTCCTTGCCACTTTATTGCTTTGCTAGGCGCGAAATGATTAAAAAAATAAAGTACCCAGGTAATTTACTAAGCGGAGGTATAAGATTAAAAGTAAGAAGCACCCAGTTAAGATCGACTTTACTACTCAGTCGTAATTGATCTCGCGAGACAAGCTTGTTAACCTTTTCACCATGTCGAAGTTCTCACGTAGTCTAATATACTCATCAGGACACCCGATTTGATAAAGGTATATATGCTTTATACATTCATATCGCCCTTATTTCCTCCTCCTCCTTCTTATTATTTCATTTATTTTTTGTTATTTCTATCTCCGGCCCCAACCAGAAACCTAGGTTAGAAATAGCTTCATGGCATTTTCCACCGATCATTTTTGTGAAAAAACAAACAAACCCTAAGATCACACATTTTACAGAGACAGAGCTCTTCGTAATGTGTGAGCTGTACTTTTGAGTACAATTTTATTTATTGCTTTAAGGCATGACCTACAAAGAATCTCTTCAGTGAGTCTATCGGAACTTTTTCTGGTCAATTCCAAGTACAAATGGAATAATTGATGTCCTCACGTACCACATTGTATATTGATAGTTTTTTTAAGATCTTCAAAGAAACAATACAATCTAAAGTGGCAGCTATGCCAATAAGAAAGCATATTCTACTTTTGTGGTCGTCTATCCCAATGTTTGAGCGATTAGCAGATTGTTCTGTCTGTGGGTATTGTAAAGTCCCATAAAATTATTAAAAATACGATCTCTGTAACCGAGACTGGGTGATGTTCATACAAATTTCTTGCAGTTTCATTCTCGTAAAAGTTGCATATTTTCCAGTGTAGATATTGGCTCATTATGTCGTGCCGAGTTTTATAGTAAGTGGGAGCTAACACCATGCAACCTGATACAAGATGGTCAATTGTTTCTGGATGTTTATCTCCTGATCTGCATTTCGGGTTAACAAAGTATTTCATTATGTGTGCTTGTTAATTTCAAGTTAGCAATCCTTTGTCCTGTGCAGCAAGAATAAAACATTCCGTTTCAGTGTTTATGCACTACGTACAAACTTATGGGTACAGTGTTCGTCTACATTAGCTTGTTTTGTACAAGCAGAGTCTTGACAATGGCGGGGCTTCTCTTGCCATCCTTTTTGTATTTGGTTCATTCACGTTTGCTTTCTATTTTGGGTCTCTTTGTCGCTACAGTAAGTGTATTAATGTCGATTTGCACTTCTTCAAATACTTGAAATTCCCTTTGGAATTTTTTGGCTTCGTTTATAATCGAATGCAGTTTTAATGTCTTTGATGTTCTTTAACACAGATTATTATCCAGTCTTCTGTAGTTTCCAGGTGTCTTTGTTGGTGTGATTGTTGAACTAATTTTCTGCCTCCGTCGGATCTGGTCACACAGACGATCGACATCAACCTTAGCATGATGCATGCGGTGGCAAGTAATAATCTTAATGTCAGTTATGGTCCAGTTAAAGATGTTGGACCTGTATGGCACGAGAGGGTCAGTTAAAGCGTTTATAGCTGATATTCTGTTTTGTGAATTCAACTTTTTTGAATTCAACCAGATACACAAGCCTGTAGTATAATTTTCTTACTTTCTTCTTCATTTGAGTATGCCGAATTCAGATTTCTCATAGCTATTTATAGGCTTCTATTTTTCCCTTTCCCTAATATTTGAAACAACATCTAGATCTATTGAGTGTGTTTCTTTAATTCTCTCTTTGTTGAATCTTACTTTGTACATTTATCTAATCCGAAATCCATACCGATGTCATCACTGAATCATTTTAGAATATTGAGGAGACACTTCAACTCATTGTCGTCTTTGGCAAAGAGTTTGATATCATCCATGTAGAATAAGTGATTAAATGCTTTCTTGTATACTTTGAACCCATTGTTATTACTGATTAATTCATACGAAAAGAGGATTAAGGACATACATAACAGAAGGGGCGACAGGGAGTCTCCTTGAATGATTCCTCGTCGGGTGATTGGAAGTGGCATTGCGTTTGGTGTGATTTTAGTATAATGTTGTTTTCCACATTCTCATGCTATATTTAATGAAATCTACTATTAGCAATGAGACTTTGTACAGATTCAAAGCCATGTGACAAGCTATCAATGTCTCTACGGTAATCTCTCTAAGCTTTACTTAGATTTCTACCTTTTTCCTGCAATTTTCCAGGGTCATTTTATTTATTATTAGTTGATCTTTGCCTCCATAAATACTTCTTCGACATTACTTTGTGGACTGATAGATAAACAGTCAAAAATTGGGTACCTTGTCGTTTCTTGCGGATTTCCATTTTTGCGATCTTGTTAGAGCTTGCCTAATATTATTCTTGGATATATTTTTCCATTCTTGTACAAGTTTATCCTTTATTTTTTCTTGTTCTCGTTTGATCCACTCTGCCTACGGATTATATTCCTTTGGATCGATACAAGTATTCTCAATAAATTCCCCCACTTCTTCAATAGACGATAGCTTTTTGTCTTCTATAACTGTTTTTTTACAATTTCACTCTAAATCTTCTTGACGTCCGTTTCTTTTTTTTGTCGAGAGTACCTACGATGCTTTTCATATCATTTTGTTCTCTGTATCTTAAAGTATAGTTTCTGTTTAAGTATACCTTTGATTGCTGGAATTTCATTTACTGTTTTAATTTTATATTTCCGCTTGATGTTCTTGCTTTTTTATGTTGGAACATTTGAATATCTTCTTCTTCTTCTTCTTCTTCTTCTTCTTCTTCTTCTTCTTCTTCTTCTTTTCGCTATTCTTTTTTGTTTACGACTTTAGACATGTTTTTTCGGGAATTAATTCTTAGCAGCCATTTTTTTATTCTATCAAAAGAAAGACGAAAGAACCCCAAAAAACAAAAAAAGATTCAAGGGGGATAAATCTTCATTTTCTTTCCTGTCAATATTTCGGTAGTAATTCTCATTGCCTGGAACACTTCCTTAATCCGTTTCTTAGTTAAAGCGTCAAATGATGCCACAGCTGCAGGAAGAATGCTACTTTCAGAGAAAGTTCCATTGTTTTGTTTTAGTTTTCATGAACAGATTACAACATCGATCGGCTCACGCTTTCCTCATTTATTATTTTCCGTATTAAAAAGCGTGATTTATCTAATTTTCTTTTTCACCAGGTTCTTCTCCGGCAAGTGTAAATATACATGCAAGGTATATCATGAAAATATCCAACCAGTTAATATTACACATTAGATATCTGCCTTAGACCTCTTCAAAATAGTGCTCTAACATTATTTTAGCAATGTCTGATAACGATACTCAACTAAAACTTTCAAACCTAATATTATTGTTTATTTGTTTTTGGATTCCATCAAATTAACGTTGGCCGTGAGGGTATATGTTTTTTAGAGGACTTTCTCCGATCTTTTCGCGAGTATGTTAGGGATTTTACCTACTTTACACGCGCGGGTCGTACGTTTACTTAACTTTCTCTCATTTATTTGTCTGCTTTGTGTATGTCATAAGTTCAGTCCCTTACCTTCCAGTTATAACTCGATTCTGTACTTGAAGTAACCTTCGAGGTCAGCCGTCTGAGGCACGTAACTTTTTTATGCTCTGAGGTGACATCGAGCACAAAGCTTATTTTGGGGTCTCTTCGGGCGAGTTGTTCAAACACCGATCCTCATACGATCACCGAGGTTAAACAACGTTCGGGTAGATGGGAGACCGTTTGGTTACCAGGGGCTGTAACCTTGGATGTGTGGGCTGTGTAATCGATAACAGCTCGGAATTGGAAACCAGAGAGCTGAGTTCTAATTCCAGTCGGGTTCGTTTTATTCACTTACACGCAAATGCCCTTGGGAAATATATGAATCCACCGCTCCCGGGTTACATACCCTTTATAGCAAAACACGACCTCCTAAACCACCACGGGAACGAGATCGGTGCCTACATCAAGGACGGGTTTCCCTGTGGGAGGGACACAAAAAAAAACGAGGACCTTGATCTCTCGTATATGTGTTTTCCCGTGGCACATCTATAGTACCACATTCATCTTTGCACTGTATCATCCTCAGAATGAAGGGTCGGTAATCTTCGATCGACTTTCAGAGAGGAATGACAATATACAAATTGAATATCCTTCAACCAACTTTCACATATGCGGTTATTTCAATTTTCAGAGAGTGATTAGTTCACACTAACAACCAATGAGGAAGCCAGATATTGCAGAGACTACTCCATCGCATATAATCTAATCCAGATCATTGAAGAGCCCACCCGAGATTCGAATGCAACGGGAGAGCAGGTAAACATCCTGCCATGACAAATGCTCAGCAAAGTTCTAACCCCCATTGGCACGTCGGATCATTCCCTAGTCAGTGTCCAATGAAATCCTCTGATTTACTGCTCCATAGAACAGATTTTCGCTAAGCTGATGTAGACTGGGACTGTTTTCAGTCTTATGTGATGGAAGCTCCTCTCCCAACTTTCTTCAAACGTGGTGCCCCCCAAAAACTACTACCTTAATCTTTAAATGGATCCTGTCTGGAATGGAATGTTTTATACTCCTACCAAAAACCTCCAACAAAAATCAAACAGTCAGTCTTGGTTTATCCTGAATGTGCTGCTGTCATAGGTCACAGGAACCCACTACTTCAAAATCGGATCGGTATAGTCTGGCCCTTAATACTGTCAGAACCGTCCTCAATCTATGTAAGAAAGTCCTGGAAAACCCAAAGTGCATATACGCGCGATTGGTCCAGGCCAAGTTTGAAAATAAACAAACTGGATCTCTCGAATTCTGGGAGATCACCAACCAAATTTTGAACAGAGCGAAAGCCTATGATAAATGACCCATAGGTCATATCCTCCTCGACAGAAAAAGGCGAGGCTCTTCGCCTTGATTTTTATCTCAAACTCAACATTAGATGACAAAGGTCATGCCCTCCGCAACTTTCCACGCCTCAACCCAATCTCAATAATATACTAATTTCAGCAAGAGACGTCAAAAATCTTCAGCACTAAAACCCCTGGCACAGACAAAAATTTCGGTGGCTATCCTTAAGAATATCAGCCCAGAATTATCCCCGATTCTAGCAAAGTTATTTAACCGGTACTTGAAGGAGAAATCTTTCTCAAGCCAGTGGAAGGTATGCTGTTGGTGACGATCTACGGAATTCTTCAAGTTTTTTTTTATTTCGTAATCGTCCGGCTACAACCAGTAGTAATCCTCCATTTTGCAGTGATGCGTAGTATACATAGTGTTAGGAAGAGTTCATTCTGTAGTTATAGGTAAAGACCCATAACAGTGAAAGGAAGGCAAAGGAAAAAAACAAAGAAAATCTCTTTAAAATAGAAATGTAGAAATAATGTCGGATATAAAAGAAAATAAAAAAAAATTGGAAATTTTCGATTAACAAAACATCAGACAGTTTTACAATTTAATAATGAATGTTTTTTTCAGTTACATCACGAAACGATAGTTCAGGTATTTTTACTTATTTATAAATAATTAACTTTGCAGACGATTTTTGAAGCAGTATCATATTGTCGTAAGATATTTTTTCTGAGAAAACGACACAGAGAAAGGTTAAGATACCTTCAAACTTTTTCAGGCGATCGTGTGTGATAGATAAATATAATAGCAAACGAATTTTATCTATACAAAAAAGTAATCAATTACTTTTTAAATTAAAATCATGATGTCCATCATGTGAAATTGCACGTTTCCATCGATTTATCTATTTTCTTTTTCATGAAATCAATCAGCCGTCTACATAATTAGAAACGATATCTTGAAGATGTTATATTCTCACATCATTCGAGCAGTAAAAATGAAAGAAAAGAAACATTCAGAAAGGGCTATAAAACGAAAACAAACCTTGAAATTTCGCTTATTTGTCCAAAGCAATAGAATTTATATGATATTAAAGAGCTGCAGAGGCTTTTGCTTACGTTGAGTATGGAATGGCAAATAAGACCTTGTTGTGAATCTAGGAAGGCTGCGTGAATATTTAAAATTGTGCTGCAAATAAAATATGCGATATCCACAAACATAAATTATAAGAAATGGCCAAATGGTAATGATATTCAATCACGACAAAAAATACATGATTGAAACAAATGATTAAAATTTATATACATATTTTACAATTTCTTTGTTTTTAATCATATGTGCAAGATATATTTTAGAGAAAAGGTTCTATGTTGTTTCGGAAATGTTCAATGTCTAAAAGTTGTCTGCCTTTGATTAAAAAGGTTGAATTTAACTTAGACAAAATATTTTTTCTATGAAAGATATTGAGTGAAAAAGTTTGTTGTGTAAATTTTTCTAATCTCTCATAAAGGAAGTTTGTTTCTTTGGCGGCACATAATTCCCGTGTGTATCTTTCGCGTGTGTGAGTCTCAAATGCGACAAAAATTCGTTTATTATTTCTATTTATAGTTTTCTTAACAACGAATCAGCTCCACGGGGCTTGGTAGCTGTTGCGAATATTTCTGAGAAATGCGTGGGCGAATGTTGTATTTTTTATTTTTTAGCCAATAGGATTTCTTGAAACATTTAAATTAGGGATGAATTTGGGAAAGATTTTTTTATGTCGGCTGAGCCTACTTTTGCAGAAATTTTGACTGTATTGTTATGTAAATTTCTCGAAGCTTATTTTTTATTTAACAACCAATGAAATTCAAGAAAATGTTTGAAATTGAAATGAAGTTTACTCAAACTTCTTACCCTATGCAGTGTTTAATAATCGAGATAGGAACATGTTTGAGCATATATTCGGCAGTTTAAGCGTTCAAGTTCACGGACTCTTGTTTACTAATATTCATCCTGTACAAAACACACGACCCACTCGAATTGGAGGGTTTCTGAATGAAGTTGCTGTACGGACGTTAAAGGGGGAACACATGCAGATTATTATCATATGTAGGATAGATATTCTTTTCTTTAATTCTATGTGCCATGTCCTTTTAGGACGTAAGCGATCATGGCTCTCCACCCACCTCTATCCTTTGCAGCTTTCAACGTTTCTTCCCTATGATTCTTTATATTATTTGGGATTGAGTACTGAAGATTTGCGAAGACCAATCAGGAGGAGACGTTTATATCAAAACTAGGCAGAATCATTCTTTCTTTCTTTTTATGTGTCATGTCATTTCAGGACGTAGGCGATCATGGCTCTCCACCTCCCTCTATCCCTTGCAGCTCTCAACAAGCTCCTTCCCTCTGATTCCTCTCTCAGAACACGTTCTGTCATCCACCTGCTCAAGCTCGTCAGGTATGTCAAGCGCTTTCCCTTGTCTCTCTTTCCCCTTATTTGACCCGTGAGTATCAGATTCTCCAGGCCCTCCTTCCTCAGTATGTGTCCCAGGAACTTCAACTGCCTCTTCCTGATGTTAAGTATAAGCCTCCTCCTTGTTTGCAACTTCTCTAAGACCTCATCATTGCTCACATGCTCGGTCCATGATATCCTTAGCATCCTTCTGTAGAACCACATCTCCGTCGCCCCGAGTCTCTTTTTCATCTTTGAGGAAATCGTCCAACATTCGCTGCCGTAAAGACGGACAGATGTCACGTAACAACTCAGTATTACCAAAGAAATCCTCCTCAAAGTCTTCGAAGGCCTAATCACCGCCGAAGTGGTTAACCACCTTACATCCCATGATCTGCCTCTCAGACAAGCAATATGGTTTCCACTTTGCCCGATCCACAGCTGATGTGCTTACGGCCATCTTTGAATTTGTCTACCAAGCTCTTCAAAATAGCGGAGAAGCTCGTACCGTGGCCCTAGACATCTCCAAAGCGTTTGATAGGGTTTGGCATGCCGGCCTTCTTCGCATGCTCCAGGGTTATGTTATTACAGGTCGATTGTTTGACCTAATACAATCATTCCTGTCAAACCGTGAATTGAAGGTCTTTCTCAACGGATTCTCCTCCAGCTCCTATCCCACGAACTCAGGTGTTCCTCAAGGCTTCATCCTAGGCCCTACTCTGTTCCTTATCTTCATCAACGATCTTCCTGGCGCCATAGATTCCCAGGTTGACATCTACGCGGAAGACACTACAATTTATTCCTGCCTCGGAAACAAATCTAGTGTCGCTGACAAAACTAACCTGACCGTTCGTTTCAAAAAGGACCTCCAATCGGTTGTGACCTGGGGCAGGAACTGGCTGGTTAACTTTAATGCATCAAAAACAAAACTGCTCTCTATTAATCACTACAGAGATCCTTCTCTGACACCCATTAGAATGTCTGACGCTCAACTTCTCGAGAGCTCCTCTCTGCGGCTGCTGGGTCTCACGTTGACTGCTGACCTGAGATGGAACAAATACATCGAGTCACTAGCTTCGTCCACCGCAAGGAAAGTTGGCTCCCTGTGCCGCGCCAGGAAATTTTTCTCCCCGGAATCGATCCTTCAAATCTAAATATCAACCATTCGCCCTTGCATGGATTATTGCTGCCATATATGGTCTGGAGCCCCTTCTGTTTACCTCGGGGTTCTTGATAAGATTCAGAGATGGATATGCAATGTAATTGGCCCTGATCTGGCATCTCGTCTGCAGTCACTCTCTCACAGACGCGCCGTCGCCTCTCTCTGTCCTTTTTACAAATACTTTCATGGTAATTGCTCCGATGAGCTGCTTTCGCAGGTTCCTAGACTTCATGAATTCAAGCGTCCTACGAGGCTGGCATCCCGCTCCCACCCTTTCACCGATGAAACTGTTAAATGTAGCTGTCTATTCTACTCCAATAGCTTCATATCTCGTACCTCTCGCTGTGGAAATCCCTTCCCTATTCCTGTTTCCCTGATAGCTATAATCTCTAACTATTCAAATGTAATATCAATCGACATCTCCAGTTGCCTTGATCTATCCACTATCCTTCTCCTCATCCTTTCCTCTATCACTCCTATCTGCTTTCGCTCCAAATCTTCTGTAACCCGCTTGCGTGCTAGTGGCTTTTCGCCTTGCTTGGGGTGAAATGCTTTTAAAAAAATTACCGTCCTCTGTCAATACGTTTCCCAGATATTTAAACTTCCGAGTCTGCTTGATTCTAGTGTTCCGGACCTGCAAATCGCATTTCGGGCTCATCTTTTTACTGATGACCATACATTCTGTTTTCTTGAAACTACTTTTTGTCAACAGAATACAAGGGCAATAAGGATAAATCAACCCTTGTACTTGGCATGGCGGTTATTAGCTGCGAACGTCTGAACTGGAGTTAAAGAACGGAGTTTATCTGAAAATTGGCCATAGAAACAAAGATGGAATAGCGATAAACTTACGGTGTTTCGACTAAGAGAAAGGGGTCGTAGAGTTTTAAATACTTAATCACCCCCAAGACCGCGTAAATGCTTTTGAACTATACAAAGGATACAAAGTGAAGATTGGGTATTTCAAGCCCAGCTGTTGGCAAGAATGCTCTACTTTTGGTTTGACCTGATTCTTGTCAAGATAAAGAATGGCAGAAAAAGTCAGGTACTTTCTGGAGGGGTAAAAGGAATCCTTCATTTTCCAGGTCCCTTTAGCAACGGATCGTATATATAAATTATACTTGATGTCTGGGGTGAAGTTGAGTCCCAGGAGACGATCAATGCAACATTACAGCAGAGATACCTTGCGAGCACGTAAACAGCGGATTCACAGGATAAGAGGCGAAAGGAATTTCTTGTGCGGCGACAAGCAATGTTAGATGACAATCAAGAAACAACGCAAACGATGAGAAGCCCTGAAATGTGCATTCGTTGCACGTCTTCGGCACAGCCAAGTTTTGGTAACATCAGACTTCTAGTTGATCAAGAAAATGAAAGAGGCGTTCAAAGGTCAGTAGTTTCCATTCGATGTCGAATCCGAGCTTGCTACACGTGACTGGATCAAAATCAAATAAATTGAAAACGTACTTTGTAGACGGAACGAAAACAAATGACAAAAAGTGTGCAAAGATATTTAGCATTAAATGGTAAATATGTTGAAAATAATCGTGATTTTCGTAGTGAATTAAAGTTCATTTTTCTACAAGTTTCATTGATCTATCTCGTGGAAAAACTTTTTTCTATTGGGTTTGAGATCTTACTTTTAAATCAACCCTTGTGATATCGAATAGAATTCGTCAAATGTACAATTAGAGACCTGTATTAACATCCAAGAAGGTAATTATCATTTATATACTGTCACCTCAGGGACTGATGATCATGGCCTTCTAAAACTTCCTCTCTCTTGTAGCTCTAAACAACGTTTGACTCGTTACCATGGCTAATTGCCTCTAGTATGCTATTCATTTCCAAAAAGCTCAGATAAGTTGATCACTCTTTCCATCTAACCTTCCTTCCAGTTATACATTTTGTAAGTATTAAGTGTTCCAAGCCAACATCCCACATGATCTTTCCATAAAATGCCAATTGTCCCGATTTTAACTAAAAGTGTCTTTGTAGTTGTCATTTTATTTAAACATTCATCGTTGATCACATGTTCTCTATATGCAATATAGAATTATATTTCCGTCATTTCTACATGCTATATAGAACCATATCTCTGTTATTTCTATATGTTATATAGAACCATATCTCTGCCATTTCTATATGCTATATAGAACCATATCTCTGTCATTTATATATGCCATATAGAACCATATCTCTGTTATATCTATATGCTATATAGAGCCATATCTGTCATTTCCATATGCTATATACAACCATAACTCTGTCATTTCTATAAGCTATATAGGTCCATATCTCTGCCATTTCTATATAATATATAGAAGCATATCTCTGTTATTTCTATATGCTATATAGAACCATATCTCTGTAATTTCTATATGTTATATAGAACCATATCTCTGCCATTTCTATATGCTATATAGAACAATATCTCTGTCATTTATATATGCCATATAGAACCATATCTGTTATATCTATATGCTATATAGAGCCATATCTCTGCCATTTCTACATGCTATATAGAACCATATCTCTGTCATTTATATATGCCATATAGAACCATATGTCTATTATATCTATACGCTATATAGAGCCATATCTGTCATTTCTATATGATATATAGAACCATATCTCTGTCATTTCCATAAGCTATATAGATCCATATCTCTGCCATTTCTATATACTATATAGAACCATATCTCTGTTATTTCTATATTCTATATAGATCCAGGTTTCTGTTATTTTTATATGCTGTATAGAACCATATCTCTGTTATGTCTATATGCTATACAGATATGGTTCTATATAGCATATAGAAATGACAGAGATATGGTTCTATATAGCATATAGAAATGACAATTTCTATATGCTATATAGAGCCATATCTCTGTCATGTATATATGCTATATAGAATCATATCCCTGTTATTTCTATATACTATATAGAACCACATCTCTGTCACTTCTATATCCTATATAGAACTATATCTCTGCCATTTCATGTCACTTTTTTTTCTGTAACAAAAAATGTCCAGCATTCATTCCAGCATGAAATTGGTTACTGTCCCTCACCGGCACCAGATAACAATTTCATTGGACTGTTGAAGCCTGGTGGTGTGTCGCGTGGTCAGACGAATCAAGTTTCCAGCTCTTATCTAATCTTTAATCAAAGTAAGTTTGGAAATTAACCAACAGGGATTATGAATAACATCGAATCCAGATAAACACTTGGATAATCCCGCTGGCGATTAGAAGACTTAAATTCGTTTTTACTTGATCGAAAAAATCTTCTTCATAATAAAAAAAATTCCTAATTATTTTTAGAGATAAAAAAAATCAATAAATTTAACGTTATTTTCCACATTGGAGAGCTGAGATGAACGTGGAAATGTTGAAATTGTCAGAGGCTTGATTTGGTTTCGTTGCTTTTGTTTAATGGCATATCGACTTTTATGTGTTATTTAATGTCATAATCTAGATATTTTGAAAGCAATTTTATGGCTTCAAGTAAATATATTTTTTAAAATATTAATGTTTCAACTAATGATATTTTGTACATAATTTTCGATTTTCAGGGTAAACATAGTTTTTAAATAAATTATTTGTCCGTGATAAAATGTATTGTTGATCATTTTTTTTATAAAAATGTATTGTTGGTAATTTTACTATAAAAATGTATTTAGATACTTTTTCGTGTTGTATTAATTGCCATTTTGCTATAAAAATGTATTGTTAGTCAAAAAATGTATTGTTAGTCAAAAATGTATTGTTGGCCATTTTACTATAAATAAAGTTTTGTGGATTATTTTATAAAATCTTTTGTTGGTAATTCTACTATAAAATTTATTAAAGATCATTTTGCTTAAAAATGTATTGTTGGTAATTTTACTATAGTGTTTTGAGAGTTGAGATGTTAAAGGCCGTCTTCTATTTCATTTTCAATTATCCTTCCTGAAAATTGCATCACGAAGAAAACACGATTGTTTAAAAACTGGACTATGTTTACTACGTCCAACTGAAACCCATTCTTCTAGTTTCTGAAACCTTCCAAAGGCTTGTAAACGATTTGTCAAAGTTAACTGCTTCAGCACAATCTTCAGGCCACATGTGTTGAGCGTTGGTTTGACTATTTATATATAGTGGACAGTGGGGCATTATGGGTAGTAAGGCCTAGTGTACTGATCTCAGGGTTATTGGGCGGGTGGTAATGGTTATGTTTCAAAATTTTCTAGAGGCTGTTGAGTGGACATAATTGTGGATATAAATGCTGTTATTTGTAATTATTTTATGATGCTGTTCATTAACGTTTTACACATTATTTATTATTGATTACTGAATTATTTATTGTTTAATATTATTAAATTTACTTTTGTTTATGTGCGGATTCGGAGTTAATTAATTTGTTCATCATTTCTTTTTATTTTATATTATTTTTCGGGACTTGGTTATTTAAAATGGAAATATTTTGGCGTCAAAACTATACTGATGGCCTGAAGATTGCGTTGTAGTATGAAACAAGCTGTCACTGCTTGGAGCTTACATTATTGAACACTTTGGTATTTATCCTTGTCTCTCTCTCTCTCTCTCTCTCTCTCTCTCTCTTTATATATATATATATATATATATATATATATATATATATATATATATATATATGTAAAATAATAATAATAATATGCATTCATCGCGACACAGAAATTACCATATTTCCGAACTAAAAACAACTTTAAATTAAAGTTAAAATTAAACTTTTTGTTCCATTCTTAAGCTATGTTGAATAACATACGAAAAAATGACTTACTATTTTTAAGCTACATCGTACTATATAGTTTAAGTTGGAGGGGGGAATGATTACAAATTTTTAAGAGGGTGTTGCCTTTTTTGACCAATCAGGATACAAGTCTAATTTAAGATGGCAAAGTGTAAAAATAGATTAAGGGTTAGATGTGGGTTTGTAATTTCTGACTGTTGATACTGGCTTCCTTGTATGAAGACGTGTCATCCTGTCTGTTTTCTAAGAGCATACATAAGATGCACTTCTATACATTGGAATTATTATTTATTTTTTATTTATTTTTTAAATTTTTGATGAAGCACATTGGGTTTGTCTTAAAGGGGCTTCAACTATGATTAAGTCATATTTTATATATATTTATATTTTTATTTATAAAGATCTAAAATATGATTTTTATTTCATTTTTAGTATCCTAGATACGATATTGTTAAAATTAATACTTAAAATTTAGGAATTTAATTACTTTTTTTAAAATTTCTTATTTGTGATCATATCATAGATAGAAATGATTAATTTTTTAATTATGTTTTAAAATAGACACAATGCACTGTCTATAAAAAACACTTATTCCTTTTATTTGATTTAATAAATGTTTATTTTTAGAAACTTAATAATATATAACTTGTCATATAGGCACAAAGGACATGGGTAATTTAAAGACCTACAAATCATCGTGTTATTTAATAACTTCCATTTTACTGTGGGTGTTTTATTTGTTTCTTTTAAATGTAATTTAAAACACGCTCTGTAAAATGGAAATTAAACGAAACAAATAAAATGAGACCATGAAGAAAATATCCATTATGGTGTACCACAAATTACAGGAAGACATAACATATGAGGAAATTTCAACCATTACAAAAAGGGACATACGACCCCCCCCCCCACAAAAAAAAATCTGGTTATTGCCGCGGGAACAAAATTTCAGGAAAATATACAAAATCCAAATGAAACCGTAATGCAATATTTACGCAGATTGAAAGAAACGTCAAGATATTGCGAATTTGAAACACTGAGTTCGAGAGAAATGTCTATAGAAGACTAATTGATCACACTAAGATTAATTGAAGGCTTGTATGAAGTTATATAAGAACATAAAATCCTAGAACGGCTACAGGCGAATGATATAAATTTAGAAGCAAGTGAAGGATTCTTGCAGCAATTAGAATTAATTAATGATTAAAATTCTAAAAACAATGCTAAAATCCTAATTAAGTACAAATAGAACACAACAGAAGCAAAAACAAATGTCCAGCCCGAAGAAAATTATGTTTTAACTGTAAAAGAAAATAGTATTTCTGTGTGCAGATAAAAAAGAGAAGAGAAAGGTTAGAAAATATAAATCCTCATACTGAAAATACAAAAGTATATTCCATAAGAAAACCTGAAAAAAAAAACAAAAAAAATATTAGAGACAATATTTTCAAAGAATGTAGTTCCTAAAACTATGGTCTCAGATAAAGCGCCAGAAATTTGCGAGGTAAGTTTGTGATTGTCTTTAAAGCGTATTGGATGCGTCCCGTATAAAACACCACCCACAATCGAATGGAAGAAAGAATGGTGCAGACTGTGAAAATGGGACTAAAACTTTCGCCATAAAATGATAATATAGAATGTTACATACCAAAATCACCGTTAAGCCATCAGACAATTCCACTTGCCGGCAGACTACAATATCCCTCCGCATTAATGGGTCGACCGATTAGAGCTCCGATAACAATGTCATTTTCAACAAGTGAAATTGTACGGTATAAAAAAGACAAAGAATCACGTCCAGAGGAGGCGAACTTTGTAGTGCAGAAAGGACACAGCACAGCAATACTAACGAAACAAAAAATTGCAAAACGTACTGGCCTATACGGATCAATTCCGAAGCGGAATGGAACACGGCGATATAGAAAAGGACGAAGAATCTGAAGGTGAAGAACATGGAGAGGAGGATGGAACTAATGAATCCAGTAGTGAAACTGAACAATCTTTGGAAAATAATGAACAGAAATCTGACGGGGCTTTGGAAGAGGAAAATGAACTCACACCTAGGGTCCTTAAGAAGAAGAAATCAATATAAACACGAAGAAATATAGTTTAGATTCCCAAGAATAATTAGAAAAAGTCAAAGATCAACGAAGGGCATAAGGCCATTTCGGTTCAGGGAGATGTATTATTGTATGTAAATGAGATACTGCTATAAAAGCAGAACATCATAGTGAATGCCAGTCGAGCTACCATCTATTGACCTGGCAATGTCTATTCCAGAGACCATTTTAATACTTATTCATATTTAAAGCAAAAATAAATAAATCAAAAACCTTAATACTTAGTTATTTGGAATTTTGTGAAAATTCATGAGGTGATAGACCGTGTCTTTTCTTTCGATTGATTGTTGGATAAATCTGAAAATTATGTGTCATTGAGGTAAGATTGGGTTTGGTTTAATAATTGGATAAATAATAGTCGTGAACCACCTGTTGCATGCATTGAGAGAATAGGTAGCTAATGTGTCTGAGACATAATAATTCAATAATTTCGTACAGCAATATTTTCAATTAATGGGGTACGTCTTACTAGCCAGTCCCAAATAACGCTGCTAGAGCAATTAGGCAGAATTATGGGAGCCTATAGTAAAGAAATTGCGCGAGGCAGTATATATATATATATATATATATATATATATATATATATATATATATATATATATATATATATATATATATATATATATATATATATAGCATGACTCTACGGCAGAATAGAGTCACTGTCAGTCACTGTGTGTTTATCTAAATCTAAAAATAAACACGATAATATTCACCTTCATCCCTGCCGAGGGCTTAGTGGTAGAAGTTCCGACTGACGCCAATTCAGTCGGGTTTCGATCCTAGCTAGAGGCAACCAGACGTCTAGACACACTGACGAGCTGTGAAACAGCGAAACAGTCTGTCTGTGGATGACAAAAATATTGGCTCCTGAAAAATTAATTTCGGTTGAGTTCTGTTGGTTTGAGGTGTGAGTTTGTAAACAGTGACTATTTAAGCTACTATAGCATGACTCTTCGGCAGAATTGAGTCACTGTCATTCACTGTGTGTTTATCTAAATCTAAAAATAAACACGCTAAAATTCACCTTCATCCCTGCCGTCAGTCACTGTGTGTCTAAAAATAAACACGCTAAAATTCACCTTCATCCCTGCCGTGCGCCGACGGCTTAGTGGTAGAAGTTTCGACTGAAGCCAATTCAGACGGGTTTCCATCCTAGCTAGAGGCAACCGGACGGTGTTTATCTAAAAATAAACACGCTAAAATTCACCTTCATCCCTGCCGTCAGTGACGACTGCAATTGTGTAGCGTTTTTGATATGTATTAATGTAATATCCTTATATAGATGTCTATATCTATCTATTTATCTATATATATATATATAATCAAAATTGACAGAGATAATCAGGTGCTTGATAACAGAAAAAAAGATTTATATTTCCACTACATGTTTAGTGAAATTCTTTTCTTTTTTTTTTTTGCATAAAAGATTTTAGCTTCACAAAAAGGGCAAGGTAGATTTCGGGTGTCAATTACAAGTAAAATTACAAATGGGTGAGTGCGCGATGTGACACTGAGATCCCCGGTGGTTGATCCCCCCACAAAAAAAAATAAAGAAGGAGAGATAGTCTATCAAATGGATGGAAACTTTTTAAAATTCGTATTAAGATGGATTGAAATGTTGAGAAGAAATTAAATAAGAAATGCGTTGAAAAGTCATGTTTAATAATAATTCTAAGGAGACTCGATCCCAAATTTAATTAGGCGGAATTCAGTAAGATTGATCAAAAACTAAAATTATTCGACCTTCCGCACTTCCCATCGAGAAGAATCAGGTATCCACGAAGAAGAAAGAGAATTAAGGTATCAACATAGATATCAAATAAAATAAAAACATATGTTGTCGACAAAGAGACCAGAGTGGTCCACGAAATAAATAACATTCACGATTCCTCTGGACAAAAAGGGGCCATGAAAAACATCTGTTTTGTTCAGCCACCCTGAAAAGAAGTATCCCAAACATAGAGACCGACTGGACGCGTTCGCCATTATAATTTCTGTGAAATTCCTCCAGAGAAAATTCCATACCCAAATAATTGTTTGCTGTGTGGTCTCTTTGATCGTAAAAAATGTATAGACAGAAAAAAGATAAACTTTTGTTTTAACGTGAAGACAAATAATCTTTTTTCCTTTTCGAATTCATGAGTTGTCTGGTCGATTGGGAGATCCCAGCATGAGCAGGCTGATAGAGAAGTATTAAAGACTGAAAATCCCTTTTGTTTTCGCTACGTCATTTAGAAGTTGGATTTTTTACACCATTCCTGCTAGCGGCTGAGGTTGGCTGCTGAGAAAGTGGAAGAGGGAAGAGAAAGAGAGAGATTAGTATCACCTATATGTAGCTATAGTGCGAGCTGAGGTGTAAAGGGAGTTGGAGGTAAGGGGTAGCTTGATGTCTCTGACCATTCTCAAAAGGGGTTGGACAACCCCAAATTTATAAAACCACTTCAGTAAATGCCATTTCATATATAGAAATTTAGAATGATTGATGCTTAGTGTAGAAGACAATCGAACCCAAACCCTAGTGAACCTTTCCCATGCCGGACGCTGTACTCCATATAAGATGGAGATTTTGGACAGCTGGTACACACACATAGTGAAAGAGAGAGTCCCCACACTACAGCTACTGAAATCCATATAGTTCGTCCAGACCTCTTGAACAAATACTTGTGCCATCCCTGAAGACCAGCATTTAGAAATTTAAGTTATTACGAAGGGGATCCCAGTGTTATTTGATTATAACAATAAGTGGGAAGGGTAAAAAGCGCTGTATACAACAAATCATATATAGACCAAATCGTTATCTAGATTTATATTCATGATCAAAGGAGCCACATGCTGTGATCAGACCGCCAGAGCGATAGAATCAAGAAGTCACCACCCTGAAAAATAATCTGTGTTGCGGTTCAAACCTCCGACATATTTGGAATACGAACGTTCTAACCACTCGGGCACGTGAATATAACGGCCATATTGTTCCGTAAACTTAACTTTAATTTGGAATTTTAAGGACGGTTTTAGATTTGATTGACTTGTTTTTTAGGGCGTATCAATCTTTTGCAGGTTATTTAAAGACAGAAAATATTTTTAGATTGTAAGAATGTTTTGAGATAGTATTTATTTAATGATACACGTCTTATCATTTAACCCATCGCTGGGGAGAAAATGAAGCATTCATACATTTCCCAAGCTTGCGCGTAATTGAATATAACAAATCAAAATGGAATTTGAAATCGGCTTTTCGATTTCCAATTCAGAGTCTTTATCTATTATACCATCCGCACATCCAAGCTTACAGCACCGTGTATTCTTAAGCGTTTGCCTATCTTGGTAATTGACCAGGCTTGATATCACTAACCGTACGAGAACCGGTATTACAACGTGATATGACGGTAAACCATAAACTTTTAGAGATAATAGTGCTCATTATCCTGAGTATAATTTATCTACACTTTTCTTTATATTTAGCAGAGTTTGTCGAATTCAAGCAGTTTATTACCCATTTTCTTATATTATAAATAAGAAATATTTAAAAGAAAAAGAAACGAAATATTCAGGAAAACGGAAGAGGCTCTCCGTTACTTGTAGACCTTTTCAAACAGTGATCATCGGAAAACATTTGGTAAAAATGTCGGATTATATCGATGGAACTAAAGAGTCTTCTGTAAGGAATATCTGGACCAACAGAGGGAAAACGCCTGAAAATGTAGGCCTACTTCAGTCATCACCATCAGGCTAATTTCTGAAATATATTTTTTAAAAATAAGTCTGTTGAGAAGGTAGGTAGGTAGGTAGGTAAGTAGGTTGGTAGGTACAGGAATACGTATGGAGTCAGGCGATGGAACAGGAAGTCTGGCAGACTGGCCATTATCATCTTTCTTCCTCATTCGAGATCAACAACTCACAGCTCCATCCAAGTACTCATGATCCTGCATCTTCTGCCGTCCGGTGTCCCTGCTGATGGCGCCAGGGAAGATTAGTTTCATGCTTCTGACATGGAACTGAAGACCTGTGATGAGACGCCCTCATATTCTGCTGTATGACAGTGGCTTGTAAACTGGACTCTTTTGGCTTTATTAGACAGGACATAAACTGATATATTTTCGCTGGTGGGATGTTGTCTCCAGGAAAGATTTTTTTAGATCCACGTAGAAGTCTCATGTCGGTGCCAACTATTCTTTTTGCAAAAGGCATAATACGGACGTTCTTTCCTAAACATAAAAACTTAGGCACACAGTCTGTCTCCGGAACAGCCGACGCGACGTATTATACCTAGTTAGAAACAGAAGCGTGAGTACATATGGGGGCGGGCTGGTGAGCAGGGAATTTGGTAACCAGCTAGGTAGGCTGGCATGTTTTATTTCCATACAAACAACTACATTTGCATAGTAATTGAAACAAATGTTTTAGTTTCCTTTCTTTCACAATACGGTCAGATTTAGACCCACTGGAGTCACATAGTGTAACCGTAAAAATATTACGTCATCCGTGATTGTATAAGTTTTTCATCACGCCCAGACACTATTGTCTTGACTATCGATTAGTTGTCTTACGGCCATTGTCTGAAATATAGGTTACTCCAACAAAGCGTACGAACATTCTAACACTGCACGAACACACTAGCAAGTTTACCAGTGATCAAATCAAAGTACTATAGACTGGCACTGAAACACTCCTGATTTAAATCCAATAGAGAATCTATGGTCAGTCTGGAAGGAACGACTTCGTGGATAGAACTTACGAAGTACTAACATGTGCACTGGGTCATGTTTCATTGGAAAAATACGAAAAAAGTAACTATTTATGGAATTATTCGTTTTGTTTCAATTAATTTGTATAAAGGGGGTATATAGAGAAGGCTTCTGTTATGTGTTAAAAAGAAGAGTAGAATGAGCGTTTTAGCCTTGTGTGGCGACCTTTCTAACGGAAAGAAAACAGTAAATTACTAACCGTGGGAAGGCAAGGGAAAATACTCCATTATCTTTCCTATAAATATATGGCAATTCGCAGATGATAAAAAAGAAAGTTGTGGAGGATCATGACCGCCTACGCTTTGGCATTAAAAATACAGAGAAGGAAAATATGGCCTTCATATATACAAGGTTGCCGAAATGTTTGTCATTGTTTTTTTGACAGCAGGTAAGTGTGAGTAAACGTAGACAACATTTCCTTTGTACTTGTAAAATCCTCTATAACCAATTTAATAAATTTTAGTCCTGCTATATGCGTACATCGTTCACATCAAATAGATGTACGTCGTAATTCATCCAGGCAGCTAATCACTTATTAGGGCCGTGAATGGAACCTGGCGATAAATAAATTCCCACAGAATGATTCCAGACAGAATCATTAGGTTTCAAAATATGGGTTTGGGTAAAGGAGCAGACACTTCGGCTTTATATAGCAACATAGACGTTGGGAAGAATTTGGAGAATGGTCGGTTTGGCACTCTCCCTCCACCCTCTTTCTGTCTGCTTCTTTGGTGCTAGTGCTAGAACATATCTGAATCTCTCGCGTGATTATACCAATGTCGGTTCCACTGATTTACGGTGCTGTAAGCGATAAACCGAATGTGGTAAATCCATTGGGCATTGATTGTGTTCACAGAGATAGGAAGCTGGCTACTGGTGTGACAAGCAGCAAAAGAACTTTAAGTTAAATATCTCGACTCAGCCGGCTGTCTGGTTGCTGGACAAGTCAGTCTGTGTTCTTTTTACATTCCTTCACTTTAACAAATGCCCTGTCAAAACGCCACCGATCTGTAACGGTCAGATTCGACCAACATATTTACTTTGGATTACTTTGAATGAAAGCTATGATTAGGATAGAACACAGGTTCGTAGCGTTTTTCAGTAGTTTGACGTTTGAACACGTGATTTCATTTCAAACGTGACTGAAGTTTCTGACGTATATACATATCCTGAAAGGGGACTTTTTAATGGACTTTCATGGTTATTCGTGCGTGGATTGTGTGTTTTAATGGTTTTTCGTCATTTGGGGCTCGTTTATTTCCGGTAAGGAAAAATACTGTGAAGCAGCAAAAAGGTAGGTGCCGTTTATAGAGGTGGTACAGTAGCTGTGTATACTGTTCGGAAGTGGTTTGCTAGTTTCATAAGTGGTAATTTCACACCGGGAAAACCTAGAACGCTCCTCCAAACTTGCGTCCGTTGATGATGATCAAATCGAAATATTAATTGAGATTAAGTTTGGTCATTTAACTCGGGACATTGCAGACACACTCTACATATTCCATATGAGCTTCGTAAGGCATCTGACAACACCTGGATGCGTGAATCGCTACTGTGTGTACCTTAAAATTTAATGGAAATAAATTAATGGGACACGTTTCGCTCTGCAATTCTCTGCTCAAATGCAACAAAGCGACTCATTCTTTCAAAGAATAATCATAGATGACAAAAAAGGATTGCATACAACAATGTGGTGTGAAAAAGGCCATAGTTAGCCACACAAAAAGCTAATCTTCAGCCGAAAAAAGTGGTGAGTATCAAATGGGATAGGAAGAACGTTGCGTATTACGACCTCCAGCTGAATAAGATATTAGATTCAGACAAATATTGTTTCCAATTGAACTGTTTAAGAACAGCAATCGTTGAAAGGCATCCAGAATCTTTCTATCTGGAAGAGTATCTTATTCCATGCGGACGACTCCTGGCTCCACGTCTCTTTGAAGACCCAGTAGAAACCGGTACAGCTTAATTGGAATATCCTATTCGACGCACTCACATAACTTTAAACTATCGTATTACCATTTATCTTGATCCCTAGAAAATTCTCCTAATTCTTTATAAAGTTTCTAAAAGTCACTCAGACTAATTAATCCCAAAGAAAGATGCCAAGTTGTCAGAGAATATCATCATGATTTTTCCTCAAAAGGTGCAAAAGATAGAGGAACAAAACAGAATATACACCTTTTGCAAATTAATTGAAAAAAAAGTTTAGTTTCCTTTCTTTCAACATACGGTCAGTTTTAGACCCAATGGAGTGACAGGGTGTAACATTTTTATTCTTTCCTCAGATTAGGTTATTTGCAGTGGTGTGCAGTAATATGAATCTATTTTCGTTAGAGAGAGCTCATCCGACGGACACTGCGACGTCAATGGTCCTTCGGTGGATCCCGTGATAAAATATGTGCCTATATTCCTGTAAGCCAGCGAATACTGAACAATTCCTTAAATTATGAAGACTATAATCGACTGATACTGAGAATTCCATGGACTGAACATGAAAGCAATGATGTGCTTTTAAAGAAAGCGCAATTATAATGACATTTATACGTAAAATGGGAAAATAGATGGAATTTCTGGTACACGTGATCAGATTGATTGATTATCTACGGCTTATCAAACTTTTGCAGGTTATTTAAAGCCAGATTTTTTAGATTGTAAGACGTTTGTGGAGATAATGGCTTAGTAATACAAGTCTTAATAATTATCCACAGCTTGGTGGAGAAGTAGTGGATTTATAACATTGTCAAGAATATTTGCGCATATGTGAATATAACGAACCTAACAGAAAGTGGAACGCTGCTCTATCACACGATGACAGAGTACTTGGAAAATTTATCACCAATAAGGAAAGGAATGACAGAATGAAACAAGTACCCACCGAATAAGTTTATGATATTTAGAGCAAAACGGATGTTGAGGAAAGGAATGACAGAATGAAAGTACCTACCGAATGAGTTTATGATATTTAGAGTAAAACGGATGTTGTGGAGAGCAATTATTTTCCTCGTTTTAAAGTGACACGGAAATTAAAAGACGAAGATCCCCAAAAGTGACGTCTTTACAGATTTGTTTGGCTTCGAAAAATATTGTGTCATCCGTGATTGTATCAGATTTTCATCACGTCCAGACATTATAGTCTCGACTGTTGATTAGTTGTCCTACGGCCATTGTCTGAAATAGAGATTACTCCAAGGAAGCGTACGAAAATTGAAATGCAAGCCTAACAAGTGAGCAAATTAAAGTATTAGAGACAGGCCTTGAAACTCTCCTAATTTAAAGCTGATCTGTGGTTAATCTGCAAGTAACGACTTCATGGAATGGACATACGAAATTCTAACATGTGCACTGAGAATCATTTAAATAATAACGTTTTGTTTCAATTAATTTGCACAAGGGTGTCTGTAGTTGAATAATTCTATGTGCAAATATCTACGAGCCGTCTTTGGAATTTGCTTAAAAAAGCTACAAACCTTTGTTTAGACTTCATAATTTCACTTTTATTTGCACATAGCTAAGAACTGACATCTACAAATATTAATGAAAATTTCATTTCAAATATATACAGACAATAATACATATATATATATAAGATATACTACACAAATCACAACCCGATCAGTCGCTATTTAGACAAAGATTTCAACGAATTCAGTGAAGCAAAATTTATTTTGAGATAATTTAATTAAATATTTAAATCCATTCGTGTTATGCATAATTCAAGAAAAGATTTTATCGAACCTGAATAATAAAGAAGATAGGATAAATTTAAAAATTAAGTCTTCAATGAAGAATTTAAAATATATTTCAACTTTTTACTAGATTATATGCAATAAGGAATGAAAAAAAATTAAAATTAAAGTCGGGAAGGCAGAATTCTTTTATAACAAAATATATACAGGAAAAAAATGATCTGTCCTTTTAGTAAATCTAATCTCGACTTATAGGGAAAGATTAGAATACTCTTCACA
This sequence comes from Acanthosepion esculentum, assembly GCA_964036315.1. Classification (NCBI taxonomy): domain Eukaryota; kingdom Metazoa; phylum Mollusca; class Cephalopoda; order Sepiida; family Sepiidae; genus Acanthosepion; species Acanthosepion esculentum. The sequence goes on from OZ038481.1 coordinate 118,530,376, forward strand.
ATTTACTGGGAACAAACTTCCTGCATGCAGATGGAAAATGAATCAAGCAATTATTCAACAGTAGAAAGATGAGTAAGGCGTTTTCTCACCGTATTTATTTAACCTATACAGCGAAACAATTTCAAGAGAATTGGAAGACCTAACGGGATTTATTATGGCGGACAGGATAATAAGATACGCAGAGGACATTGTACTGATGGTAGAAAAAAAAACTTGAAGATGTTTTTAAAAATTTAGCAAGGCAAAGCGAGAAGAAAGAAATCAGCATTACCTATAGATAGAATGTATAATAATAAAGAAAATCTTAATATGCTAGATCTGAATGCAAATAAAAGGATTTTCCTGGAACTAAATAAAGTTTTAAGATATAGAAAAAATATCAAAGAGAAAGAATGCTGAAACTTCTTCTTCTTCACCTTGTCCCCCTTTTCTTCCTTCTCCTCTTCTTCCTTTTCATTTTCTTCTTCTTTTTAAGTCGCTACCCAAAACTCATCCAGTGTTGTACCCAGAGCCTTGCCTGGGGTGTTAAGGTTTCAATGTCGTTAAAGGTGCATGAATCTTCAAGACTGCTGGCAAACTAGAAGATGCTCCATAGTTTATGATTGCCCTCATTAATAGTTGGGATGATAATTGGTGTCATATCCCCATCTCTGAAGGTTGTCTTAACAGCTGTTCCGAGGTGATGCAAGGAAGACCAGAAGGGTCTGCCACCACTGGAGCCAATAGGGAGTCTATTCTCTAGGTCTCCGAAGATCCTGTCTTCCACGTTGTTAAGGTTGCTGAACAACAGGGACAGACGGTATAGCGTATTGGGAAGCGAATGAGAGAGCTCATCAGACAGACACTGCGACGTCAATGGTCCTTCGGTGGATCCCGTGATAAAATATGTCTATATTCCTGTAAGCCAGCGTATACTGATCAAAATTCCTTAAATTATGAAGACTATAATCGACTGATACTGAGAATTCCATGGACTGAACATGAAAGCAATGATGTGCTTTTAAAGAAAGCGCAATTATAATGACATTTATACTTAAAATGGAAAAATAGATGGAATTTTTGGTACACATGATAAGATTGATTGATTGATTTTCTACGGCTTATCAAACTTTTGCGGGTTATTTAAAGCCAGATTTTTTTTTACATTGTAAGACGTTTGTGGAGATAATGGCTTAGTAATACAAGTCTTAATAATTAGCCACAGCTTGGTGGAGAAGTAGTGGATTTATAACATTGTCAAGAATATTTGCGAATATAACGAACCTAACAGAAAGTGGAACGCTGCTCTATCACACGAGGACAGAGTAATTGGAAAATTTATCACCGATAAGGAAAGGAATGACAAAATGAAACAAGTACCTACCGAATAAGTTTATGATATTTAGAGCAAAACGGATGTTGTGGAGGGCAGTTATTTTCCTCATTTTAAAGTGACACGGCAATTAAAAGACGAAGATCCCAAAAAGTGACGTCTTACAAACTTATAGGGTTTGTAAATATTTTTATATAATCAAAGATTCTTTTAACGATTTTGTGAGAGAAATGTGTTCGCAAAAGTTGCTGATCGGATTCGAAACTCTAATCGAAAATACCAGAACCAGCAGACAAGCTAACTCATTCTAACTCACAAATTCGTCGTCTAGTTTCAGCGAAACATTTCAAATTTTATATATGTTCATAATTGAATTATCGGATTCTTACAAACATGTTTTTTTAACAGTAATCTTCACCCTGTACAAGTCCAGCGTGGTCACTCGAAGTAGGCGGTTACGTTAAGATGTAGTCTATATGGATAGGAGAGGGAAATAATGGTTAACTCTAGATTTGAACAGGTTAAGATTGTAGTGATCTGGGAAACATCCTCTTGGGAGTCTGTTTCTCGAAGCAGTGGCTCGCGGGAAGAAGCTGTTCGAATGGAAGTTACTTCTCGACGATGGAATAAGGTAGGAATGCGGGTTGTTTGCTATTATGTAAGTGGCGTTGCGGGTCCTAGCCGTCCTATCTGGTGGAACCAGGAGATACAGTTCATCCGAGAACTTACCATGTTTGTAAAGATAGAGCGGTGAGAGACTCGTCACATCCAGCCTGTGATTTATTAGGTTGAAATGAAGGTTCCCGATGTTTTACACTAGGTGGCGTTTGAACACGTGATTTCATTTCACATATAAGTGAAAATGTTGACGTATATACATATACTAAAAGTAATGCGACTTTCGAAATTATTTGTGCGTGGACTGTGTCTTAATTGTTTTTTACATTAAAAGTGAAAATGGCAATTGTTATTTTAGAAAAGGTGTCCCTATTATAGTGATTTTCCAAGCGTGGCTTAGATGTGGCACAAGGCCGAAAGTAGGGGTACCCAGTGAGGATCGAACTCACTACTCAGGCTCAATTGTTCTAGCTAGACAAGCTTGCTAACCATTACACCGTATCGGAGTGCCCAGGTGTCCTTATTATAATAGCAATGAAGTGGTTCGTGTTGTAGTGCAGCAGATTACTGAACTAATCTTTCGCTTGATGTTACAAGGACCAAAGTTTTTATATATGTGCTCCAGGACCTATTCTTTCAGAAAAGTACGTTACCCACTATAAAAAAGAAAAAAAAAAGAAAATGGCTGCCATTTTTCAAGATGACCGCCATTTGAAGTAGTATAATCTGTTTGAGCTAAATTTGATAGAATACTGCTATTTTAACGTTTTATACATCGAAATAAACGCCTTAAAAATCCATTTCTGCACTTACAAAATCGTAATTATTGAAAACAAAGATGTTATGACCGGAATTATATGACAACAGACTCTTTTAGTGCTACATTTTACAAAAAGAAAAAATGAAGAATAATATAGCAGGAAATTATTATCTTTTGATTCATGTGGTGGATTAGTCAATGACTTAGTCCTAACATTTGAATGCACACAACTGTGTACACTTGCGACTGAAGCGATAGCATTTACATCACCCTCGGCATTCCATCTTGCAGACACATTTTTTTAACTGCTGATAACACTTAGCAATGGGTGGCAGGGTCATCCAAAATACTTGCCAAACCTCGCCACCTTTCTGCCAACCACAGTTAGCTGGGCTTTCAGTTTGCATTTTGCACACTGTTGCCTGGCTCCATATGCAGTCTGCTTGGCAGACAGAGCGTTTGACATGCTGTATGAGAGTTGCCCTTGTCGTTGGAATGGCATCATATGACCTTTGCTTCCGAGCGAACAATTCCAGTCTTGCCTCATCAACTGTGTCTATAGTGCTGTTTCTGTATCATACATGGTGATGACAAACATCTCAAAGAAATTGTAGTCTGCATTTTCCATGACTGTTGGGTACTGACTTAACTTCTTGAAGACGGGAGTCACTTGAGAGTAAACCTGTCATGCCTACCATACATTTTTTCTCTTCCGCGAAAAGCTGACAGAATATCACAGCCAGGCATGAAAGAACAGCATGTCACTAGATTTGTCTGGGCTAATATTCGACCCCATGTGATGAATTGGCAACCACTTAATGAACTGACTCTGGTCAAATTCAAACCATGGCAGTTCCATGCCTGCGTATTGGAGAGTAGCAGAAACACTGACTGCAACGACAAGAACATCTGTGTCACATGCTTTAATCAACACAGACGTCATCTATTGCTTGGTTGCATGAAGAAGATGCGTGAAGATTCTGGAGTTAGCTTCCACGTGGTTGCAAGGACTTAAGCCATCAAGAGTGATGGATCTGTTGGAAAGAGCCTGATCTCCTTTGGTCACAACAACGACATTGTCAGGACACATGATTACTATTCTAGCCAGTGCTTTGCAATGCAAACGAAAGTTGTCTCCCTGAAAGACCTGACTAACAAGAACGTCACCAATTCCATTGACAACACAAGATCCCATAATTGAAATTGAGAACCCTGCCATTGTAGAAGAAGCCACCCCAGTCTTCACAAGAGCAACTGTCCACCCACTGCTTTGAAATAGGTTTCTTCAAGCAGCCATCTTGTGGAGGCCCCTAAACATGACAACAAATTTATCCTTACCATACAGGTTAGGCCAGTGCCACTGGACTTGCTTGATAAGCGCATAAATAGACTGGTCTGCGGTCATCAGAGGGACCTGTCCTGGGCTGACGTGTGCATTAGTATCCCTGACTTTGTTCATGGAATGTCTTACAGTGGAAACTGAGTGAGCTTCAAAGGAGGGACAGAAGTGCTGTAATTCTCATTTCAAATTCAAGACCTCTCTTTTTCTCTGCATGGGGGTCTAAGTGATGTTAACATTGTCATGTACTACTTGTGTGAGGCTAACCTTCTGCAACCACGCATATTCATTGGTTAGGAGTAGACTTGGCAGAGATTCATAAGTAATTTAGATGAGATGGGTTGTTTGTTGTGAAGAACGCAGGATAGACATTTGTATATGAATCAGGGATTTCTGGGATTTTCTTAGCTTTGATATTCCTAATTAGAATTTGTTCTTGTGTTCTTCCTTTATTTCCTGATATTGTATTTTTAAAGATGGATATGCTGGTTCCATGAAATAATGTGGTCGCCGTTGTGGAAGAGGTTCGATGTTATCCATCGCAGATGTGCTGAAAAACCTTTGTTCAGTTTGGAAGGACAAACTACACCTTCCACTACATATCTGGCTACAGCTGCATCTCCCAGGTGTGCTTATGTTGTGTAATCGACCATATGGAATACATTTCTACTAGGTGTCTCTTTCTTGTCTTAGGATGAACAGACATCCCTTCGTAGACCGGAAATGGGGTTTCTCTGTCTCTGGAATGTCTGTATGTGGCAGTACCCTCTTTGTATTTGGCAAAGCAGTTGTATTGAAAGAGCTGAGCCATGGCCAGGCCAGTTGTAGATTCTCATACATCATTTGAGAGTTTATGTCTGTTCCATGCTCAATCATGCAGAAACTATGATCAAAGCTGGAGGTAATGAATCATATAGTGAAGTTTCATGAGGATTGTCCTCATATTGACATTTGTGATCAAGCATGTGCCTACGCAATATCTTGGAAGCTTTGGAGAGAATGATGATATCAGAGTAGGTTGATGCTTCTGACATGACAGGAACTACATCCTTCTTGAATGTCAGATAAACATCACGTCTATTCTTGTAGGTTTCCAACGCAGGTATTTGTGCCAAAAGCTTTTCTTTCAGTCTGCTAGAGTTCACATCAGGTATATCTGTTCCAAATTCTTCAAGTCTTTTCTTGTAAATACTCGCCAAGTTAGCAAGTCGAATCGAAACAAGCCCATCACTGCTGTTTCTTGTCCCAATGACATAGGTAAGAAGTTCAGTGAACACCAAAGGGAAGACTTCTTTTTCCTGGGATGACTAGACTTTTTCTTTGTTCTTGTCTGCAATGTGCGCCCTCTCTCTATGATATAGAGCTGTTAAGAAAGAGTAGTGTTATTTCAGTTCTAGGGCAACCACATCTCCACCGCTCAAGACAGCCAAAGGTTTACAGTCATTATGACTGTGAGCACATGCATTAAACCTCTCATTTAGGTGCATGGCCATGGCTTGTCGCAAATTTGAATTTGGTTGTATATTTTTACACAGGAAACATCGTTGCACTTCCATGCTAGTTCTTTGCAGGTTTGATTGCCCTTCTCCTGGATCCTTTTGATTGCCATCTCCCTGGATAATTTTGATTGCCTTTCTCCTGGATCATTTTGATTGTTCTTCCTCTGGATCATTTTGACCGCCTTTCTTCTGGATCATTCTGAATGCCCTTCCCTTGGTTCATTTTGATTCCCTTTCTCCTGGATCATTTTGATCACCTTTTTCCTGGATCATTTTGATTGCCCTTCCCCTGGATCATTTTAATTGCCCTTCCCCTGGATCATTTTGATTCCCTTTCTCCTGGATCATTTTAATCGCCCTTCCCCTGGATCATTTTGAATTTCAGCTGCTCTTTTAGTGCTACGCTCAGGTTTATAGCTGTCAATAATTTTACGACAATTTTGGTGGTACTTCGCACTACTTCGTCTCAGTGTATCCTCAATATCTCGTCCTTCTTCCAATCTGGATCGGTCTAACCTGATCAGTAACTGGTGGAGTGCCTGAAATTGTGGTAGCTTTTTTTCTATCATAGAATAACCTACAGAACTACGCACATAACCGTTTGGAGGAGACTTCGACTCTTCTTTTGTATGAGTCTGACAGAGGCAACGCTTCCTCCAGTCAGTTTTAGGAGTACAACTCAACGGATAATTAGTGGAAATATTGAACAGGTTAAGGCCGAGGGTTTTATCCTTTTACCACCTAACCGCACAAAATACATGAGATATGGGATACAACTATATTCATTCATACAAATGCCCTACACATAGCCGATCGTTCATCCAGTTGCATTTAAGTCCCTTGCAATCTGTACACCTATCGTGTAATTGAAGCCCCGTTATCCTTGGCTCGTCTCTCCCGCGCTGGAACATCCTGTCAGTTCAGGTGCGGCTATCTAATAGTGTATTACTACAACTAGCTATATTCCTACTGAAATATATACAGGGGATTATTAGACAGCATTTCGGACACTCAAGTATACTAAAAAACTGAAGTTTAGGTTAGTAAACTCCAGCTACAAGTAGTATACTATAAGCTGACACTGTACCTCATGCTGAGTCTCACAGCAGTGATGTCACCAGTGTGTCCTGAATGTGCTTTAACATCACTCCTATTCACATAATGTAATAAAGTTTGACCGCATCACCTCAATACATGAGCACAGATGTTGCCCAGCAATCTCTGTGATAATTTTGTAAGGTTATAAAAGTAGTGATTTTTAGTCATGCAATAGCCGCCATCTTGAAAACTGTTAACCTTTTACGAATATTAGTGCCAAAATATCTTAAAATACAATCTATTTGGCATTGGGATCAATAGCATGTTCCTATTTAGAGACGTTCAACGCTGAAAAGCCTTTCTTTCTATTTTACGAGACGAGTGAACATTGTCCTTCAAAAACATTTAAATACTAAGTTAATGGTTATCTTCTGTTTTCTTTGTTCTTTCTCCTTAATAAGTTTGTTTCCCTTACGCTCTAATACTTAGTAAACTCCTTGCGTCTTAGTGACTTTATTGTCTTGCGCCGGGTGAAAGAATTAAAAATACAACAAAAACATCGATCATTTCTCTCCAAATATTCGAAAATATTATGTAACTATGTATGACAAGTTAGGGATATATTTTACAAACCAGCAATAGATACATGGCGTTTTGATTACTTAGGTAGATTAGTCACACAAACCACGTGACGAATCAATATGATTTAAGGGATAAAATTACCAATCTACCAGTTATTATAGTATTTAAATAAATAATAATAATTTTCTTTAACTTCCTCCTCACCTATCAGTCAACGTAAAAAAATGTTTTAAACTCCAATGTGGGTAATTTTAGAAGACACCTGGAAATAAAGCTAAAAATGTAATTCCTCTCTGCAATGTTATTGGTCCTAACCTGGTTACAGTCACTTTTTCAGTGTCATAGCGTAGTGTTTCTGTAGTATTTCTATAAATATCTTCATGGTAATTGTTCTGATAAGTTTTCTTCTATGATATGTAGTCTTTAAGAATTTTAGCAGCGAACGTGATTGGCGGAAATGTCTCATCATTTTACAGCTGCAGTGGCTAGATTTGAGCTTAAGTTTTGTGTCAATAGTTTCTTCGATTATCCTTCTCGTTTGTGGAACTCTCTTTCGGCTTCCGGAATTCCAGTCCACTTTTATCTTCCAAAATTTAAATGCAATATCTATCGTTATTCACTGTTTTCTTGATTCAGTTTATTTTATTGTTTTCGCTACTTTTTGTGATATCAACGAACACCGTAGCCACTTTTGTGATGTCAACGAATACTCGTTGTCACTTTCGTAATGCTCGTTGCAGTAGAGACTTTATAATACGCCGTTGAACAATACTGGTGTCAGAGGCCTTCGAATAATTTCGCACTAAGAGTTCTGGCTCGATAATTCTCGCCCGACAAGTAATCACCGTATCGTGAAACGAACAGAGAAATAGTATAGTGAATAGAGTAGAGAATAACGGTCCGTATAGTAATAGAGGATAGACTAGATATAGCGATCCATTAGTAATAGAGAATAGTCTAGAAATAGCGAACGCACAAGACGTCACGTGACTTCCTCTATATATGCGTTTCCTCTATGGTTACGTCATCAATAATGATATTGCTTGTGTTTGTTCTCTGGCGATCTATGTCCGAACACAAGTTTCGTCAGCGACACCATATTCCTATATAACACTCCTTAATAAACTTTTTCTTTCACACTCATTAACCCCCTTTATTTTAGTGGCTTTATTAACCTGCTAGGGATGAAGTGATTAGAACGAAAAATGGTCAGAATGTCGGTACCTATTTCAGAAAGCCAAATAAATTTCGATGGATCTTAATGTTTCCTCTTCATAATAAATATACTTTTAGAATCTCCTTCGTAACTCATTAGATTGAGTATTAATAATGATTGGGCAATATCTTAAATTATCTCTTCCTAAAATATACCTAATGGTAATTTCGGTTCACGCCACGATGTCGATAAAAATTAGATATATTAAAACGTGATCTATTCGGATTGTTCCAAATACAAAGAACATTAAAATATTTTCCATTAAAAAAATACTTTCTTTGTTGTCTAAATATATTTGTCTTAAATTTTCACATATAATTGAAGATATTTCTTATTTTTTATTAGCACAATTTTCGCAACTTTCACGCAACAATGTATACTGGGAAATTCCTTGTAAACAAACAACATAAATAAAGTCTTTCAGAATTTTTGAAAGTGTTTAGCTTTCACGTATGACGCCATAAAAAGCCACTTCCTCACCATAATGTCTGTTTGCAGCTACCACTTCCGGTGTCTTGGATACATTTATGATATCTTCATAATCTAATTCTCACAGAGGAACACATGAACAAGGTTGGATCGATGCAAAACGATTTTAAATAATTTCCTGCTGTTGATTTTTTAAAAAGAACAAAAATGTTTGTTTCAGTTAATAGCCATTTGCAGTGGGTTTTTTTACGGACTGCATTGGACAGCTCTCCAAAGATAGTTGAAAAACTATTGATTACATTCTTCAAGCGATATGTTTTTTCTTCTTTCATTATGATATTTTTTTTTTAAAAAAAGCAGATTGAAAATGCAAATTAAAAATTGACGAATAAGACGATTGGATGAATTAGCGCTCGCGTTATGCAGAAGTTATCCAATCAGTAGACGTAGTATAAATAGGAACACCAAGTGGGAAGTTTTAATTAGAAAAGAAGTAGGATTAGCTGTAAGACTCTCACATCCGTAGTGTTGTGGATAAAAGTCTTAGGATGATTCCTAGGAGTTTGAGAGTTCAAACACGAGGTCTGGTAATTTTCAATATACTTCGTAACTAGTGGATAAACAGTATGACATCATAAAGAGGGAGATATTCCAAAGTTGGTTAGGAAGGACATCATAGGGAGAGAGAGAGAGAGAGAGAGAGAGAGAGAGAGAAAGGAAGTTTCTTGTAGATCAAATACAGATATCTGTTCACGATTCAAGCAATGTTAATGAAGGTAAGAGGAACTAGAGGAAGGTCGCAGAAAATTCTATAGGTGAAAATTTTGGGATTATGTTAAATATTTTTTGGTCTGTCTCGCTCCTTACCAGGAAGTAAATGTTTTATCAGGTTTTATTGATGTCTAGAGGTGAATAAATGATTGAAAGAATAGTCACTTGTTATGACTCGCTTCTGATCGTTAAATTACGGTACAAAATCAGCTTGATAATAATAACAACAAAAATAATGTTACTAAACTATTGGCAGTAGCTGGGACATGACCATCATCGCACGGCCAAAATATCTAAGAACTGGAGTGGATCACAAATAATAATAATAATAATAATAATAATAATATTTTTAAACAATTGGCAGGAGGTGAGACATAAACATCATCACACGGCCGAAACATGGAAGATTTCGAGTGGATCGCAAATAATAATAATAATAATAATAATAATAATAATAATAATAATAATAATAATAGTAATAATATTACTTAACTATTGACAGCAGGTGAGGTATGACCATCATCGCACGGCCGAAACATCTAAGGATTGGAATGGATCACAAATAATAATAATAATAATAATAATAATAATAATAATAATAATAATATTTCTAAACTGTTGGCAGGTGGTGAGGTATGACCATCGTCACGCGGCGGAAACATCAAAGAAATGGTGTGGATCACAAATAATAATAATACGACCTCGCACGGGCTTACAATGATACAGACCCAGAAAAGATGCCCCACATGGTTCAGATGGGGAGTAACATGCCTACTTCCCAAAACAGAAGTGACGCAGAACCTAAAGAACTATAGACCAATTACCTGTCTACCAACAATGTTAAAGATCCTCACTTATATCAAAACCAACAGGACATAAAGCTTCCTTGATAAAAAAAAAACACTTTACTCCCAACAGAACTGAATTAATGTAAAAGAGGAAGTTACGGGTGTGTAAGTACCAATGAGCAATAAATCAAAGTTGGAAGAGGTGAAATCAAAGAAAATAATCCTATCGACATCATGGATCGACGACAGAAAGGCATTCGAAAGTGTTCCACATACATAGATAAAGAGGAGCCTAAAAATATACAACGGTCAAATTCATAACTGAAAGCAAGAAAAACTGGAAGACTACACTAAATCTAAATCATACAAATGGGTCATTAATATCGAGACCAATCAATATCAAAAGCGGGATCTTCCAAGTAGATTCATTGTCACCATTACTCTTCTGCCTTGTATCAGCGCCACTCAGCTGCCCACTGAGCAAGAGTAGCTACGGATACAAGTCACAGAATGGCAAACTGAATCACCTTTTCTATGTTGATGATCTTAAAACGGTTGCCAAGGATGACAGCCAGCAGACAAAACCTACTCACCATTGTCAACACCTTCAGCGAAGATATTAGGATGGCTTTCGCAATCGACAAATGTACCAAAGCCAGCTTCAAAGAAGGTAAACTAACGAAAACTACGGATTTTGACTGATATCAACAAGATTAAGGAACTATACCAAGATGATACATGCAAATAATTAAGACAATTAATGAAGGAAACAGAATACAAAATTCGATTATGAAGAAAAAGATGCAAATTTTATTATAGAAGAGTGTGTTTGATACTAGAAAGTTAACTTCATGGGGCCAATGAAATGAAGGCTATCAACACTTTAGCTATACCCGTAGTAACATACAGCTTCACTGTTATTAAATGGAAGTTGAATGACATTAAAAGATTGGACGCCAAAACCAGAAAAATGCTTAACCAAATGATGATGCACTACCTACAATCAGATGCTGACAGGCTGTACGTACCAAGAGCTTTAGAAGGTCGAGGTCTAATCCAACTTGAATTAACTCTAAAACTACAACAATCCGATTGGAAGTTTACCTAACAAAAACTAATGACCCTCCTCTTCAAATAGTAAAAGACCAAATCCACTTTATCAACAAAGAAGCTGCACTCCTCAAGAAACAGCTTAATATACCTGGAATCTGCCAACAAAAACGAAGTGAATACCATCTACGCCAAACGAGTAAAACAGAAAGCAACAAAACTGGGAGGACAAGACGTTGTAAGGCAAATACACAAAAAGAACGTAAGAACAAACAGAAAACATGTCAGTGGCTGAGGAGCACCGGGCTGAAAGCTGAGACAGAAGGCGTAATTATGGCAGCTTCAGCCTCGCAATCCTATCACTGTCACATAATCAAGTCTGAAACTAACCCGAAATGCGAAAACTGAGGAAAATATGAAACTGTCGGCCATATTTTTACAGGATGTCCGGAACTGGCAAAAATTGAATGTACCTGCCAACATAACAAGTTAGCGACATATGTGGACTGGAAGCACAAAATTGAAAGCACTGAGAGATGGTATGAGCACCAACTAGACACAGTTACACAAAATAGCGATGTAACTATCCTCTGAGATATGCCAATTTAAAGTAAAGGGAAATAAAAGCCAACAGACCTGATATTATTATAAAAGGCAAGGAATTTAGGAAATGTATGCTTATTGACATAGCAGTACCATCTGAGAGAAGCACCCCAATAAAAACTATCGAGAAATTGTCTAAATACAAAGACCTGGAGATCGAGATTAACAGGAAGTGGAGGAATGAAGGCTGAGACTGTACCAATAGTAGTCAGAGCTCCTTGCCTCGTGAGAAAAGGAATCGACAATTGTCCCAGGATAACATCAACATAAAAGTTGCCAAGAAAATCGCCCTACTAGGGACATCGTATATACTAAAAATAGTGCTATCAATTAAATGATAATTCTCTTATAGGGCCTAAGGACGATAGTGCGGACCCACCTCTACAGAGTACAAAGCAGGAAACATAACACACAAACAGAAACAACAACAACAACAACAACAACAACAATAATAATAATAATAATAATAATAATAATGTTTTTAAACTGTTTGCAGAGCTGGGATATGACCATCATCACATGGCGGAAACATCTAAGAACTGGATTGGATAAAAATATACCATAATGAGATGAAGGGTATCTTCAATACTGTAATATGCTTTAGGCAAGAATTTCGGATTAGATAAATGTGCAACGGTAACATTAAAAAAAACGGAGAATTACAGAAATACACTCAACAGAACTAGATTTTATGCCAAAGATTAGGGGACTAAAACAAGTAGCCTATAAATACCTGAGAGTCAGCGAAGGAGATGGAATACAACATACACAAATGAATGACAAAGTAAGAAAATAATGCTACAGGCGTGTGCGTCTCGTGTTAAATACCGAGTTGAATTCACAACACAAAACATAGTAGTAGCATAAAGTTTCGATACCCTTAACTGGACCAGATCTGACTTTAAGTGAATGGATGTTCAAGCTAGAAACTTATCACTTGCCACTTGTTGAACGTCTGTCTGCGCACAGATCCGAAGCAGACAGACGATTAGTTCAACTATAACTGTTTTACAAACAGCAACAATCGGGCTTCAATGATACCTGGACACTTCAGTAGATTGGATTATGATTTGTCAAAAACATGAAAGAAATAAGATGATGTATTCAGTAATAAAGAAAGCCAACAAATTCAAAAAGAAGTTTGAAAGTGTGTGAGAGAGCGCCATTAGACCTTAATATACATACTGCAGCGGGAAAAAAAAGAAAGCAAAGCTAAATGCAACGGACCAAATGCAAAAAAGATAAGTCTCTTCATGGTCAATACTCTACCGATTCCAAACAAGCTGATGTAGACAAACCTCGTATCTATCACTGGTTACGTTGTCCATCATTAAAAGCTGAAATCGAAGGTTTTATTATTGCTATACAGGGCCAATACTTGGTAACAAGAAATTACTACACTATTTACATTATTCGGACTATTGTCTTCATCTTTGTCGCCATGTTTATCACAACGTTTCGGCCGTTGTACGCTCCGGCATTCTTCAGGTGGTTGGAATGTCGAACTGAACCCTTTACTTCGCTCACTGGAGTAGACTGTTCTAGTTCCACGTGCCATGTCTAATGGATGTTATCTCCTGTTAATTCCCCTCTGAAAATTCTCCACTGCTTTAACCATGTATTGAACTCACACTGTTTGGGTCCTGTCAAAGGATCTAACTAACGCCTTTATCCACTGTGCCTTATGTCCTTGAGGGCATATGGCACAGTAGATATAGACAGATAGAAATTACTAAGTACACATAATGAAAAAATTGTCTTCACCACAAATGTGGATTCTGTGTTAATATCCAGAAACAATTGACCATCTTGTCTTCTTACAGGGTTAGGACAAACTGAATATAAAACACGGCATTATAATACAGGCCAATATCTGCATTGGTAAGGAAACTGCAAGAATTTGGTATGAACATCATCAAGATCCTGTTACCAAGATAGGAGCTGTAAAAATTTTATGATACTTTACAGACAGAACAATCAAAGTTAATCGCTGAGACATTGAGAGCAGTGACCACAAAAGGAAGATATGCCTTCAAATCGAGATGGAAGTCCCTGCAGACTGTAATGTCTCTTGGAGATCTTCAAAAATCTATCAAAATAAAAGGGCATTGAAATCGAAATCCCAGAAATACGGCACATAATTACATTAAATTATTGCCATTGTAGTTGGAGCTTTCGGATTGATTAGACAAGGTTTCGATAGACTGATTAAATGGTTTACTGGATGCCCAAGCATTAAAGAAATACAAAAGTATACTCACGAGTACAGCCCACAACTTGCGAAGGGCTTTATCTATGTGCAATATGTGTGATCTTAGTTGTTTTATTGCCTCAAAAACTGCTCATGAGATAAATGTCATTATGACCTTAGGTCTCTGGTCGGGACCCGCAAAGAAATGCGTATACACCAGAAATCAAAGGAAATAACAATAATAATAATAATAATAATAATAATAATAATAATGATAATAATAATAACAATAATAATAATAATAACAATAACAACAATAATAATAATGTTTTTAAACAGTTTTCAGGAGATGAGATGTAACTATCGTCACACGGCCGAAGGCTTTATCTATGTACAATATGCGTGATTTTAGTTTGTTTCCCTCAAAAACTACTCATTGGAAAAATGTCATTTCTGACCTTAGTTATTTGGTCGGGACCCGCAAAGATCAGAAATTAAAGGAAATATAATAATAATAATAATAATAATAATAATGATGTTTTTAAACTGTTTTCAGAAGATGAGATATAACTATCCTCGCACGGCGAAAACATCTGCATTAAAGCATTGCTTTTTGTAAGAGAACAAATTTTAAATAAAACGAATAGAATAATTTACTACTCTTTTTTGTTTTATTTATTGCCAATACCGAATATCTGATCTTTCTGCGACCTGTTTCTACGCCATCCATCTCACGACATTTTCAGTGTCTAAAGTATTACGAAAGTAGTGCAGGCGGGCGGGTCCGTTTCAGTCCACCCATCGCTTCAATCCATATCTGCGCGCGAGCCATAATCCTCACGTATCATGAAGGTCATGATAAGAAAACAAAGATAGAGAAAATATTCTTTTGCGAATTTTATTTTTACTCTGTAACGGCCGGCATGGATCTGGCTGATCGCTAACGTGCTTTCAAGTCTTTGTCTTATTACGATGCGCACGCATGCGCATTAATCTCTTTGGAGATTTTTTATTTCCCCAGAGAGTGCAAATGAATACTACATCACAAAACGTAACGTGCTAAAACGAAGTTTGAGAAATTCTTCGCTTTTCATTGATATATTAGCCACTCCCGCACCAAATGCAATACCTTCAGGATGGGATTGTATAACTAGAGATATGTCGCTTGAAGGAAAGTATACCTGTGTCAGATTTTACCGACAATTTGATTTGGTAAAATCGATTGATCGCAGCTGAATGGCTGCCGAAACAATAGCTTATAAAATGAAACAACATTGGTTAAAAACAAAAAAAAAACGGAAAAAAGAAGGAATTATTTGATTAGCCAAAGTAACTCGTTATAGCCTCTACTTATAGGATTTGATGTTATAACAATTAAACTATGGAGGTGAATCAATTTTTATCGACTCGATATCGCCACTAGTCATCTTGTAGCTATTGTAATCATGTAAGCTTGACCGAAAATAATATTTAGTCGACAATCTTTGATTTAGTTGTCTAAACGTGACAGAGGTTCTTTTCATGTACTTTTATAATCGGTAGAAAATGTATTCGCTCGACAGTAAACATCATCGTGAAATCTAACTATAGATAAAACTCTCTTTGTAGCATCTTACAGATATGCAATAAAATTACTCTAGTCAGGCTCAGTGGCATACAAGAGAAAGGAAGATTATGTAGCATCAGTTGATCAAGTGACTGGGGTGCAACTGCCTCTGTGTCTTCTTAAACCTCTAGTATAAGGCCACAGACAAACTACGCACATATTTTTTCAGGGTTGAGTAATTAGTTCCACGGTGTCGAATTCAGAATAATCTTTCTTTTAGACAGGTGACCAACCAAGGCTTAGAAAGTCCCTTCTACTCTTAACAAGTTTGAGATAGCAATGATTTTTGCAGATGTCCCATTATTTAACACAAACATGGGGGCGAGCATATATTTCTCAAGTGTGTTTGGGAGTAAGTGAATGCAATCTTATGCGTCAAAATAGCACTGATTGGGGAGCAAAGTAGTTAATTATATATATATATATATATATATATTTATATATATATATATATATATATATATATATATATATATATATATATATATATATATATACGATAGTTAAATTAAAACAGACAACCTTAAGGGCCCATTGATAATATTTTATTTCCCCTGGAAATGGATTTTTCATTGTTCTGCAGTTCACATTTCCAAGCATACTGTATATATTCGAGGATATATATATATATATATATATATATATATATATATATATATATATCGTAATTTTCCTAGCGTAGATTAGATGTGGCACAAGGCCGAAAGTATAGGGCAACCAGTGAGGATGTATCTCACTACTCAGTCGTAATTGTTCTAAGTAGTGAGTTGCATGCTCACTGGGCGCCTTTCGGCCATTTGCCACATCTAAGCTACGCTTGGAAATCATTATATATACCCATATATATATATATATATATATATATATATATATATATATATATATATATATATATATATATATATATATATATATTATGTCATTCACAGACAGTACTGTTTCGCTGTATCACAGCTCCTCAATGCGACTAGACTTCCGAATGCCCCCAAGCCAGGATTGAAACACAACTAATTTTGTGTCAGCCAGAGCTATCTTCACTCGGTAGAGTTACATAACTAAATCTAGCGTATTGTTTTTACAAATGTAAACCAATGCCAATCAGCCGAAGTGCTCCATCTATTTTACTGAAGTATACATTTTACTGAGTATATATATATATATATATATATATATATATATATATATATATATATATAGAGAGAGAGAGAGAGAGAGAGAGAGAGAGGCTAGGTTTATTTATCAAATGGTACATTCATTTATTCGTTTACCCAACTGAATATTAAACAAAAAAATATGCGCTCCCCGAAACCGTGACCCTCTTGGCAGAGGAAAAGATGGATTCATTCTTTTTCCCAAGGGTATTTATGCGAAAGTGAGTACAATAACATCAGCCTGGATTTGTCCTCGGCGCACCGAACCAATTTTCGTCGTTGATATCTGCTAAGCTAAGCACGTATTTATAATGAGTAGTGTCGAAGAAATTAAATACCTCTATGTAGCTCTTTGCTTTATAGAGGCATTTAATTTCTTCGGCTCTACTCATTTTGTTTATCGTGTCCGGAAACCAATCGATGTTTCGATGTTCGGATTTCATAATTTACACAAATGAGTGTTTGTTTGCCCGAATTACTCGGGCGTCCACAAAAGATACAATCCACTACACTTAAATCCATATTGATCGCACCAAACCATTAGTTGACGTGAAGACGTCATGTCATGCTCTTGTCTATAAATACTTTTTACAAAATAAAATCCTTGCATTTGTCTTGATAAGGTCCCTCAGAGGACGGAACATTTGTCTTTGTTCATATTGTCAGATGTATTCTATCTGAAATTTTACAAATATGATTATATATATATATATATATATATATATATATATATATATATATATATATATATATATATATATATAGAGAGAGAGAGAGAGAGAGAGAGAGAGGGAGAGAGAGAGAGATAGATAGATAGATAGATAGATAAAATAACTAAAAAAAAAATTTTTGGTTGTTTTTTTTTTTTTTCAAAAGTATTTATTTCTATGTTTTTATATATATATATTTAATATTTCAGACCACCACGGTCCTTCCTCAGTAATTAATTGAATTACTACTGTATTTGGCAGTTTGTTTACACTTTTCAGCGTTCCTCGTTAGACGCGGACGTCACGTGATGTGGAATGCAACTGTGTTTGAATTTTTTAACGTAAATCTAACGATAGTATTTTAGATGTTGTTTAAAAATTTTTTTTTTAACTATATCTAAAGAAATTTTTTTTTTAACTATATCTAAAGAAATTTTTTAACTATTGAAATTACATTATATATATATATATACATATATATGCTCCAGTGAAATCCGGTTGAGCTCTTTTGAGAAAAGGGTAATTTTAAAAGAAGTGGATCAACCCGCTATTAACGCATTGCTCTTCAACCGAACTGAAGTGAGCTCTCCGGTCCACCAACGTATTTCGCATAGAAAACGTTAAAATCTCCCTTCCTCTCTGCCGTGCGACGATAGTCTAGGGTGGAATCTCTAACAGATACCAAATCAGGTTTCGGTCACGGCTTGAATCAATAGGATGTCTAGTCACATTGAAGAGCCGTGATACAGCGAAACAATATGTCTGTGGATGACAATATATATTCATTTAAATACAGATAGAGACCTACATGGAGACACAAAAATCTATCGGCAATATACACTTTGATAATACAAATATAATAGCCTCATTCACATGTAAAAATAGGCTAAAAACAATTGAGACGTTATTAATAAAAAAAAAGTCAACACTCAATAATATCAACTATGAACACGGGCGCAATGTACTGACAGTGTTTGTAAAATAAAACATTGCTAGATTCGTACATAAAACAATCCATACATTCAGTTAAAAGTGAAATTAAATCTTCCTTGATAATGGCTAAAGTAGAGAAGAAAGCGCTGGGAACAATTTCTACATA
Source organism: Acanthosepion esculentum (assembly GCA_964036315.1). Classification (NCBI taxonomy): domain Eukaryota; kingdom Metazoa; phylum Mollusca; class Cephalopoda; order Sepiida; family Sepiidae; genus Acanthosepion; species Acanthosepion esculentum. The sequence goes on from OZ038481.1 coordinate 118,549,138, forward strand.
AAAGAAGAAAACTATAAGAACAGAAGAAAAATGAAATAATAACCTTAACCACAGTAACTTGTCAGTCGTTTTTAATGAAACGTGTATAAACAAGGTATTGCTGTCGAAATACAGAATTAAACACACACACACACACACACACACACACACACACACACATATATATATATATATATATATATATATATATATATATATATATATATATATATATATATATATATATATATAGTAGCGGCCATAATATAAGGAACGGAAACAACAAAGACATAAATATGTGTATTACTTAAAAAGTAATGCATCATTAGCAATGAAATTTTTACCGAATAAAGATTAGGGTTTAATGCATAAATATTATACAAAGTTACAAAAATTTACATAATAGTTTTTAAAAAATAAAGATTAAATGGAACAAATGCTAATCATGCATTACTTTTTAAGTAATGCACATATTTATGTCTTTATATATAATTATATATAATTATATATATATATAATTATATATGTATATGTACAGTGCTATTCGATAAAAGTGACTCACCTGATTCTTTTAACTTAAAAAAATTTTCGTCAATTGTTTTGGGGTCAAACTAATTTTTAATCTTACTAATATAAAGACCCCTTCCCGACTACCTCGTAAAAAAGTTTACTCACCATAAGGTATTCTATTGATAATTATAATTTTGGATACAAATGAGATTTAGGGAAAAACTTGTGCAAAAAAAGTGACTCACTTATTTCCTGCAACTAGTAATCAATAGAAACATAACCGAACAGCTTTAAATAAAGAATAATAGAGGTATAATTTATTTATAATAGGTAATCTTGTTCGAAATATTTAATAATCTATGGGTCCTCCTTTATTTTGAATAACGTTTTCAACCCTTTTTGGCATTGACTTGATTAGGTTCTGGCAAATCTCGTCTCCAAACATTGAAATCCATTCTTCTTCTTCGGATTTTAGATCACTTATCCTTTGAATTTAGCTCAACTTTCGTTTCATCGGAGAAGAGAACATTTAGTAAGAAAAATCAGGTGAGTCACTTTCATCGAACAGCACTGTATATATAATTTTTAATTTACAAACAGCCGTTAGCGAACATGGTTGCACCGCATAGGATCATCGGGCTCCTTTTCGGAAATTGGTGCCGTGGTCGCTAATATGTCCCTCTGAATTCAAAATTAAATTAAATGCTAGATCTCTACTGAGTGTGTATTGAGCACTATTTTATCCAGTACTTTCAAATAGTGGATACTTAGTTCATACATTTATCTTTTCTTATAATAATATATATAGGAGAAAAGTTCATAGGCTGACTAAAAGATAAATGAGGAAGCCGTAAGTACGTACCCGAATACACCAAGTCGGCAAGCTGTCGTATTCTGGTGTATCTACTTACGACGCGTATATATATATATATATATATATATATATATATATATATATATATATATATATATATATATATATATATATATATATATATATATATCATGGTAAGCCTATGAACTTTTCAGCCGACCTTCGTATATATATTATTATAAAAAAAATACTTATACGTATATACCTGGTGTAACAACAAAATTGTCCAAATTGTGTACCGGCATAAATATCTATCTCACAAAAATGTTTAGTATCTAAAACATCTCTAAACTAATTGAGTTTCTTTTTCTCGGATAAGACGTTTAAACATCTTGACACAGTTGTCGTAAAAATCATTGCAAAACCCTTTGAATTATTCAGTTAAAAAGAGAACAAGTTAAAATTGTTTTGTGACAGCCCCACTATATTTTCTCCACTGAGCAATGGTCAGAGGAAAAGATCATTCAAGCATTCAGTACCAAAATTCATACTTCCATCTTCAAAGTTCACTCAAGAACCATCAAGGGAACGGTGAATAGGCTTAACAAAGAGGGAAGAGTAGGGAGGTAATCTGGATCAGATTTAAAAAATTGCCATGAAATAAAATGAGAATTATCATAAATCTAAATTAGAATATTATTTTATGTTTAAAATATTTTTTTAAAATAAGAGTAGTAAACACTGGCCGTAATGAAATTGGAGAGGTACAATTTATAGGGTTTTGTTACCAAACAAGGGTTGCGTATTATGCGTGAGTAGAAGCATTTTCCCACACTTTCAGCATAATTTTAGGAGTGCGTATTATAGATGAAAGTGTATTATACATGGGGAATTACGGTATCTCTCGCAAAAGATTTAAACCTTTTGACCAGATTTGTATCACTAAGAAACTTAGAAAACGCTGATATAAAAATTATTTTTCTGCATTACATACGAAAAGGTTTTAGATTTTCCTTTTTTTTAAATTGATGTTTAAATTTAATTTTATTTTTGTCCATGACTACGTTATGACAAATGTGTCGACGCTTTTATATTTAACTCAGAAAATGAAATTCTTCGGTACATAAAATAAAAAAAAATCCCTTTTAAGAAATGGGAATGTACGTAAATTTTTAATTTAACAAATACTTCATTTGTTTTTGAAAAAATATTACTTACTTATCTTTTACTCTCTAAATGAAAAACCGGTGCGTTGGTTTCCAACAGCTGTCTGCTTTCCTGTCAACACAGTTTCAAAAAAAAAAAAGAAGAAAATCTTTAAACATAATTTCTCAGATATTTTATAAATTCCTAGAAAACTCATGAATGATGAAATCCGCGAAAATCGAGGTTCGACTTTAAATATTTTTCTACACCATGTTCCTTCAAGACGTAGACGATCATGGCACTGCACTTGCAATTGTCATATATTCTTGTAAAAGATAATGGAATGGTTTCCAGTTGACAGAGTTATGTTCTTTTTTCTGTTCGATTTGTTGCCACAAAAGGCTAGGGAACCTATTTAACACTCGTATTATATATATATATATATATATATATATATATATATATATATATATATATATATATATATATATATATATGTGTATATATATATATATATGTATATATATGTATATATATATATATATATATATATATGTGTGCGTGTGTGTGTATGTGTGTGTAAAATATATATATATGTAATATATATATATGTAATATATATATATATATATATGTAAAATGTTTAAAGTCAAACCTATATATATATATATGTATATGTAATATATATATATGTAAAATATTTAAATTCGAACCTATATATATATATATATATATATATATATATATATATATATATATATAAATTAATGTCTGTCTATGTAT
>OZ038481.1:118554869-118569869 GCA_964036315.1 Acanthosepion esculentum
TATTTACATTTTTCGGACTGTTGGCCTCATCTTTGTTTTTTTATATCCATGATGTTTCGGCCTTTGTACGTTTCGGCCTTCTTCAGTTGGTTGTATTTTCGACCCGGGCAATTTCGAAACTAACACATACCAACACACAAACCTATGTGCGTGTGAGTTTGTCTGTCTCCGCGTTTGGCATTGCAGACCAATGAAAAACGTCAAACAAATACTGCTGAAGACATTTTTCGCTACATTTTGTCTTCAGTAGCCGGAACGTGAAGGCGGAAGTCGCAAAACTGCGCAATAATTCTTGGGAGTGTATAGGAAATGGGCATCAGAAAGCCAGCCCCTTCTTCACATTTAGCCACCGTAGCTTCGTCATGCCCAAAGAGATTAATGTGGGTTAAGCTTCATCAACCTTGTAACAATGGCAACTGTTTCGCTTTCCACGTTCCAGGACACAAGGGATAACGGTTATCAGACATCGATTTCAGTCCCTTCGGTACCAACAGAATTATATTCGTGGCAGTCAGAGTAATCTTCAACACCTTTCAATTCATGCGTTCAGGAATTCCTCTTTGTTTTTCCTGTGCCGATCACAGATCAGTGGAGTCCAGTCTAGACTCCTCTTCGTTGCTGAAAATAACAGTATCCGTAATGGAGGATCAGAAGTAGAAAAAGAGAAAAAAACAAAAACTTACAAACTCTCATAAATCCCTTGTCAATACAAAAGAGAGAGATTCCTTAGCGATAAAGATGAATTGGAGATTTTTTAGATTACATTACAATTACTGTTGGCAGAGAAGTCAAATACTTATTCATCAAAAGATCATTCATTAAATATTTTAAAGAACACGTGACCCGTATAGGTTTCTCATCAAGAATAGAACAAATCATCGGTAATCTATCTCCAAACATCTTTGAGGATGATGTTCAGTTGAGCAAAGAAAGATGACTTTTGGTTAGTGTTTAAGTAGTTAGCTTTCATAAATATCATCGGCAAAACTTGCTTTGTTTTTCGCTATTCTAGGAATAGATTTGTCGGAGTTAACTTCTCCTTAACTCATTATTTGTTACTAGGGGTCACTCTCCCTACATTATAAATGCTGGGCGACTTCTTGCCTCGTTCTCTTTTTCACTGCTTTTCAGAGAACGCATCTACAATGTAAGCCCTCTTAGAAGATAGTGTCCACACTTGTGGGAATATACTGTGAACATTATAGACATACAAATACGTACGAACATTCACCAAAATACAAACTCTTTACATTCATACACAAACACAAATGTTAATGTCTTTGTCACTTGTAAATTTGTTGTTTACTACATATATATACATATATATATATATATATATATATATATATATATGTGTGTATATATATATATATGTATATATATATATATATATATATATATATATATATATATATATATATATATGTGTAAAAATTTAACCTGGAGATAAGACAATTTAAAAAAATATTAATGACAATAGGAAAACACTATTAATTGCTGACGCGTTTGTTTTTTTGCTTTGAGAATGTCCACATTGGACGAAACGCGTCAGCAATTAATAGTGTTTTCGTATTGTCATTAATATATATATATATATATATATATATATATATATATATATATATATATATATATCGGTCTTGTTTGTTTTCTTTACATCCTCAGTTGGACTCAATTTGAGTCCACCATTTTCTTGTATCTGGACCTTCTTCTAGCTGAAATAAACAGCACGTGTTCCTAATCCAACAACACTAAACCCGCACGGTCATCTACAAATTCAAATAAAATGAAAATGCCTCATGGGTAATTATATTGTCACCAAATTTGTAAGAAAAGACAGAGAAATAGAATCATCCTCCTAATCGTCATCATCTGCCATGACCTGGTGAAGTCGTAGGATTCCCGCGCCGCTGAGAATCTCCAGAACCCCTATGTCAGGCCTGGACTCTAATGTCAGTCTCCGTGAAGGATATTCCAGTTCACTCAGTGACGTCGCTTTAAGCATATTTCCTCTTCTATTCCCCAAGGTGGTAATTTGTAGGATGGTAGTGAAGAGATTGTTGATTCTTATGACGTGTCAAATGTCTTTTCTTGACGGTGGTTACGAAGTATTACAAAGTGCGTATTTCCTGTCGGATGGTGTCTTGCACTACGTCATTTGTGATGTGGTTTATGAAGGAGATGCCTAGAAAGGTTATGTAGTATTAAGTTTCCAGGAGAGAAAAAGATAAAGAAGAATTAAATCAACAATCATTCATATCTATCTCATGGTATTTTTATGTACATCAGATTCTTCCTTTCTTTCTATCTATCTATCTATCTATCTATCTATCTATCTATCTATAAATATAGGTAATAAAATCTTTAGACAGTGGATTGAAATACGGCAGCGGTTTCGACCGCAAATTTCTCTTCAGGTTGTTAATACAGCGAATTAAATTATCCTGCACACACTAGAACTTAAATAAGATTTCTGTCTATATATCCGAGACAATGTATTATGTACACTATTTACATTATTCGGACTATTGTCCTCATCATTGTCGCCATATTTATCACAACGTTTCAGCCGTTGTACGCTCCGGCCTTCTTCAGGTGTTTGGAATGTTGAACTGAACCCTTTATTTCACTCACTGGGTTAGACTGTTCTAGTTCCACGTGCCATGTTGAATGGATGTCAGTTGTCAGTTATCTCCTGTTAATTCCCCTCTCCAAGTTCTCCACCGCCTTAACCGGGTTTTGAACTCACACTGTGCCATGTGTATTGAACTCCACTGTTCTTGAGGACACATGGCACAGTGGATAAAGGTGTTGGTTAGATCCAGTGACAGGACCCAAAGAGTGTGAGTTCAATACCCGGTCAAGGCAGTGGAGAACTTTCAGAGGGAAATTAACAGGAGATAACTGATAACTGACATCCATTAAACATGGCACGTGGAACTAGAACAGTCTACCCCAGTGAGTGAAATAAAGGGTTCAGTTCGACATTCCAACCACCTGAAGAAGGCCGGAGCGTACAACGTTGTTATAAATGTGGCAACAAAGATGAGGACAATAGTCCGAATAATGGTTAATAAGATAATGTTGCACCTGAAGTAATCGGTTGCATTTGGGGAGGAGGGAAAAATAATATCATCCAACATCATCCGGGTTCGTAAATTCTCAAGTATAATTTTCTTTTCTACTTAAATTTTGTCATGACCACTCTTCTTTAATTTAATAACTCTGCTACAGGAGATTCCGTTTAGTTTACTATTTTTCACTTTTCTCAGGATACTCCATTCAATCACTGGGCTACTATTATGAATCTCTCTAAAAAACCATAGTGCTTAGCCAGACTTGCACAAAACCCACATTTTAGTATTTTGAAAGAGGAAATATAATAGGATGTACTTTTTTTAAAATTGGCTCGCTGTACAGCTAATATATGCCATGGTATTACCATAGCTACTCTTTACTTTCGCACAATACACTACATTTCCAGCACAACACTTCCCGTTCAAAGGGCATTTATCCTTAATTCTACAATTACACATGCCCGTATATTCACACCTCTGATTCTTTTCAATGCTTGAAGTTCTTATGTTCAATCTTTAATTATTCTTTCTAAATTCCTTGTGCAGCAATAACTCAACTTACTGTATATTTATTGAATAATTTATGCATCGCAGATTATTTTTGTAGAAAGTGTTTAATCTAAAGATTAAAGGAGATCTTATCTATATTAGTTTTAACACGCAAAGTAAATTTAACCAGATAAAGTTTCTCCTACTTTTTTATTACTATCATCGTCATCCGTGTTACGATTTTGAAATCTAGGCCAGTGTTATGCCTCACTTCTTTTAATCCAGAATCATGTTTCTTCTTTTTTATTAAATATTTCATTATTTGAAGAGTTTTTCGATAGTCTACACTGAACGCCAAGTGATATATGTTTAATCTATCTATCTATCTCAGTCTCTTCATAGATCTATCTATCTATCTATCTATCTATCTATCTATCTATCTATCTATCTATCTATCTATCTCAGTCCCTTCATAGATCGATCTATCTATCTATCTATCTATCTATCTATCTATCTATCTATCTATCTATCTATCTATCTATCATAATCTCTTCATAGATCTATCTATCTATCTATCTCAGTATCTTCATAGATCTATCTATCTATCATAATCTCTTCATAGATCTATCTATCTATCTATCTATCTATCTATCTATCTATCTATCTATCTATCTCAGTCTCTTCATAGATCTATCTATCTATCTATCTATCTAACATAATCTCTTCATAGATCTATCTATCTATCTATCTATCTATCTATCTATCTATCATAGTCTCTTCATAGATCTATCTATCTATCTATCTATCTATCTCAGTCTCTTCATAGATCTATCTATCTATCTATCTATCTATCTATCTATCTATTTATCTATCTCAGTCTCTTCATAGATTTAACTACTTATCTATCTATCTATCTATCTATCTATCTATCTATCTATCTATCTATCTATCTATCTATCTCAGTCTCTTCATATGTCTATCTATCGATCCATCAATCTATCTATCTATTTCAGTTTCTTCTTAAATCTATCTATCACAGTCAGTTCATAGATGTGCCCATCAATGTATGTATCCATCTATCTCAGGATCTATCTATCTATCTATCTATCTATCTATCTATCTATCTATCTATCTATCTATCTATCTATCTATCTCAGTCTCTTCATAGATCTATCTATCTATCTATCTATCTATCTATCTATCTATCTATCTATCTATCTATCTCAGTCTCTTCATAGATTTAACTACTTATCTATCTATCTATCTATCTATCTATCTATCTATCTATCTATCTCAGTCTCTTCATATGTCTATCTATCGATCCATCAATCTATCTATCTATTTCAGTTTCTTCTTAAATCTATCTATCACAGTCAGTTCATAGATGTGCCCATCAATGTATGTATCCATCTATCTCAGGATCATCTAAGTGCGTTCATTGATCGATCTATCTCTCTATCCCTCTCTCTTTATCTATTTATATCAATTATTTCATAGATCTATCCGTCCATCTCAGTCTGTTCATAGATCTATCTATCTATCTATCTATCTATCTATCTATCTATCTATCTATCTATCTATCTATCTATTTATTTATTTATTCCTGTATCTATCTATTTATGAGTTGGTTGAACTACTGAACTGTCAACTGTTATCAGAATGTGTCACCTGCTCCATTTTACTGTCTCCTCTTGCTTCAAAATCAATGTGTCAGGTGACTTCATGCGACCCTGAGACTTTTTCACTTTTGACACAATTTCTATGCCTTACATGACAAATATAAGTCCTACCATTTATCGGAAGTTCATCACGTGGAACCTATTTAATTTCCTTCAAAGATCATGTTTATAAACTTATAAACTATGTGATGGTATTGACTGGTTTCACCAGAAACAAGCATCTTCTAAGATTCCAATACACTTCTAAAATGTTTCTTATACTGTATCAAAGATTGCATTGGCAGCTTTTGTATAAATCTATGATTTAAAATGCTATGTTCAGGCAGGAGATATGCAAACATGGCTCTCGACATATTTTCTCTTTATTAGCTGTTAATTGCTATTCCACAGATTTGTCTTCTTCGTTTGACTAGCTATAAAATGACTAGACTGCTATTTAACCCATTGCAAGAAGAGGAAAAATGTGATGTATTCATGCCTTTTCCGAGAGGAGAAGTACTAAGTGAACATGACAAAATATGTATGGATACATACATTTCCCAAGGGTATTTGCCGTTAAATGAATATAACTATCCCAGAACTATCCCAGATGTAGAACTCGTCTCTGCGATTAACAGTTCTGAGCCATTATCCATTGCATCACCCCGTCCTGGGTATGACTATAAACTACATCCGCGTCCGGGGTAAGACGATAAACTATGTCTAACAGCAAGGCCTCTGATCAGGGGGTTTTGAGGAGTGTGGAACCACCTCTTAATTGCTAGTATTCCCATGTCCACCCAGATTCGGGGTGGTAGCACCTGTTAGGGTCCTACCTCTGGGAAAACGATATGAAAGTATAAAAACAGGTTTTAATACCAGAAATAATTTTTTTTTAATTTATTACCAGCATTACATTAAAACAAAAAAAAAATATTACAAGCAATACATTTTTGAAAAAAAAATATTACCAGAAATAGATACTTGAAAAATAAAATATTACCAGAAATAGATTCTTTGAAGGAAAAAAATATTACCAGCAATCCATTATTGAAAAAAATGACCAGCAATAAAAATGTTGTCGGCATTAACCGATAGAGCTTGATATGCCGTAAACCAAACCAACCCAAACCATTACATTACCTGCACATGCAAACTTATAGTACCTGCTATTAGCAAGCAGTCACCCTGACTCCAATAACCGTGAAGCTGTCGGCGCATGAATCTGGTATGGGTACGCAAAAGTTTTCAACCAAAACCCAAAACAATGCCGGTTGTCAACTGTGTATGCAATCTTACGCTCTCAAAATGGAAACCAATATTTTGCTAACACCTGATAATATAAACGCTTAATCGAAATCTATATTATTTTGCAACAAGTTGATAAAAAAGCATATTTCTTAAATCATGAATATTAATGAATTTTGAGTTTGTGATTTGTTTGATTTCGACTTCGTTTTTAAAAGGAAGTTTTTGCTGTCGTCATAAGAACAGCCTTCACTCAATGAATTTTCATACCAGAATACAAATAGGTTCTGCCTGATTTTTTTTTTTTTGCCGGGGAAGTTATCATTATTTACATGCGAAATATGGCGCTATTCTTTATTGTTATTATCGCATCGTTTCGGCCGTTTTGTCATTCAGCCTTCACCAGCTGTTTGTCAATCTGAATCATCTTCAGAGAATTTCAAACTGAACTCATCATTAAAACTATGTGCGTTAATTGTTCTCATTCCGCTGACAATGTCGAAGTGATATCTCGAGCCGCTTCAACTGAGTCCCAGTACGCACTGCTCAGCGGACCTATTGATGGATATACAATGTGATAGGTCCTGATCTGGCATCTCGTCTACAGTCACTTTTTCATAGACATGCTCTGGTTTCCTTCTGTCTTTTCTGCAAATATCTTCATAGCAGCTGCTCTGACGAGTTACTTTCACAGGTACCCTAACTGCATGAATTTAAGCGTGCTACCAGGTTGGAATCTAGGTCCCGCCATTTCACTGTCAAAACAGTTAATTGTAACTGCTTCTTCTACTCCAACAGTTTCTTCTCTCGCACTTCCCATCAGTGGAACTCCCTTCCTCGTTCTTGCTTTCTTAATGGCTATAATCTTCAAATATCCAAATGTAATGTCAATCGACATCTTCTGATGCCTTGATCCTGATCCCCGTCCTTCTCTATATCCTTTCCTCAAGCAACTGTCTTTACGCTTGCTCTCACTCTCCGTAAACCCTTGCATGATAGTGACACTCCCGCCTTGCTTGGGGTGAAATGCTTAAAAAAAAATGTGTACTTGAACTCATTGAAAACCGAATCTACACCTGTAGTTTAATAAAAATGTTCAGTTCAAAATTTCTTGAAGTTTACCTAGATCGATAAACACCTGATGAAGTTCGGTGCGCACAGTGCAGAAACATTGTGGTAATAACAACAAAGATGAGGAACAAAGTCTCCATGTAAATAAAAATAATTTCTCATTTAATCATATAATAACGAAGTTGCTTTTAGTTATTTGTTTCAATGTAGGTCAGTTTTCATGAAGGGTCCTCGGCTTACAGCCGCATCACGTTGAAACACCGGTTCTCGTATAATCGCCGAAGTTAAGCAACATCGAGCCTGGTCACCTACATAGGGGGGTGACCTGATGTGTGGATGGTGTAATATATAATGAGAGAACCCAGTTCCAATTTCAGTCGGATTCGTTATATTTACTCACGCGCAAATACAATTGGAAAAAGGTATGTATTGACATCTGCTCTCCAAATATGGGTTAATAAGTAGGATTTGCATCAGTAAATCATTATTATCTCAAAAACTTATTACAGTGTAACCCGGATATAAGTGAGTTGTCGGGACCGGAGAAGAAGTCTCTTATATCCGGGTGTCTCTTATATCCGGGTTTGGTCTATTTTGTTTAGGTAAGTATGGCTCTAATTTGGGACCAGAGAAAATCTCTCTTATATCCGAGTTTCTCTTACATCCGGGTTTCTCTTATATCAGGGTCTCTTATATCTGGGTGTCTCTTATATCCGGGTTTGGTCTATTTTGTTTAGGTAAGTATGGCTCTAATTTGGGACCAGAGAAAATCTCTCTTATATCCGAGTTTCTCTTACATCCGGGTTTCTCTTATATCAGGGTCTCTTATATCTGGGTGTCTCTTATATCCGGGTTTGGTCTATTTTGTTTAGGTAAGTATGGCTCTAATTTGGGACCAGAGAACATCTCTCTTATATCCGAGTTTCTCTTACATCCGGGTTTCTCTTATATCAGGGTCTCTTATATCTGGGTGTGTCTTATATCCGGGTTTGGTCTATTTTGTTTAGGTAAGTATGGCTCTAATTTGGGACCAGAGGAAAATCTCTCTTATATCCGAGTTTCTCTTACATCCGGGTTTCTCTTATATCAGGGTCTCTTATATCTGGGTGTCTCTTATATCTGGGTGTCTCTTATATCCGGGTTTGGTCTATTTTTTTAGGTAAGTATGGCTCTAATTTGGGACCAGAGAAAATCTCTCTTATATCCGGGTTACACTGTATAACTTAAAAAATGTTTTCTGATTTTAAATAACTAGCAAAAGGTTCATAAACGGTAAAAGAAACAAATAACAATTAGTGATAAATGGATCACATAGAAAAGATATTAAAAAAGTGAACTGTCCGTTAATATCGAATTCCTTACAAAAGAAATCAGTTTATTATAAGATATACTTTCGGCTGGATTTTGCGAATTGAACGTATTGCGCCAGTCTTCTTAGAATCTTGGAAATGGGAATCAACAGGATACACCGACAGGAAAGAAACAATTCTCACTACCACTAAGCAAGCCATTAGTTTAATATCTCAAAAGACCAAACGTAGGGAAATAGGGAAAAAAATAACGTTTCATACAAAAAACATTTAAATGGAAAATACTTGTCAATCTTGAAAACCAATATCCAAAATGTTGCCTTTCTCCTGGATTTGAACATCGACTATTAACATCGACGGTTTATAAGCAACAGAATCAAATATTCCCTTTGCAAGTAAACGAAGCTATCACTTTGGAGGTGCGAGTGTTAAACATCTTTCGTAGCTTTTGCTTTCCGTAGTTTGACTCGCATCCAACCAATGGCCACCGAAATAAGTAGTTAACTCGCCATATTAGTCTGGCCTGTCTTTAGAAATTCTACTGTCTTTACTGATCAGTTCGTCTCACCAGGGAATTCTGACAACAATGAGAACGGTCAGACGTCACTTGTTATACGATCAGTCACTAATTTTCTGTAACGCTTACATACTTGATATTTTGACCTTTGGTACCAGTCCGTACGTTCTTGTTAAATATTCCCATAGAATTAATAAGGAAAACCCGAAAAATGCTGGGCACGTCAGTTTGAAAGATTAACTTAGGGACAGCCGTTAACTGGACGAACCGGATCAAAAGGTTACTCTTTTGTCCGGTAAGAAATATCAATTTCATCTCATAACAGTAAAGATGGAAATGTCTAAATGGAAACGGGAAAACATCGCAAATAAAAGACTAAAGGAAATAGAAAGAATATATATATATATATATATATATATATATATAAGACACTTAGTAACCAAAATACTTTTCCAATATTGTCTTTAACAAACGATGAAGACAAACCCTTTACGTCCATTCGAATAAGGTAGACTGATTTATAAAAAGAATTACCAATAGTTACAAGAGTTTACCCACCGTTCACCCGGCAATTGTGCATTAAGTCATTTTTCTCCACCACTGTTCAGCCGGTAGTTGGATATTACGTCATTTTTCTCTACCAACGGTAAAGCGGTAGTCCGGACTAAAAGGCTTAATAAACGATGAAGACAAACCCTCTGTGTCCATTCGAATAAGGTAAACTGATTTATAAAAAAATAATTACCAATATAAAGCATGGGTTAAGGTCTTAGAAGAGATACCATATATGTGTGCTAAACAGGTAAAGGGGTAGAGTAGCTGTGGTAGCCATAGGGAAGGTTCAGAATTTAACACAGCATTTAACACAATTTGAAATATTTGCTGGTGCCAGAAATCTCGGGCAATCGCTCTATTTTTCTTCGAGAATAATACCAACGTCATATCAGGAATATAGGAATTGTTATCTACCGATATTGTCTTACGCTGATAGCCATTTTTTGCTTGTTTGTGATGCGATGATCGGTTTGTGTACAAATGTCATGATAATATCAATGAATTACAGAGCAACCCCTGCAAGGAAAGACGCAAAATTCTAGAAGTCTTTATAATCCAAAAAAAAAAAAAAAAATATATATATATATGCCACATTAAAAATCCTTCACCACGTTGAAGCGTGGTTAGAATATTACATATTCGTACAAAATGATAATAATACGCCTAATATCTGATAATGCTTTTCCTGTGCGGTGTAGCTTCTTGTAACCGTTTTACGCATGATATCTCTGTAAATGCTTGGATGTAACCACAGCATCTGAAAACACCCAGTTCTTGATAATGACTGAGATGTTTGAAAGTATTTGAACAAAACAGAACAAAGATGGACTCCAGAGAGTGTATCCACTATACGTTTCCCATATACAACATTGTATTTCCAAACTGAAATAAAAGAAATAAAAACAGTAAGAAAAATAATTATGTCAATGATAAATAGTAGAGTACTCCTACATATATATATATATATATATATATATATATATATATATATATATATATAATCTAACATGGGTATTGCAAATTTTAACCTCGCCTATTTTCTAACGAACATAGCTATCACAGCATCATCCACGTACAAACTGAAATTCATAGAAAATGTCTCATAAAATGAATGAGACTTGAGGAACACTTCATAAAACAAGAATTTAACAGAAATGCCACACCCAAAGAAAATACGGGTATTACAACAAAAAACAAATAAACAAATAAAATTCTCCCGCAACGTAAGGATCTAAACGATTTCGAAAGAGACTTAACTTACTTAGTAAGAAATATAAAATATAAAAAAATAGAGGCTCTTCAGAAAAAAAAGATAAAAAGGTATGTAATCAAAATAAACAATTCATCTAACGTTTTTATCAGCGCATACAAAACTAGAAATTTATATAAACTAAGTCCCACCCTCAAACACAAAAAAATATTAAATCATGCAGAAAAGTACCCCAAACCACAGAATATGATATTAAACTAAAACCCCCAAAAAATGCTCAGATTTTTTACCTAGAATAAGTTGCATCGCGGAATCACAAATATTCATTAAGAATATTTCCAAACAAAACGAACATACAGACACCTAAACCCAACTAAAAGTGAACTGGCTGAAATGGGTAAGATAAATAAGATAGGTAAGATGAAATAGGGGATAAACACAGAACTAAGAACGAAGTCAGGAGTGAACCATTGGATTAAAACAAGACATGAACAGATTCGTTCTGTAATCTAAAGAGCAAATATAATTGCAAAATTATACTAGAAATACAACATTTATGCCATTCAATAACCGAATACATATCATCTCCTTAGCTGAGGAACACGTAAAAATAAGAATGAATGTAAATAATAATGAAGCATATATGACAATTCTTCTGAAGAATCAAAAACAATATTATGGAGCCAAAATAGATATTGAAACAGGTCTGAAAGACAGTGGATTTTCGGCAACATTCACATTCATCAAACATATTACAAAAAATTCCACAGAAAATGAAATAACATATGATCTAACCCACTATAAAACAAAGCAAACTTAGGAAAATATTCATTATGCTCACCACAAACTCCGACCCTATGAAGCACTATCCATTAGTGTTGAGTCTTGACTCAATGTTGAATCTCGCCTATTGCATGGAATAATAATGCAACACAAAATGTACTTGGAACAAGAATGTATTATAACAAGAAAGTGTACACAATAAGTACATATAGTATTTCTGTATATTTCTGGGAAGACGTTCCTGGAGAATGTGTTGACTAGTCGCAGTCGATCAGAGTCTCTAGTTGGATCTCGTGATTCCATCTTCCTCGTCTTCCGGTATCAACCATTATTTATATAGTTGGTAGTCACCTATGCAGATTAGGTGGATGCCACCACAACAATTAGTTATTCAACAGACGCACATTAAAATCAGCTACAGTTACACTGAGAGCATAATTCACACAAACCAAATACTCCTGCGATTTCAGACCAAATCACGAATGTCCTTTAAACGGGAACTGTCTGTAAATCAATATAATATATTAAGCCAGTGTCAAATCAGCAGATAACAAAAACGATTATGCATAGGAGTAAATGAGACCTTCAGAGAATCATTTAGAAGGACGAAAATAGGCACACACAAACATCCTTTACTAAACATGTTTAGAAAAGGTTTCTAAACATATATGGGAAAAACTAAATACAATAAAAAATAATGCAAAATAAATTAAACAACAATAAATTAAAAAATTATGAACTTAGACTGGAGAAGAAAACAGCTATATTAATCTGCCCAGACCAATGCAAATTATTAAATAAACGATTTTAATCTATTTTAAAATGCAGAAACGAAAACAAAATTTTAATGCGTTACTTAAAAACTGAAAACTAAAAATAGCCTTTAAGACATTCCCAAGAAAAATACAAATGTCAGCATTTTATACAACGCAGATAATGTAATATACTTTAAACAAAGCCAATACTTTAAACTAAATAAACACATAAAATAACCAACCCACAAAAATAAAAATAAACAAAATCATTAATAAACAAATTATAATAGTTCATAACAAACAAATAGTACTAATGCAGGCATAAACAAAACCAAGTAATAATAATAATAATAATAATCAACAGCGTATAATTAATGATTAAATAAAAAATACGATGTAATTAATACTAAATGAGCTAAATTATAAAAAGAGACTATACAGTAGCTATAAATAGCCACATTCTGACTTACAATTATTTATAGTCATAGCGTTTAGAATAACTGAAAATATAACACTTCCCTCCTATCAAATAATCTCTAGCTGAACACAATAAACAGGAAATCTTTCTACTCATAACTCAGTGACCAGCATATATAAACTGTCGAGCTATCAGCCAAAATACATGGTTTGAAAATTATAAAAAGATAAAAAGACGCTTGTCATCGCTTGGTATTGAAATCAATGCCTGGTCATATATATATATATATATATATATATATATATATATATATATATATATATATATATATATATATATATATATATATAATGACATGTCTCTTTGTTGTAAAGAGATTCCCGTTTCATGCTACAAGTAGATCACGGAATACATACCCACAAGAGATCCCGAGAGTGGGGTGGGGGCATGAGTTCCCCGGTTACGACCACAACAATCGCCCAAAGGACTTCTGACACAATGTGCCGCTGAGGAAAAACGTGCAAGAATCAGCGTGGCCTAAAAATACACCAGGCCAAGATTAAATGTGCAGTAGTGGCTTAGAACACACAACGCATAGGTGTTACACCAAGTAAGACGGAGGTGGAGCAGGTCCCGGTGACAAACCACAGCGCCCAGCATCACCCAGTGTGGACAGAGACCTTGTCGGGCAGTGTATTCTCTAAGCGGGATTAAATGGTCCCCTGCAAGCAACAATAAAGCTTGGTGCGATTTTGATGAAGAAGTATGCGTTATAATCCAAGGTACGTCTGCAGGTAACATAGATCGACGACTTCAATCTATGAGTAAGATCAGTCCAACCAAGCATACCCGATCTATAACATCGAATAGCCCAAGTGAAGTCTTGATTAGTTGCTGTTTTCTGGGGGAACTTATATAAAGCACGTCCTAAAGCTAGTAGCACATTTTATTCTGGATGCAGGCTGAAGACTGATCATATTCGGTCGGGTCAGCCATCGAAGAAGGTCTGTTGTTTATTTAGACCCGAAACTTCTAGTGACATGGAAGCAACAACACTGACAACGCGCCTAGATTTGGCACTTAATGGTATATTTTGTAACTATATATATATATATATATACATATATATATATATATATATATATATATGAGGAGCTGCTTTCGCTGGTTCCTAGGCCTCATGAATTTAAACGTCCTACGAGGCTGGCATCCCGTTCCCACCCCTTCACCGTTGAAACTGTTAGATGTAGACGTCTCTTCTACTCCAATAGCTTCATGTCTCGCACATCTCGACTGTGGAACTCCCTTCCTTATTCCTGTTTCCCTGACTAATACAATCTCCAACTATTTAAGTGTGTACGTCAATCGACACTCCAGTTGCCTTGATCTATCCACTTCCCTTCTCCACATCCTTTCACCTTTCATTCCTATCGGCTCTCGCTTCAAATCTTCTGTAACCCCCTTGCCTTGATCGATCCACTATCTTTCTCCACATCCTCTCCTTTACCACTCCTATCCGCTCTTCCTCCAAACCTTCTGTAACCCCTTGCGTGCTAGTGGCTTCCAGCCTTGCTTGGGGTGATAAGCTTAATATATATATATATATATATATATATATATATATATATATATATATATATATATATATATATATATATATATATATTCAAGCATGTTTCATTAAATAATATAGACATATTATGTTTATTTTTATAATAATCTCTAATTATCTTCTTGATGCTAACTTGAAATTCATCAAGGAAGGCGCCATGTCTTTTGCTAATCCAAGTAATTTCGATTTCCGGGTTAATCCACAGGGACGAATTGCGAAAACAGACTTAAATTAACCGTAATCGTTGGGATTACAGTAACGTTATGTTTTCCACCACTCCAAGCAATGAGATCAAAA